>JAQPZY010001657.1:1987500-2522500 GCA_029931535.1 Margaritifera margaritifera | reverse complement strand
AATATTAAAATATGAATGATCTGTTTTTTTCAGTTACATTGTAATTTTTATTGAGCAAAAAAAAAAAAAAAAAAAAAAAAAAGAAATACAAAATACAAAATATAAAAAAAAAATGTATAGCTGAATTGCCAGTTCATGGCTTCTTGATACATATAGTATAATTTCAAATCATTCCATTCATTCTGAGCATTGTCAGTGTCATAACTAGCATTGACTACAAATATTCTAAAATGTACGTGAAGCAGTTTGAACTCATCACTTCCATAAAGAAGGAATGCTTCAGCATTGTTGTGAATAGGTCAGTTGAATGAACGCATGTATGCTTGCGTTTTTCATGATTGTGTTCAGCATCATCCGAAGCGATACAGGAATTTGACTTATCAGAACTTCAAGATTTATTTTGATTCTCGCCAGCTTCTAAATCATCTAAAGATGATCATTCTCGTTGTTCATAAGGTTTTGCCGAAATAACTTGTAATATTTTCGACATTTCCGACGTTTGCTGCGTTGCGTATCAATATATACGGAAAACTTACATGTAATTTAATCACGCGGTAAGCATCAAACATACATATCAATCAGCTGTTATTAAAAATGGTATGAAAACAAAGCGTTTCACTGACATTTAGTATTAGCAAAAGAGATTTCCTTCCCCTTGAAAATATAATGGTTGTTCCCTAATCCGCTGTGTATTATAACTAGGTACGTGTGTGACCGAAGTGTTAGGCTTCAAGCTAAACCCGGTTACCGCACAGTAAAGAAGTCAATTCCAAAAGCTCAAAATCTCTAATCGTATTTTCCACAATTAATTTGCATTTTGCGAGTACGCAAGCATGGAAAAATTCAATTTGAGCCCTGCATATATATATATATATATATATATATATATATATATATATATATATATATATATATATATATATATTCCTCTTAAAGTTGAAATAAAAGAGCTAAAACAATGATTGCGTAGGCGATATTTACTTTTCCTTACCTTTTCATCCAGCTACGATAAATTTATTTTCTTTACAAGTAGATACACTTTTCGCCAACTATCTTAATCTTTACAGAAAACGAGAATGTACTCTTTTCTGTCTGTTTAAAAAAAAAAGAAACGGAATTCTCCTTAAATATTAAAAGAACATACACACTGTGGCGAATTTATAACTTGTAACTTGTAATTGTGCTTTGATAAATGCATCAGTGTGCTGATATAGAATTCCTCCACAATTTAGTTTAGCAGACAGCATAATATTAGTGAATGTCAATGTGTTTAAGGTCTGTAATTAGTTGTGTATCTGTCTGCAAATCCATGTCTTCCATTCCCATGTTACCATTCCATTCAATTTTTCATTATTTTGCTGCTTGTTATGTTTGATAGTGAGCGAAATATTTATATATGATCAGTTTACTATAGTTATTTAAAGATATACTCTGCGTAAAAATGCTGTTTTGCACATCGACAGAGTCTTGCCACGAATAAACATAACGGCTAATTTGTATCTTATAACCTTGTTTTGATAAAATGTATCAATGCTGAATGTCGAATTCCTCAAAAGTACAGTTGAGCAGACGACAAAATATTAATTAATTTCAGTGTGGTTGGTGTGCACTCTCTCCATGTATTCCATTCCCATGTTAAAATGAGTACAATTTGTCATTAATTTGCTGCTCTTTATATTTGTTAGTGAGCTCAATATTTGCATGTGATCACCTAAATATAATTATGTATACATATACTCTGTCAGCTTACTTTTTATGAAATTATATATTAACACATATTCATAAGCGTAATTCTTACGTCGAAGTAAATTGAACTGAAATGTTTTAAAGTTGAATAACTACGTTGTATACTGTATATTCTTACAGTGAAATGGAAATCAAATTTGTTTGTAAAAGTGCTATTTTCCACATCGACTTAATCGTAAACATTATTGTAGACAAGTGAACAAACGAACTGTATAAAGGGTTACTAAGCGCAAGTGATCAACCTTATAAACCAACATTTTTTTTAATGCTGTGGCATTCCTTCACATCGTAGTTTGAGCAGACGGCAAAATTATGTGTTTGTCCCCTAAACATTTAGTTTTTTCTGCTGGAAATCCGGAATGTACTTGGACACATGTGAAAAAACATGAAAACAGATTTTTTGATATCCCGCTCTCTCTCTCTCTCTCTCTCTCTCTCTCTCTCTCTCTCTCTCTCTCTCTCTCTCTGTAACAATAACAACCATGAATATAGCAAAATAACACTGAGCACATGACTTATTTTTGACGAAGTGTAATATTGTTGCTGTTGCGTAACTGAAATAAGGTCACCAGTCAAACCTTCTTATCATTCTATAAACATATTTGGAATTTACACGGTACTTTCCAAGTTTTAACAATACACTCTAAACACTAAACATAGAACCTCGAAATTTCTCCTGTTTTCCCCTGTTCTAAAACATGTGTCTTTGTGTATCATTGGGTGTGTATATTTCCGTCTGTCCACGTTTCAATTCCCATCTTGAAATAGGGCACCATACAGACCAACTATAACGACCAACAATGTCAAAGTTCCATAGAGTGTTATACCCTCCCAAACGTAATGTTAAATTTCCATTGACCCCATAGTAACCCATCTGTAATGATAAATTTACAGGGCCCCACACTGACCCATCAGTAATGTTAAATTTCCATCGTCCCCCATAGTGACCTTAACACTAATGTTAAATTTACTTTGGCCTCCATAATACATCGACCCCTTAAAATTCCCTTATAGTGTCCAAAATTGAACCTCCCCATAGCACATTGATCCAACACAATTTTCAGCAAATTCTCCCCATAGTGACCCAAATCATCCCCACAGCGTGCACTATAACTACTCGTGAAGAGTAGAAAAAAATTGCCATGCTAAACACACTGCTTATAAAACGTTTTTTGATATAATGAGAATATTTTCCATGAGTGGAACACGTTTTCTTACAAACCTAACCCCAGAAACCACATCTACCTTTTCTGTAAACATACATGGCAATATTCTATGCAAACAATACAGATAGCCACCTAGATAGATATTAAATAGTGATGACGTTATTTGTCATTTATGTCCTTCGATGATACAGTTATAGACACGTGATTTTAGTAGCTGCTAAAAGTAATATCAATCAAGAATGCATTTTGAAGCATCACTTTTACTCTGGTCGATATAACCACATATTGATCTCATAAAAAGTAAACAGTTGCTGCAATAGAAATATAATGTTTATAACTATATGTCAAAGAGGTCACTAGTACTCCTTGCAATAGCAAACAGCCTAATATCATCAAAATTATGATATTTTTTACTGTTTTTATGTCAGTAAAGCAATGAAATATTCATGCTCTTTCACGTCAAAAGAAAACACAATTTTTTAAAAAAAATCGTTGGATGACTTCAATACTGCTTTTACTTTATATCAGTTCGCCTGTTGAGTAAATATTTGCGATAGGTAATTAGTTACAATGGTAAAACATAAAACTGAATCGCTTATTACTGTACCAACAAGACTGAGACTTAATTGTTCCAAAGATTCAATTATGCATATGTGAAGGAATGAGTATTACCATGATCGCAATATTCGGGAGGTTGTCACAGTACCTCAAATATGAACAGGTCTGAAGCATGTTCTTTTTACGTTAGTATTTTTGATGTGTACGTTGAAAAAGTGAAAGACACTTATATGGCTTCAAAATGACGAAAAATAATTGCTAAATATACAGTATTGGATGGAATATGCAAAATCACTGTTTATCCAGTTGTCAATGTTTGAGCTCAATCTATTGTAATCGCTCAACATTAGTGTACAATAGGTAAATTTCTCTGCAGGAAAAGTCCTTGACTACCCGGTCGATTCACTCGTTATGTGGTATTTCTTTACGTCGCTGATCGCGTCCGCACCTCAGAAGACGTACCCTGAGATAAGATTAATGCTTCTGATATAATGGCACACATACAATTATTGAGACGGATAAGAGAGAGAGAGAGAGAGAGAGAGAGAGAGAGAGAGAGAGAGAGAGAGCTTAGATTGTTGCAACACGTGACCTGATAAAAACAATCAATTTTCTAAGCAGAGTTCCCGACTTCACCTCTTTAAGCTGTAAAAGTAAATAGAATCCTACATTCTTGTAGGGTGATGATCATGGGATTCCAAGTTAAGACCTATGGAAAAATGTGGAGGAGAATAGGAACGATTCGGGAGGAGGAGGAGGAGGACGAGTAGGAGGACGAGGAGGAGAGAGAGAGAGAGAGAGATAGAGAGAGAGAGAGAGAGAGAGAGAGAGAGAGAGAGAGAGAGAGAGAGAGAGAGAGAGATATGCATGCTGCATTAGTGACTTCACCTTTTCACGTAGATATGACTAAACTGTTAGGATATTGTTGGTATCTTAGTTTCCAGATTATGACGCAGCGTCTAGGACAGTCCCATCATCCAGTTCTAGCTGTGTTAGCCAAATCACTTTTTCACATGAATTATGTGTATGTACGCTTCACGGTGGGACTCTAAATAGTTTCCAAGCTATGAGCCAGAGGTCAGTACTCAGGGAGTCAGGAGAGACCTAGGGGTGGATACTAGTTAAAGACACGCTCGTCGAAATCGGCGGAGTCATTTAGTAATCACGTCCGTCCGTCTGTCATTCAACAATTATATTTCAGCAAGATAATTTTACAGGGATTTATTGGAATTTAACCAAATGTGGCATACAGCCTAATACTGACAGGACCTGACAGAGATCGATTTCCACCTTTTGTGTCATCATTTAAAGGAGTTATGGCCCCTGATTTCCTGTTCTCCTAACTTTGTTTTCCGCAGCTTAAACTTTACCAAGAATTATTAAATTTCAACCAACTTTGGCATGGATCTCTATATCGATAAGACCTTGATTTTCAGCCTTTTACCACAGTATTTACAAGAGTTATTCCCCCTGATCGCCCATCCTCCCGTTTATTGTTTCCGTATGATAACTTTACTAAGGATTGTTGGATTTTGTCCAAATTTTGTGTGTGGCTTTAGAGTTGAATTTCCAAGAGAAATACAAAGTACAAGATACAAGACATTTTATTTAACATAGGTAGTCTTGGTGACACCAAAACACTACCTCGTGACGAGTCATTTTACCGGCGCGACATAAAACAAATACTACATATTTCAACAGACAGGTACACAGATAGTACATACTTACAATACAACAATACAGATAAAAACACAACACAATGCAAACAGTAACATCACCTTAAAAGAGCAATATAACAATATACATTATGCAGATAGATTGTTTTAGTAACAGGTATGTACATATATGACACATCACAGAAGGCATACATTTGAAAATTTAGAGAAGAAGTACGACAGGTTTGTTGTTGAAATGCATGCACAAAAGATATATTTATTAATTAATATATCAGGAAATTAGGGTGCTAAAGTTGAAATTTAAACTAAAATCTAAGTACATAAATGATTAAAATAAATAGTAAGGAATCAGGATTTAAAAGAAAGAAATTCAGGAAAAATTGGTAATAGGAAAACCAAGTTGCCACTGACCGCTGAAAAAAATGACACAAAAACATTTACATTGGGGCCCTGACCATGTCAGAATGAGCCTGCTGAATTGTTTTAAATCTGGGATTGTTCTCAGTTTATTGGGCAGGCTGTTTCAGACTCTGGTGGTGTCAGACTTAAAACAAAACATACTGTACCTTGTGGTCTTTACCCTTGATAGTGTGGCCAAGTTTTGTTGTCTGAAATTATAATTGCAATTCTTGAATATGACCAGATTATTCAAGTAATTTCGTGTTTTATTGCGATGTATTTTATACTTTAGTTGTCATGCAACGATAGAAGTATCCCTTTCTTTCTCTTTTACTCTGAAGAAAAACAAAACAATAAATAAGGTTTTATATTGCTTATTCTCGCTTAAACCATATCCTTGAAAACATGAAACAAGTTTAGATAATATTCAAAAATATATTCTCAAAGTATCCATATTCTTAAAAGAAATATCTCATATTCCTAAATTTCAGACAGATAATATACAATATCTCTATAAATAAAAAGATAAAATGATCGCTGTTACTAAGTCCCTTATATATCTATCTGTATATCTATCTATCTATCTCTATATCTATCTATCTATCTGTATATATCTCTATCTATCTGTATATCAATCTATCTATCTGTATATCTATATATATATATATATATATCTGTATATCTATCTATATATCTGTATATCTATATATCTATCTGTATATCTATCTATCTATCTATCTATCTATCTATCTATCTATCTATCTGTATATCTATATGCCTATCTGTATATCTATCTATCTATCTATCTGTATATCTATATACCTATCTGTATATCTATCTATCTATCAAACTATCTATCTATCTATCTATATCTCTATCTGTATATCTGTATATATATCTATCTATAAGTATATTTTTGTTCAATCGTTTGCATGCTTACCTAGGTGGGGGTATTGTTTTTTTTTTTTTTTTTTTTTTTTTTTTTTGGGGGGGGGGGGGTGACAGCGTTATGAAATCTATACCGCATGGGCTCTAATGATTGCTTAGCCTTAGTATGTGGGAGGTATATATACAGTACTAAAAACAACATTGATTTCGCATTTTTCGGGGTTTGGTGGTAATTAAATGCTGATATTTGAGAACAAAAAGTAACGTATTTGACACTGATTTTACATTCCAGAGTTCTTAATAACTGTTGGTTTAAGAAACCAAATACATTGAACACAATGTTGACCCCACCGACTGAATTAATTACTTCATTTTTTCATGCCAAGAAACTGTATACGAAATTATAGGATTTGGATCTTAATGGGTTTTCAAGATATGGCATAGAGGCACATCTCTAGGGGGATATTGACAGTCCCAGGGGGCAGTGCGTATTTCATAAGTGACTACACATTTTCATGCCAAGAACGTGTATACATGGTTATAAGGTGGGAGTGTCGTTTTTTCAAGATCGGACCCACGATCTGGGCCCCAGAGGGAAAAAACACATCCGGCAACCAACGCTGGCTGTGTAAATCAATTCGCCTTTTCATGCCAATAAGGATATGTGTGAATTTAAATAGTTTTCAAGATATGTTCCAGTTGCAATGCTTGACATGCATTGAGGCAGGTTTATGCTATGATAAGATAGTTGAACCTACGAAGGTTATCGTCAAATTTCGCAGATTAAAGTTCACTGGGGCATCTCACCATATGATAAAATATTGTTTTCCAGGTAAGACACTCAATGCGCAGTCAAAGGGAGCCACATCTAGGGATTTTAGATAACTGATTGATTTTCCTATTCTTTCTCTGTATGCGTCATCGTTGTTTGTTGATACCTTTCATGAGCGACGTTTAAGAACCCAATATTTACTGATTCCGCATTTGGGTGCAGAATCTTCGGCTTCAGTTTTTTTTTTTTTTTTGTGGACCCCTCTTAGACCTCTAGCTATGTTAAGCTATCAGCCCTTAAGGTGTCCCCCTTTGTGTCGAAATGTTTTAAAAGGTTTTTTTTATATCTGTTTGTACCCCCATAAAGTCTGTTGTTGTGGGTTTTGAAAAAAATCAAAAAGAATTTTGAAAAGAAAATTTTATTGTTACTTTTTAGACTAGGGTTCCTTTTTGTATATTATTTTTGAAGGGCGTACTTGATTTGAAACCCGTTTCCAGGTTCCCAATCGTTCCACCCTAGGCCTAAAGAATTTAGTAGACACTACTGATTTTTGTTTATTATGAGATAAAATATATCCAAAATGAACTGGTTAAAAGGGAATGAATTATATATTTGATCTTGTTCTTGAGTCAAAGTGTAGCAAATTTATTGCACCTCTTTCCGTCATCTCATCTCTTTAATGTATTCATCTTTACATGATTGTCGAAAGGCACAGAGAGGCCAGGCATCAACATCACAGGGATATAGCAGAATTATATATTTGGGATGATGATTATATTTTGTTACAAGCAGTTTTGAAATATTACGAGATATTTGGTAATATCAGATCACAACAGCATGGTCAAACGAGTAAAACGACACGAACACTCTGACTTATTGACTCGGTAAATGCAGGGTATATAAATTGTCAGAGAAGCAAACCGTGTCGAGTCAGATATCGCTAGCAAAAACTATTCCCTAACCTAAAAGTACTTTCGGTTTCCACTTACTGGCTATAGCTTACCCAAAACTGTGTTTTTTTTTTTTTTTTTTTTTTTTTTTTTTTTGTATTTTCGTTTCTTTTTTTGCAGTTAGTATAAGTTTTGTAAGAAAATTATTCTGTAGTTTTCACGCACAATTGGGAATGCTTATATTTTTCATGTGCAAAAAAAATACAAAAAGGAAAAAATATATCAAATATTACGAAAATATATTTTTATAATAAAAGCCATACTTTTTAAACCAGATTTTCAGACGAATTTATTTTCAAAATTCAACGCTATGAACTAAAAATAGACTAATTTAAAAAATACTATTTGTGCAGACTAGGGAAGCTCTTATTAAATCAGAAAGTTTAGAGTGGGGGACATTAATAATTTTTATTTTAACATGCATCTATTTTAATGTAATATATCTACATGTAATTAAGAGTGACTTGCGCCTTCGTTTGCTGCTGAGGGCATTATAAGATTAAGCTTAGTAGGTACTACTCCAAAATAAAAATATGGAACATATTCACGACACCAATTTCCATTCTGAGATATTTTTTATCTCAGGAAAATATGGATATTTTGTCAGAAAGGCTCATTACTTTCAGGGAAGGTTCTAGAGAGGTTATTGATGAAGCAAAAAACATACAACAGAAACTAAAGGTGAGACATTTTACTCTGTATGCCTGGAGCCAGTGGCGGGGTACGGGGGCAATGTTCTTTAGAGGCGCCCCTACCAAGGCACTCGGGGCAATGTTGTTTAGTGGCGCCCCTACTTTGGCACAGATAACAGTTTTTATGTCAGTTGCCAATCTCTAACCTCCTTCCCTATCTAAACCTCGGTTACAGCTGCAAAACAAAAGCTCCCGACGAAGCCCCCCCCCTCGCCCGGCGCCTGGGGGCAATTGCCCCCCCCCCCCCGTCTTTCGCCACCACTGCCTGGAGCATACAAGTTTTCGATATTAATAGGAATATATTCCAACCCAAATCTGCAAAAAATTACACACGTAACTTCCCTCGTCCTATGACTTGGCTCTGAAGAATAGTTTGCTTTTAGTTGTCTTTTTAATATAACCTCATATAAGTATTTTCTTTTTGTAGATATACATCGCTCTCTCTTGATAATACCATTATGAGAACCATAGAGGTGACCTGCGTTATAAGTAGGGAGCTTTATATTTTGGGATGTTCCAACACATTTGTGTCATAAAAGTGTATAATAACACAAATAGGGTACTGAATGGTTTTAAATCACATTATAATTGTTTTTCAATGGAAATAACATGATTTATACAGTCTTTCTTGAACAAAGCATTAAATTTAACAATCTGTGGATAAGATCTGAAATCTTTGGTGGAAATATAAACTATGATCAAAACTCTGTTTGTTTTGATTCATTTTGTTTCAGATATTTATAAGAAACGATTTCTAATATCGATTTCTGTTAGTTTATCTAAGACACGCATCACCTGTGGGTATTCATTCTGTTTTCTGAATAGTTTCATTTCCCATTAATATTTTAGATGTGTGAAGAAGTGTGAAGGTAGGGAAAACACAGTACAGAGAATCGACAAACGACGACATGTATTATGTGTTTTAAGAGTGATATCTGCATTATAAAATTCGCATTTACTCAACCGAAACGTGTGCCGCTAGTTTGAAATATTAGTAATTATCAAAATTCATTTAATGCGGAATATTTAACGGCATCTGTACCGTTCAGATATGGCATAGTGTCTTTAGCGCCTCTAACATTTAGGTAAACTGTATTGACTCGTATCCACCCTTAAAAAGGAGGATCAAAAAGATGCTGTACGAACAGCTGACTTAGGAAACAGTTTCCATGTCCTGATGGTGAAGAAGATGGTGATGCAGACTGAAATACGGATGGGTTTTCAGAAAGAGAGGGAAAAATACAAAACTGTCTAGATATTCAGAACAATATTGAGAGAGAAGGACAAACAGCATTAACGACCAATGACGAATATCGCAGAAGAGATGCTAAAGATTGTATTGAGGTAACTGGAAGCATTTGAGGCAATTCTTGGATGATACGTACAGGATTCTTACCTGACTTCGGTCCAGAATATTTTTTAGTGTACATAATCAACAATAAAATAGGATCAGGTTTGAATAGACTTCCTTTTGAGAACGGTAGGAAATGTTTTTTATTTTCCACCAAAAATTCTTTCTGCAGCACGCATGATCCAACAAAAGAAAGAAAAAAACCGTAATAAATAAATGAAAAGAAAATTAAAATTCCTATAATATAGTAAGAGAACTATCTGATCATTTTATTCTTAATGCCCGGTGCAGAGTTTTATATTTCTTTCCCATGGATGATACTGGTAATTTTTGTATCTGCAATCAACATATAAGACAACTAATGGTGCAAAGCTAACTTGTAATTAGCCTAATCGCCTTCGACTCTGAGTCTTTATCGAAGTTAATTACAAAATAGAAACAGACAAGACAAACAATAAACACAGACGAAAGCATTGAACTTAGCAACATTTTACATGATCTTAGGTCTAACGGAAGTATTGTTTAAAAATTGTAGATGTCGCGCCTTATTGGTTTGAACTCCAATGATAAAATGGCAACCTAGTTGGTATTGACCTACGAAAGGAGGAGCATGAGCGCCATGTTGTCGCTGTATTCTTATAGTTATTTACATTGGTAAATATTTTCAGTTCCCAAATTCATACCTGGCTAGGTTTTCTAAAACCAATTGTCGCTTTAATATTTTGATTTTCATATTTATACAAAAAATATCCTCCTTCCGGAAAATCGTAACGAACGTTCTTTCTTAAAAGCATATTTTTTTTACAAAACTTTGAGCTTGAAAAGAAATATAATAATGTATCCAAGTAACAAAAAACGTCTGTTAATGCGACAAGTGTCTATAATAAAATTCAAAAAGAGCAAATAATGTTTAAGAAAATATACATACTTGTTCGGTCAACATTTGACATAATTAAGGATAGGTATTCTCACAATTCGGGGTCGAGCTAACAGCCGCCCTTTCCCGACCTCATAAAATGACCAAAAACACACAAACCTCTAATTTTGATGCGACCCGCCTCGGCTCCCAGGAGGAAAAAAAAAAAAAAAAAAAAAAAAGAAAAAAAAAAAAAGAAAAGAATGGTGGTATGTTCGAAAAAAATGCTCATCTCTTGGGTAGACTTTCTAGAGACATAAAGTCCATCCATCCACGCCCGCCTAATGCCCCCCCCCCCCACTCCTCGCCCACTCGGGTCTCTGCAGCATAAATATGTTTTTAATTTAAATAATATTTACCCATCCGAGGTTAGCGCAAAACTGTGGAGATACTAATTAGTTGGTTTGTCATTGACTTTTTGTTGACACAGCCACTTGACAATCTTTTTGTGTTCATTTAAAGCAAATGCGAACTTTCTTTCGGAGACGGCGCTGTTAAGTAGTGCATCAAAAGAGTAACAGAGCTCTGAATATGTAAGTCATCAAGTTTGATTTTTTAAAGAAAGATAGCACATTAACGTCTACATGGGTTCTGTTTGCCAGCTTAAACTAACATTTTTGCCTGCGATTTATAGTATTTGTTTGTACTCCCCTCCTATATCGATTTTAAAAACAAAAAGCATCAAGGGTTTTAAAAAATGCACAAAACTTCGTAATTTCATTCATTAATTTATAATTTGTAACCTGATTGTCGCCAGGGTGTCTCCAACACTGTCATCTTGTTCGCGTTTCAAACCAAAAGAAAGTTTTCAGGCTAAACAACCAGCCCGGTAGCTGTCCTTTTCTGGTTCCTGGAAAAGTCTATTTTCTGTGATTCATAGAAAGTAAAAACTGTGTCGTCTGCATCCAATATTTGCAATTTCCAGCTTTTTCTCAAACTAAATTGAACAAAATAAAAAGGACAAGCGGTGTAATTCTTATGTACATGAGTTCAAAAGGATGTAACGCCCAAAGTTTAGGAAATTTACAGAATTATTCGGAACTGAAACAATGAACAAAATCAATAATGTTGTCTGAAAAAATAGACTCGCCTAGGCAAATATGGCGGCCGTGTTAGTAAAGAAACTCCCCTTTAGTTTGAACAAAATGACAGTGTTAGAGACACCTTGGCGACAATCAGTTTAGAAATGATACTCTGATGAATAAAATGACTAAGTTTTGTGCATTTCTTATATCCTTGATGCTTTTCGTTTTTGAAATCGATAGGGGGGGGGGGGGTACAAACAAACGGGATTGTAAGCGAATATCATAGTACGAATAGCTATTTTTGTTTGGAGTTACTTCAACTGTAAACCCTTGATTAATCAGCACTGCATATGGTCTTTTATCATATTCGTCGTAATTATCTATCCACAGCGCTGCCATTTTGTGCCAGTATGATTCCATTTACACTGATTGAAAGCGTTGCCCACGATCCGTTGCCATGCCATTCATGGAGGTTTATTGAGCAAAATCCGGCGCCTTGGACCGTGATAATGTCGTTGTTGTTGCTGAGAGTCAAGACACCAACGTTTTGAAACTTTTGCATTAAATCCCAGCGATAGTATCCAGACGTATTTATTGCTGTACTTCCGCTAACCAATGTGATATTACTGTCTGTTAAGTACACGACAGCTATATCTAGTACCCACTGATGAACAACGCCCCGGCAGACATAACGGTGGTTACCGACTAAATCAAAGGTGTCGGCTACAGGAAATACGATCAGGTCATTTGGGTCTGCATTAATAGCACGGTTGGAGAAGGCCCCGAGGTCGACCATGGCTGCCTACTGGGAGAGATCATCAAATGGGGTGCCGGCGTTTGAAATAACAGAGCGTCCATAGATGACTATATGCATGGTTTGTGTTTACACTGAGCTAAAAGGGTCTGTTGTTTCCAATTAGCACCGGCGCAAGTAAAAAATGAGTATAGATGATTAGAGAATATCGTCTAATGTGTAGAGCTGCCAGTGTGATAAGCCTGGGTTAGTCGGTTCAGCGCTCTCAATAAATATGCGATAAATGCGGTAGGCCACAGTAATCAAAGGGTTGAGCTCATACATCTGGCCGTATCCGCCAAGAGCAGTTTTGGACGTAAGCAGAGTCGCAACATCAACGGTGTTTCCTTGCAGTCGAAATTTTGTGATGCGTTCAGTGTTGCTGAGACGGCGAACCCTACTAACTTGGCAAAGACAGAATAATGGAACATACATTTTTTTGAAAATATATTTATCCACACGAGTTTATAAATCCATTTGAAAGACTAATGAATCTGAAGTACCACCAATAGAACATTTTTATTAAAAACTAACAAAATCAGGAATTATCGCAGAGGATTACCAGTATTTTCAAGATGTTATGAAACATTTCAAATTAAATTCTCTACTTGATCTTCACAACTACGACGTAAGTAAGATATTTTAATGTTATGTGATATGTTTGCAGTATTCCGATCTGTTTGCATGAATAACTACAAACAAGATCCAGCACATTATTTTAGTGCACCAAGACTGGGTCACGATGCAAGTTTAAAATAACAAAAATAGAATTAGAATGGTTAACAGATTATTATATGTTTTTAATGATTTAATTTGGAATATTTATGAATACTTAATAGATATGCCAAAGCAAACCATGGATATTATGAGGACGGCATAGCCTACTCACGTGACAGCAAAGGTCAAACAAGAAATGATGGAGAATATGGTACATCAAGGACAAGGTCATTTATTATGTACCTAAATTGCAACATTGTGTATGGCTGGGCCATGTGCAAACCAATGCCTATAAGAAACTTAAAATGGGCAGACAAAATAATAAAACGAATGGGAAAAAAATGCCTTGGAGTGACGACCATAAAATTGGAGGAATTTTAGAGGTAGATTTGGAAATACGATCACACTTGCACTACTACTTATAAATATCTCCTTGCACCTGAAACACTAATTCCTAATAAGGATGATGTGTCTTCATTACAAAAGAAATTTATAGATAATAAAAAGGGTATAAAACATTCAGTTATTCATTTATTATGCATGTTAATAAGCAAAGAAAGATATGTTACTCGCTACCGCAATTTGAAGTTCTATGTTCATCTGAGAATAAAACTAAAAAAAGATACGTATGGTAATTATATTCGATCAAGAGCCATGGCTAAATCAATACATAGAACTGAATATAGCTACTAACGAGTTCAAAACAACACTTTTTAAAGTTAATGGATAATTCTGTCTTCGGGAAAAAGATGAATAAATTGAGAACGGGAACTAATATAAAAAATATGCGTTAGATGAGGGATTGTTTAAAGATGAGATGAATAGTATACCAATACAAGAATTTTGTGGTCTTAGAAGTAAGATATATGCTTTTATGACCGACACAGGGGAAAAAAGAGTATGCATGGGTATTAAGAAATATGTCGTGAAAAAAAATCTAAAATTCGATATATACAAATATTGCATATTTAAACAAACTATAAATCATCAGGAGATGAACTTCATTAGATTCATCCATCACGAGATATACAATGTCACGGTAAATAATGTTGCTTTTCACCATATGACGATACACGTTATTTAGTTGATAACACGAATACTTTACCTTATGATCACTATTCTCTTGGGAGTCTAGCAGCAACTTGTTGCAGTGGCTACGCTAGCTAGTACATCTCTACCTTGTAATCAAAAGGATACTCCAGCCTCATTTTTATTTCCTGTGTTTTCTTTTAACATTTCAACTATTTGATCTACAATAACGGCACATCATTTTTCATTAAACATATTTTCCAAAGACTTTTTTTATCTTTTGGGTAAAATACTACTATAAATCTAACGTTTTCAGGAAGATATTTTATGACAGAATTAAATTTTGTTACTATTACCGATACATATATTCCATAATGCCTACCACTGATTGCTACTATTACCTGTACAGATATTCCATGATGCCTACCACTGATTGCTGGCTATTACCTATACAGATATTCCATGATGCCTACCACCGATTGCTACTATTACCTGTACAGATATTCCATAATGCCTACCACTGATTGCTACTATTACCTGTACAGATATTCCATGATGCCTACCACTGATTGCTACTATTACCTGTACAGATATTCCACAATGCCTACCACCGATTGCTACTATTACCTGTACAGATATTCCACGATGCCTACCACTGATTGCTACTATTACCTGTACAGATATTCCATAATGCCTACTACCGATTGCTACTATTACCTGTACAGATATTCCATGATGCCTACCACCGATTGCTACTATTACCTATACAGATATTCCATAATGCCTACTACCGATTGCTACTATTACCTGTACAGATATTCCATGATGCCTACCACCGATTGCTACTATTACCTGTACAGATATTCCATGATGCCTACCACCGATTGCTACTATTACCTGTACAGATATTCCATGATGCCTACCACCGATTGCTACTATTACCTGTACAGATATTCCATAATGCCTACCACCGATTGCTACTATTACCTATACAGATATTCCATGATGCCTACCACCGATTGCTACTATTACCTGTACAGATATTCCATGATGCCTACCACCGATTGCTACTATTACCTGTACAGATATTCCATGATGCCTACCACCGATTGCTACTATTACCTGTACAGATATTCCATGATGCCTACCACCGATTGCTACTATTACCTGTACAGATATTCCATAATGCCTACTACCGATTGCTACTATTACCTGTACAGATATTCCATGATGCCTACCACCGATTGCTACTATTACCTGTACAGATATTCCATGATGCCTACCACCGATTGCTACTATTACCTGTACAGATATTCCATGATGCCTACCACCAATTGCTACTATTACCTGTACAGATATTCCATAATGCCTACCACTGATTGCTACTATTACCTGTACAGATATTCCATGATGCCTACCACTGATTGCTACTATTACCTGTACAGATATTCCATGATGCCTACCACCGATTGCTACTATTACCTGTACAGATATTCCATGATGCCTACCACCGATTGCTACTATTACCTGTACAGATATTCCATAATGCCTACCACCGATTGCTACTATTACCTGTACAGATATTCCATGATGCCTACCACTGATTGCTACTATTACCTGTACAGATATTCCATGATGCCTACCACTGATTGCTGGCTATTACCTATACAGATATTCCATAATGCCTACCACTGATTGCTACTATTACCTGTACAGATATTCCATGATGCCTACCACTGATTGCTACTATTACCTGTACAGATATTCCATAATGCCTACCACCGATTGCTACTATTACCTGTACAGATATTCCATGATGCCTACCACCGATTGCTACTATTACCTGTACAGATATTCCATAATGCCTACCACTGATTGCTACTATTACCTGTACAGATATTCCATGATGCCTACCACTGATTGCTACTATTACCTGTACAGATATTCCATAATGCCTACCACCGATTGCTACTATTACCTGTACAGATATTCCATGATGCCTACCACCGATTGCTACTATTACCTGTACAGATATTCCATGATGCCTACCACCGATTGCTACTATTACCTGTACAGATATTAGCATAAGGCCTACCACCGATTGCTACTATTACCTGTACAGATATTCCATAATGCCTACCACCGATTGCTACTATTACCTGTACAGATATTCCATGATGCCTACCACCGATTGCTACTATTACCTGTACAGATATTCCATGATGCCTACCACCGATTGCTACTATTACCTGTACAGATATTCCATAATGCCTACCACTGATTGCTACTATTACCTGTACAGATATTCCATGATGCCTACCACTGATTGCTACTATTACCTGTACAGATATTCCATGATGCCTACCACTGATTGCTACTATTACCTGTACAGATATTCCATGATGCCTACCACTGATTGCTACTATTACCTGTACAGATATTCCATGATGCCTACCACCGATTGCTACTATTACCTGTACAGATATTCCATAAGGCCTACCACTGATTGCTAGCTATGTTAAGTTTGTTGCTTTCTTTTTTACATCATTTAGATTCGCACAATGATCTATAATAACTAAATATTAGTTTCTGATATACACTAATAAGTAATTATATCCACAGATGTAATTTGTCACCAGGATCTATTAGAATTCAATGTCGTCTCTAAAATAAAAGTTTTTGTTGCAAGTCTTATTATGCACAAATTTTGGACAGATAATTACAATAAAATCAAAAAAGGATTTATATTCTTTTTCAGTCAAAGATAGTGCAATTATGAGGTTATTTTGAGTACATTTAGTAGTTAGTAATCATGACGGGACCAATGTCAAGTAACACCACACATAATCATATTATGAGGTTATTTTGAGTACATTTAGTTGTTAGTAATCATGACGGGACCAATGTCAAGTCTCTTAATCAGGCTTCTTAATCAGGCTTCTCTAGAAAATAATATATTTTAATTGTATTTTTTCATAATATTTACCGGTGCATCAGAAACAAAAATATACATTTTGCATGCATCTACGTTTCTTTTCTGTTTATCTGTAGGTTCATTCCTTATTGAACATTTGCTAATTTATGCGCTGTTCAGTGCAGTCTATTATCATGTGCGCTTCTTAAGTCCAACCATAAATAATGGTTATCTGTATACAAATTTCTTACACTAACATTACTAATATGACTGTCTTTTTGTTGTTCATCAAAGAAAACATTACCTGCTTCTGTAAATTGCTGATCCAACATATACCTCTGTGAATAAAACATGTTAGGTAATCCTTCCACATAATTATTTTTTTCAATTAATGAACATCAATACTTCTCAGAATCTTTTTTTTTTGCTTTAATCCTTTTTGCAAAGTATCAAGACTCCTTTTAGACTCGTTATTGGTGAATCGAGCATTACATTTGTTAATGTTGTATTACCTGTAACATTAATAAACATCTCTCTTGTGATAAATTCATAAAAGAATGCAATCCCATTTCAGTACTTATTTAATACAGAACTAGCCAATAGCTCTGAAGTAACCATGTCGTACTGGAGACAAATATTCTCCAATTCATAATCTGTTAGTATCTGAAAATATTGTGGTATTCCGAATTTCGTTGAGTATATAATAAACGTAATAAACTTAATAGTTTTTGTACAAGTGTTTTGTGCATTATCAGCTCATGATCTTAACTTTCTCTGTTTTTTACTCATTATACCTCGTTCTATTTAATTTGTTGTAAAGACGTTGGTAACCACAAATCTTTATACGTCATGAAAATGTTGTTAACCATTTAGCTTAAAAATCTCATCATTAACGTAAGTGAAGGTAATATCGATTAATCAGCATTCTTCCAAGATTTGGTTTACAACTGATTTATTTGCATTTCCTTTAACCTTAACATCGATAGATAGCGAAAAACAACCAACTTGGCAAAGTTAAGACATCTGGTCCTAGCCTAGGTATCGCAACTTGTAAATATTGTTAAGGCTTTATTGTACCTGGAGTGCTATTTGCTGAATTTTAAAAATTCTTATACTTCATAATGATTGCTTATTTTACTCTTTTTAACTTTTGTACACTCCTGGATAGTTATTGTATCCATTATTCTCCTGGATCATTATATCTTCTATCCTAAACATATTATATTTATGTATCTAACTGTTCTCACAGTTTTTTTTCCTGCTCTGATTGTAAATGTTCACCAGTGATGTCATGAGTTTCACCATAGATTTGTGACTTTATAAAATTGCAACAGGTGTGGTATTCTCATAAGCCACCTGTGTGTGGCCTCAGATTTACTTTCATTAATAAAAGTTTCGTTCTTTTCTGTTTAGTGTCTATTTGTACTCTCGTTCCTGTCAAATATATCGCATTTGTATTAAAGTTCATAGTACGTGTTCAAATTATCAATGTACTTAATTTTTCCCTTGATAAAATACTTCTTGCAAATATATTTGTCTGTTTTTGTCTGGATACGGTAATTGGTCCTGTTTGGTGAGCTCTCGCGTGTATCTTGTAAACATTTTATAAGTGAAATATCCCAACTTTTGTCCTCGTCTCCTTTCACGCAAACTTATAATATATATCGATCCTTTCAAGGGGAAAAAAAAAAAAAAAAAAAAGATATTAAGTTCTTAGTCAACTCTTCAAAAGGCTTATGCATCTGTTCTCTGGGTAAATGTGCATAGTTATTTATGCCACACGAATACCTTGGCAGTTTTTAATAGAGCTGAATTGTTCTTTCTTTCTTTAACTTGCAATTAAATGTGCATACTAGATAATTGTGGACGTGAATTGTATACGTGGAAACTGAATAGACACTTATTTTTAAAGTTATACAAATCAATCGATGTCTTCAAATTAATTGTCAGATGTAAGCCTAACGTGCTCATCGGAGGAAAGGTTGAGTTTCAAATCGGTTGGCTTTAACGGCATCGTTTCGGTTATTTAAAAGTGTACCCGTTTAGAAATTTTTGTAAACGTTGCAGCTGTAGTATTTTCATTATCTCCAAGTTTTCTTTGAAATAAGAATCTGAAATCGTCTTTCTATGTTTGCATATCACATCAAAGTTTATATTTTCAAATATTGTTAATTTTCCTCATATATCGATGAACACACAATAATTAGTAATGTCTGTAAGCTTATCTCTGGACCTAGGGTTGTTAGGTAATCAAACCAATTGATCATTATTAATACATTTTGTAATGATTATTATCAGGACGACAATACCGTCAACATTATAAATTCAATGTCGTTCTGTGGTTTTGAATGCATGACAAGTTTTAACAAGGACTGACTTTCTATCCTCATGTGTAGAGGCATGTGGCTACAATACTGATGGAGAAAATGTTTTAGATTAGCAGAACTGTGCAATTTATTTGACCAAAGATGATGATAACAGAACCTGAAGCAGTCGGCTCAGTTTCGACTGAACTACCTTTGTCAGAGGACTGAAATCGAATAGTCATTTATGGAACGACTATGGTACATTGAAATTCTTTGTGGATGATTTCAATCACATGATGTAGTTCATTTCACATGTTTTAGCGGAGTGCATACAATGTTATATGTTTTAAATCAGCTCTAGTTTTCGATGATTACAATACATCAATATAGAGCTTCACACTCAGACCAGACACCGTAAAACCAAAACAATGAGCATGAACTGGAAAAAAAATTAAAATTTATATTTGACTTGATATATTAGTTAAATAATTCCTAAAATATGCAATCTATTGTTAGCCATTGACTTCAGTTGCAAATAATGAACTGGTTACTAGATTCACAAAGGAAAATGTGAATAGATCTTAAAATATGTCAAGACTGTACAGCCTCTAGTATAAATTAATGAAATTATAAAGTCTATATTCTACTTACATTACATTTTTATGATTCAGAGAATTTTGTCACCGTAGTTTCGCACCCTTTAATTTAATTTCACTGGTTATAGTGGTTGGTATCATGCACGTTGTATACAGTATAAATGTACCGACTTTTATTTTTACCTTACCGAGGATCCGCGCCCCGACCATGCACCTTACGACGTGCATTAGGCTGTCCTTGTACTATAAATAGCATTTCTATAAAATTGCACTCGCGTTAACAACTTTTTTTTCCAAATTAAAAAAGTGTGCGCAGAGGGAACAAGGTTTGGTTTGAAATTTGTAAGGTTTAAAGGGATTAAAGATAGATAGTAACTGTGCCAGGTAAATACTTTCGAATACCGGAGGTGGTGTACAATTCATAATGGAACGAGTCCAGACTATAATCAAGGAGAAGGTGCCATTAAGAATGCCTAAAATTGAACCCCAAACAACAAAACGTTGGCTTCAAGGAACAATTTTTTTATAATTAAGTTTCCAGATGAATCATGCAAATTGTCACTGACTGAACTTACATGACCTGTTGCTATTCGATATTTCGGTGTCACCCATACAGTATCGTATACCTGTTACACTCAACAACAAACGGTACACATTTTTAAGAAAAACTCTTGTTTACATATATGAATAAAATTGTTTAAGTAGCGATGTTAATTGTCACCACGGTCATAATCAAGTCTGAGAAATCAGGCATTGATTAGTGATGATATCAAACCTAAATTAAGTGACAATCACAATTTGGTTGCAGCATCTGTTAGCATGAAAGACTGCAAGCTTGCCAACATACACAAATTCACGTCTGAATGCAGAAATAACCAAAAAAAAAATTGAAACCAAAAACCTTACAAGTCAAATCACAAAAATTAAAATGTGTTGTTTAATGATGTTACGCTTTCAAGTCTGTTGGACCGTTCTGTAACGTTCTACAACATTCCTACACCAGCAATGTTCAGTGTATCAATCCGCGCAAGAAATGTGTTAACGAAAATAAAAAATCTCTCCATTTCCGTACAAAAACAGTCATTAATTTGACAAATTACACAAATTGAAGCATTATACGAGCAATCTAGATTTGTAATAAGTCGATGTCCTAAATTTATTGTAAAATTTCGCAACTTCTTTTTTTCGATGTAGCCGTTTATCGCATTGACAAAGAATGGAGAAACAAATCCATGCAAATCGAATGATTTTGCCTTAAAATATATAATAAAGAGAAAATCTACATTTTTGAGTAGATATAAGAAAATATTTCACTGATGAAGTAGAAACATTTTGCATTGTCACTCGTACCGTCGCCACTCGTGACAATAAAAAAATGTTTCCACGTCATTCGCGACATATTTCCTTATATCTACTCAAAAAACGTTGATAACCTCTATGTATTTCCAATTTTTTCTATGATAAATATATTGATCCGTTAAAAGAGATTTCCAACAATGTGGCAATATTTACGTCAACAAGACGACAAGTCATAAAATGACGTAATTCCCCAACCCCATTTTAAAAATTAACATTAACACAAATCATCCAAATATTACATAGTGCCGAAAACGTGTAAATAGATTGCGGGGTTCGGATATTGTTAACGGGAGCCAGATTTTCACCAATAACAGATTCGCAAGAAATCACTGTCATTTTCCCTATCTAGTTACATAATATAACTGATATCTCTCTCTCTCTCTCTCTCTCTCTCTCTCTCTCTCTCTCTCTCTCTCTCTGGCACACGCACACACATACACATACACACTATACAAATTAATTGCCGTTATAGGTCAAAATAAAAATTACTACATACTATCCTATCGTATTAGGCACGGCATGCTCCATAAATGCATACCGCACAGAAGCCAGTACCGTCGGTAGCAGTTGGGTAATTGATACTGAATTTGCAATCTTCGATCATCTGTCTATTATAATCTTTTAAAAAAAAATATATGTACAGTGGTAAAGGATTCTAGTAAAAATAAAAGAAGGGTTGATATTAATGCACACCAGATGACAATATTGTAAATGTAAAGCTGGCACGTCTGAATGTAATTGTAGATTTTAACAGTTTTGTACTTGGGGTCAGTTTCGTATAGCTTTGCTGACTTGATCGATGATCGAGTAAACAAATCTTCAGCCAACGACACAACTATTTTATATGCAGGATGGGACTAGAATTCATTTATACACCAGAGTTTTGAGGCACTTTAGAATTATTGTTTCAAAAGGTTTGTTAGGAGTATAGAATAAAGCAATAGCAATTAGTGGCTTTCATCGTATCAACCCAAGTGGGGAAAGAAAAGCACCCGTTTTTATTGTATTATTCATAAGTAAATGCTTGATGGATGCAAACATAAGTACACATAAAGGGTGTTCAGAGAGAGAGAGAGAGAGAGAGAGAGAGAGAGAGAGAGAGAGAGAGAGAGATAGAGAGAGAGAGAGAGAGATAGAGAGAGAGGAATAAAGAGAGATAGAGAGAGAGAGAGAGAGAGAGAGAGAGAGAGAGAGAGAGAGAGAGAGAGGGAGAGAGAGATAGAGAGAGAGGAATAAAGAGAGAGGAGAGAGAGAGAGAGAGAGAGAGAGAGAGAGATAGAGAGAGAGAGGGGGGGGGGACTTGTGCAAATATACATCATGCATGCGTTAGGCCTAAGCTAGGTATTGAACATGACCGAAACCGTCTGAGGAATAAATAAAATAAGAGACTATAATAGATACAAATTAGTTTCTTGGGGAGAAATCCATCTGTTGAGAACCATTAAATGTTTTATTTCAAATTCATGATTTATAAAATCTTTAGTTCCGTAGGATGATCACGTAAGATTCGAGGAAAGATCTGCGAAGTCGTTTTGATAACCAACCACAGTCCTACTGAAAGCATGGATTCTGAGAAGCATTTAGCTCCACCTCTTGCCATTTAATCTGTGACATATCTTATTACTATATTTTTGGTATGGATATTAATTATTATCAAATTAGAAAGAACTAAACAATTAGGCAATGGAATAACGTATACTTGTGTCTTAGAAAGAACAGCAATATCACCAACATTAATAAATATTTAAAAGTATTTTTTAAAACAAAAACTATTTAAAAAAAACGCACTCTCCGCCGACTGTCTTATAAAGTCAGTAGGATACAGCAATTTGGGGAAAACCTTGCATGTGTGGCTTCTGTTCCTTGGTGAATTAAAATCGTGCTTTTTCACAAAGTCATTTTATTAAGCATGTTTATAGCGCGTCAGCGTGATTTCCAAATGAGGTCATCAATATTCAACTTGACGTTTAGTTCAACTTACTATACTAACTATGCGCGTTGGTTGTGACTATATCTTTTTGAGAAAAAAAATGTTGGTATAACATAGGATGATCACGTAAGATTCGAGAAGAGATCTCCGAAGTCGTTTTGATAACCAACCACTGTCCTACTGAAATCGTGATCATGGTTTTTGAGAAGCATTTTGTTCGACCTCTTGTCATTTAATGTGAAATATCGTATTGCTATATTTTTGGTACGGATATTAATTATTATCAAATTAGAAAGATTAAACAATTGGCGATGGAATAACGTATACTTGTGTCTTAGAAAGAACAGCAATATCACCAACATTAATAAATATTTAAAAATATTTAAAAAAAAAAAAAAACTATAAAAAAACCCCGCACACTTCGCCGACTGTCTTATAAAGTCAGTAGGATACAGCAATTTGCGGAAAACTCCGCATGCATGGCTGATGTTCTGTGGTGAATTGAAATCGTGTTTTTACAACAAGTCATTTTATTAAGCATATCTATAGCGCGTCATCGTGATTTCCAATGAGGTCATCAACATTTAACTTGACGTTTAGTTCAGTTTACTATGGTAATTCTGGCCGTTGGTTGTGACAACATCTTTTATGAAAATGTTAGTAATACATAAACTGTAG
The DNA here is from genome assembly GCA_029931535.1 of Margaritifera margaritifera. NCBI lineage: Eukaryota > Metazoa > Mollusca > Bivalvia > Unionida > Margaritiferidae > Margaritifera > Margaritifera margaritifera. The sequence goes on along the minus strand of JAQPZY010001657.1, from coordinate 2,498,039 downwards.
CAGGACAAAGTTCTCTCCTGTTTGATGATATGATAATCTTGCGTGTAATTTTGAGGCTACATTGTTGGTTTTCTTATGGAGCGGCTCATATATATGCGAATTAGCAGAAACTTTAATACATATGATATTCGCAAAGAAAACTTTTTCTCCTGAAAATATATTTCTGTCTTAACTATGATCTGTGTTTGATCGGAGAGAGAGAGAGAGAGAGAGAGAGAGAGAGAGAGAGAGAGAGAGAGAGAGAGAGAGAGAGAGAGAGAGAAAGAGATTCAGAAGCTCATCTTCAGAACTTGTCTATCAGCTGTGCATGAAGTTTTTGTGTGCGTTTGTGTGTATACGAGTGTTTGCAGTGCTGCATATTCACGTTCACGTTCCAGATCCAGTACTGCTACGCTCAAAAATCTTGTCGCCCTTCTGTACATATTTGTTTTGGTGCGGGTGGGGAGTAGGGGAAGTATCTTAAAACTGAATTCACAATCCTTGGATGCCCTTATCTTTCTTTTTCCTGTAAGAAATATGTTCGAAGCTGTGCTGCGTGTTTCCTTTCTGTCGAAAAGTTTGAACTAGACCTATCTTGACTCATTCACCATTTTTTATTTATATACATGCAGTATTGGAAGAAATCAATTTTTAGGAGTATTCGACATACTATACTGTAATGATCTTAGATAAACTGAATTTATTATTAATGCACCGTTCAGGCATCTTTTAACCTTTCCTATTTTTATCGTACATATACTGTTTTGGCATGCGCCGGTGTAATGACCTATTTTCAGAGTATTTGCTCCAATCGGAACTACATCGGCCTTTTCAGTCAATGCGAGAAAGAAACCTCAGATGTCATTCGGACCATTTATGCTATTTTTGCGAGACAAAATATGCCTCGGATGTATGTAGACGCAGTAATTTACAGAAAAGTCATACTTTTTTGTTCGCCGGAAACTTCTTCGAAAAAAGGAACCGATATCTATTCGGACCACCTCAATTATTTCTACGATTGGTTTGACCTTAGGATTGACAGAGAAAATGCGAATGATAAAAATAGTTCCTTGTTTGTTTCGTAAATAGCCGAAATGGTCCGAATGGCAGCTATCGGCATACATTCGAGATATGATCCGTAGGATTGACCTCAAAGTTGCGAATGCTCGGGTGTAATTCTCCGCTATAGAGATCTACTTTTGTTCACATGGCACAATATGGCGGTGGAAAGAGACAATGTTATAATCAAAACATTGTTGGCCTTTTCTGTCGCAACATATGTGGTGCACTCCGTAGAAGACGAATCACAAAAGCCCATCAAATCTGTGTATTCCAACAACTACAGCCGAGGTTATTTCTCTACTTGACAGATGGCTGAGCTATGTTCCGATTGAGTATTGCTCGACACTCGACGCAGTTATCTAGACCATCACTCATATACTTTATTTTAAAGATTAAAGATCATATATGTTTAAATTTATTGAAATTGTAAATTCAGAAAATATTACAGTTTATCCGGAACTTAGATGTTTATAAATTTAGGTCTTTGAATTGAGAAATAATATTCTATATTTAAACAATTGATATTTGATGAAGATGATGATTAAGATGATGACGACGACGATGATGATGATGGTTGTTATTATTACTGTTATTAATATATGCGTGGATGATTGCGGGGGGGGGGGGTAAGATGTAAAGTGTGTTTGCGTGTGTGTGTGAATGAAAGTATTGCTTATGTAAGATTATGACTCTTTTGATACAGTTATGCTTTTTGGCTTTCGAAAATGTCTGTACTTTCAATGTATATCATTGTAACCATGTGCATCTGCCAATTATGTACCGAGTTCGCATCCGCACAGTCCAACTGGGCTAATGGAAATACATAAAGTCTTGTCTTGTTCATTAATTCTTTATTTCCTCCATAAGGAGATTTTCAGATACATACAAGAAAAAAGAACAGAAAAATCACATGTGAATAATATACAAATACGCAAAGGTTATCTTTAACGAATATACAGTAAAACACAGTCTAAGGGTAATAAATAATCGTATCTAAGCAACAATTAGAGAATGATGAAGTAAACATATGAACAATATACATTAGTTCATAAACATGCGTATGAACAAGGATTTTATTTACGTCTGTCTAATGCGCATGCTGGCAACTTTTCCAAGAAAATTAAAGCGAAATGCAGCTTTTCCATCGAGGCATACTGAGATGAAATTAGCACAGACATTGCTAATATAGACACAGAAAACAAAATTTGAGCTCTTTCTATCTGTGCACGTTTTAAATCATTTTCCTGAGATTTAAGGATTATATTTATATTATCAAACGTGATATTTTACCATTAAGATGTTCTCCTATACGTCCGCGATAACTTCATTTGAAAAGAAATAGCTTCATAATTTCACCTTTTTTGACGTCCTTCAAAAGTTGCATTACTTGAGGCCTTTGTAGCTTTTGGTTATGAATCTGTGAAGTACATGCAACATAGTAACGAATAGGAACTAAATGGTGTCATTTAACAAAACATATTCTTTCAGAACTCAACAAATATTTTAAAAGTCTACAACGAGATAGCTTCATTAAAATTGAAGAAATACTCAGGAATCTGAAAGAAAACAAAGCAAGTAGCGTGTAAGTTTTTGTGTTTCGTGTGTTTTTTTTTCTTATCCATACCTTGTTACCAATTAAGGTAAACACGATTCTCCTTTTTCATGATATGTAATCGTGAAACGTAGAATTGACGTAATCGACAAATGGAAATAAATTGATTGGGAAATACACCCAGTGTCTCGCTTTACAGATTGGTGGGCCTTTGAATGAGTTCAATTTATGCAACTTTCTATTGTAATATGGAATGAATGAGAAGTGTTTATGATAAGTACTTATTTCTTCATGCCTGTCACCATTTCAATCGGAATAAAAAAGTATCCTTTATCTGGTTTATTTATTACATTTAAATCAACGATTATTCCTTATAATTAATCAGCTGTAGAACTCACTGTCCAAAGTCCGTGTTTCCTAAAAATTCTATATTAGTTGCTGTATGGAATTGAAAATATTATTGCTATATGCATAAAATGTGTACCCTTAAATGCTACGAGTTTCTGCCTCAAAAATGGTGGCATAATCATCAATAATGTAAGGGTGCTGAGCATAAGGTTTTTGAAGGTTACATACCTTCTACATCAGTTCTTGTATTTAACTGACACTTTGAGGTAATGTTACTATACGTTTGAAGTTTGCACCCTGATACGTTAGAAATTCCCTACTTAAGCAGAAAGTTTTGTCATCATTACGTCGTTCATAGGCTATTCACTGCGTTCAGTGTAACCCTTGTGTTTCTGTTGCATAAAATTGGCCGCTGAAAGAAATGCTTCATAGAGGAGAAAAGTTATTAGAATCTAATCTGTTTTGCATGGTAAAAAGTGTTACAGAAAGGCGATTCAGAAACGTAATCTGCTGCAAAGCTGGCTTTAATGGACATAAACTGTCAAAGGTAAAAATAAATAATGTCTATATTTGTATACTTCATAAAGTATATTTAATGCGAAACACTTTTAGTGCTTCTTTGTCTTCGGTGTCATTGTCTGCAACGGTGCGGGCAGTGGCGTTGCTACATTAAGTTAAAAACACCTGTGCCATCCTTTTGTACACAACTCTATGTATCCTTGCTATATACTTTGCAGTCTCTCAATTCAGCATAATCTGGAGACTTTAAAAACAAGTCTAGTACAAGCCTAACGCAATAGACAGCAATGCAACCATACCTAATATCTACTGGTCCTGTCCATAAATAACTGGTCCTACATTTCTTCATACAACAAGACAAATGTAGTATATGACTCAATGGTAAATGCAAGTAGACATGAGTATCAGCCCTTAGTAAGATTATTTATATAGTAAAAATGTAAAATAAAGAAAAGAATAAAATAAGATATTTATATCATATGACAAATTTATTACATTTTATCATTTTCTTAAATTCAGCATAACATGACCACTGTTTACTAAGCAGGACAATGGTGTTTACTGTCCATCTGATCCAGATTTATACATATCTCACCTACAGGCTGGGAATCAGAATCTGTTGCTGCCATTGATGATCAGTCCGAATCATAGTCAAAATAAGAATCAGGATTCTTATCCATTGACTTGTCATCTGTGACAGTATCAGAACTAGACCCAGCCTCCAAAGATGAGGCTCTGGTATCCAAAGTACACCTGCCCATGCAATTAGGTCTGCGGAAAGATGAGCTCCAGCAGTGGATTGCTGGAACTGGATCAAGTGCATCCACATCAGTAGAATACATCTGAACAGATAACAGAACTGTTATGGTCTTGGCATGCATCCTATTTATATATTCCAAGCAAACACTGTAACCCAACTGTTTTTAATACATCGTTTTTGTTTTCGATAGTGACCTATTCCTTTTGAATAGTTCTTTTTACCTTGGCTGCGTTTGGTCTTTTAGCCTCTGGTAGCTTCGAGGCATCCAAAGACCTCCACTTATCACGTTGGGAATCGGAAGTAACATGTGTCATCAGACAATGCATAGGCGCAGAAGAGTTTTTAACTGGAGTTACAAGCATCTATTGAAAGCAGAGTACACGCACGTTATTTATCCTCTCATTTCATCCAGATTCGTGAGTCGTCATCATAAACAATTCCCCGTTATCTTTTTTTACTTGGTTTCTATTATTTCTTTTAATATCAATACAAAATATCCAAGTTGTAGATTACATTTACTCGATATACTACGTAAAAATCCAACAAGGCAAACGGATTGGCTACTCATTTTGTTCCCAGTCCGCCGTGAAATTAGCTGGCATTGGACCAGCGGGCTGGCGGCAATTTCGCACTCAGCATATATATATATATATATATATATATATATATATATATATATATATATATATATATATATATAAAACAAAATATCTCCACCACATACAAATTTGCTAAAATGGTAATCCAAGTAAGTATGAAGGGTTCTAAAATTACAACAGTTACATGTTTATTTTTCTGTCACTACTGGGCGAATTAAATTGTGAATCGCAAAGTGTAGAAAAGTTTATCATGCATATCGGATCCACGGATAAGATTCAGTTGTCCCGCTTTGCCACAGAGTCGTTCTTACATAGGTCTCTAGGCATGCTATTCCCCTTCGCTTAGTAGCCTCAACGACCTGAAAAAAAGTTTTTGATATCCAAGAACGTTTAAGAGGCTGAGAAACATGAAAACTTTATTTCTCGCAAGGTCTCAAAGGATTACTCTGTAGTTATCTACCAATTTTTGGAAAAGTCATTTTTCACTACACTGTGTACATTTGCGAGTTTAGTGATTAGACTACCGTCTGGTTCCAAATTGAATCCTTCTCACAATATGGAAGGTGTTTTGTCATTTTACTTTCCCATCCATTTTATATATAGATTACTCTTAAATATTTCTACCCCGTCCATGAATGCATGTTCCCATAGGGTGCAATTAGATGGGGAAGTCTCTGGTCATTTGTTTATAAGCATGTACATGAATTACAGAGTAATTTTTTAAAATTAAAGAATTACGATGGTAGTTATCTTTCTTTGAAATATAATGTTGTCATTGTTACCAAGAGGAGTTTAAGAAATTGGACCACATGACACTGATGAGATGATATCGGTAATGGAGATAATAATGTGACACAGCAGGATGTTCACCAGATGATAAGAATGCGGGACGCAGGACGAGGTGCTGATCCAGTGCTACATGTGGGACGTTTCAGAGAGAGCTGATGCAGTCGTAAGGCATTTGTCTGGCATACGTGGTCAAAAAGTCAGCGTTTGTGAGATCATTCACTGGTACAATATTCAGGTGGAATGACAAGGTTATTCTCGGTGATGTAAGCTCCGATTCTGCAATTACACAACTGGTGGATAGTTTCAGTCAAAGGAGGATGTTGTACTACTGTGTTTGGGTAACCCATCAGAGGAGTCGGTGAAGTTATATAAGAAAACAGTCACAGCTACTTTACAAGACGTCACCGTGGCGAGGAGGTTCTCGTAGAGAGCATTCTGGTAGCGTAGCAGAATCAGATTAGTGTGTGAACTGTACTGAATTATCGAAAATCCCATATCACTTGAAGGACTTGTACAAGGAGTTCAAGGCTAATCATTCTGGAGAAGGGAAAAAGTAGTTAAAGTCCCTTCTGGGAGAGTTCCATGATGTGTTTGCGAAGTCAAGGGACGAAATTGGAGGAACTGATTAAGAGAAGCATAATATATACACCGTAACAATACCGATATGCCATGCTCAAGGCTAATTTAGACTAGCTAGCAGGATGAGGTGGAAAAACAGGTGGAGAAAAGTTTCCATCTGGATTTGATGGTTTCATCAGAGAGTCCGTGGAGTTCGCATATATTGCTAGTAGCTAAGAAGGATGGTACGACGGAGTACAGTGACGCCGAGTGATAGGTATCCGCCGCCGCGAACTGATGAAACTTTCAAAACATAGGGAGATTCACAATGGTTCAGCACTCTAGACCTTTTGAGTGGCTATCATCAAAATTGAAGTTGATCCGAAGGATAGGCCTAAGACGGCTTTTGTCACCAGACGTGGGCGACTGTACTAGTTTTTGCGTAATGTCGTTCTCGCTCTGGAACACACCAGCGACGTTGAGGTTTTGATAGAGAAGACGCTCAGTAGACTAAATTGGCGCGTGTGCCCGATGTACCTGGATGATATCGTAATTTTGGCTCGCACTTTCGAGGAAGAGGTGATCATGTTTCGAAACGTTTTTCTGAGATTACGGGACACACATTGAAGGTCAAATCCGGAAAATGCAAATTGCTTCAGACCAAAGTAATGCTCCTTGGACATGTGATTTCTGTAGATGGAATGTCTGCGAACCCTGCAAAATTCAAAGTGATCGATGGTCTACACCATTATACTGTGACTGAAGTAAGATCATTATTGGGACTCTGGTCTTACTAATGGATGGTCAATCAAGGATTCTCAACAATAGCAAAGTCCTTGATAAGACTTACAGAGAAGAACTGTGTATTTTTGTGGGACGTGGAATGCGATCTAGTTTTTGTTTTGGGGAGTTAAAATGTAGATTGACCTGACAAATCCTTTCCTTCTCTGTCGCAGATAAAAGATGGTCGATCGCTTATTATAGTCATACGCTGACAAAGGCTGAATGCAGGTACAGCGACACTAGATCGGAACTTTTTGTTGTAGTTTCTGCTAACAGACATTCTCATCTCTTTGGAAGAAAATGCCGTGTTAGAAAGGATCATAAAGGTCCTCGATGGTTGTCAAATTTCCCCAACCCAGAAGAACAGATTACCTGTTGGCTAGAGTTGAAAGCGATGTATGATAACGACATTGAGCATCGAAAAGGTCGATCGCACGACAATGCAGAAAACTTGTCGAAGAGGCCGTGTAGTGACTTCAAGGACATTTGCAGTTGGAAGCAAATGAACGGATCTAAGCTGGATCTATAGTAAACTCTCTTGGCAAAGGAATATGCGGCTGCTGTTGATTGTTGTCTTGTGAGCAGATATTCAAAATGAAAGCAATCACCGGTTTCATTGGATGGCCATATCAATATAGCCGTGAAGCAGTCACCTGATCCCAGTTTTACGTAATTGATGAAGTAGAAGCAAGAGAGTGACAATAGGCCAGTGTGTCAGCAGATTTCGTCAGAGGGAGCTGACCTTAAAAAATACTAGTCACAATAGAATAGGCTTTCGCTTATTAACAACGTGTGGTACAGGCGCTGGGAGTTTCAAGATGGGAGTAACATTGCCTTGGAGACGGTCATACCAAAACACATAAGAGAGATGGTTATGCGTGAGTTTCATGACACATGCACAAGTAAATCTTCAAGCGTAAATAAGTTTTACTGCACGGGTTTCTACAGGAATGTAGCGATGTGGTGTAGACAGTGTCACTTTGTGGGCTTCGAAAAATGGCTGAATGTTACTCCACACGCGAAGATGCAAACTTCAACGTCAGTGAACCCAGATAACACATCACACTCGATGTATTTGGCCCTGTGTCAACATTAGCGGAAATAATTACATTCTGATAGTGGTCGATTACTTCCATAAGTGGACTGAAGCGTATGCCAAACAAAATATGACTGCTACTGTCGCTGAGAAACTGGTAGAGGAGTTTATATGCCGGTTTGAGGTTCCCTTCCAGCCACATTTAGACCAAGTGAGGAATATTGAGTGTGCGGTTTTTCAAAGTATATGCAGCTTATTAACTATAAAAAGACACTTACGACGGCCCAGCAATCGTAGTCGGAAGGTATGGCAAAGAGGTGCAATGCCACCCTGGAGAACACGTTATCCGTGTTCGTAAAGGTTGATCAGAAAGACTGGGATACGCACCTGGCATTTCTCGTGATGGCCTATGGATCTCCTGTGCACGAGAGCACGTGTTTCTCGCCCACCGAAATGAAGTTGGGACACACTGGTAGACCTACTGGTGACTAGAATCTAGGTAATGCAGAATGTGCAAGTGTGATTGACCCAGTCACGTAAGTAGATACGATAGCATAAATCAGGGACATTCTGCATAAAACGGCAAGGAAGCAACATCGGCACGCATCAGCATGAGCAGAAGTATTAGCATGCAAAAGCTCAGTAAAACTCTTTGAATATGGAGACTTCGTAAGGTTACACAACGCTCAGAGGAAGAAAGGGTTGATTCCTAATTTACAGACACCTTGGGATGGTTCAAACGAAGTGATCAAGCCGTTTTCCGACGTGACAAAAAGAATAAAAGAACCTAAGAGAAAATCGCGCGTAGTGCACTTTAGCACGTTAAACCTAAAAGATGAGAATCGGACGATCAGAAGATATTTGTGAACACCGTTAAGGACACAATGATTCGTTGACCACGGAACGTCTAGAGGAGAGAACTGGGGAGATAGGTGGTGTGTATTCAGAGGTCGGCGTTGAGGACCAATGCGAAATAGTTGCTAGCGCAGAAGCAGTATTGGGGATTATCTATGTAGCTGCTGGAAGAGAGATATGGACCGAGTCAAATGGATGAGAAGAATGCGCTATAAGGGACTGTGCATAACGATGTGCTGATAAATTTGAGAAATTCGACGAGGAAAGCATAATCAACTTTTATTTATTGTTCGAGGCGTCGTTGTGACCACGATTCAAAGATCAATTTTTTTTATATTAGATTATTTCTTATATTAGATACGAAGCAACTAGTTACTGCGTTTGTGTCTGTTAAATTCACAGCTAAGTATATGTCTTCTATGCGATATATATATATATATATATATATATGTTTGTGTGTGTATGTGTGTGTGTGTGAATAATCGATATAAGGAATTCGAGGTTTATGGGATTAATGTTATTATGCAGATATTTCTTTCTTTCTGTAGGAATCGAGTGATTAACGAAAACCCTTTTTAATGAATCATGCAAAAACAGACACTTCTTTTCGCTTTATTTTAATTTTTCCTGCAAATGTGGGACGAATTTATATTGGATTGGGATGGTGTGACACAGCGGGGTATTCATCAGATTCTATAAGGGTGCAAGACGCAGAACGAAATGCTGATCGTGGCGCCGTCCCGGTCCTTGGCTATATATAGAACGTTTCTGAGATAGCTGCTGCTGTCTTCAGGCATCCTCAAGGCAGTTATCCGACATACATAGTCATTTGGATTTGTAGCGTTTGTGAGATCATTCACTTGTTGGAAATTCAGACAGATATAGGCTTATGAGAACAGAACGGTTTAGTTTTTGGTTAGTAGCTGTGATGCTAGGCGAGGTCAGTGTCGGTTCGTCGGTCCGTGTCGATCGGAGATTCTCATAGATGACGACTGACCGGATTTCTGATTGCCGCTGAACTGTTCAACTATCGCTTGTCTTGACTTTCCTTGTTTTGTGTTGTCTTAGGTAAATGGAATACATTGTTATTCGTAAATTATTTGTCCTCTTTTATTTATCCAACTATTTTGAATCCGGTAACGTTACAATAGTTCAAAGATATTTCTTCAGAACTTACCTATTATGCATCCCACAGCCGCGTTAATTTCAGGATGGCCGGTATCCGGTGACCTCATCAGCCCGCCGCATCCACCCATGTGCATCTCAAACTGCATGAAGTAGTCATTTGGTAGGTACCGCTCGGCTGGTACCACAGAGGCTTGGTTTATCCAATCCATCATAAACTTGTTTGGTGTATTGCCTGTGCGATTTATGGTTTGTTCACCCGCATAAAAGACGATGTAGCTGTTGGGATTTGCATCACAGTTGTGAAACGAAAAATCTTTGCCATTTGCCCTATAGCCTTGAGTAGTGTTGTGCTTTGCGGTCGACATTGGTAAGAAGTCAAGGTAGAAATAAGGGTTTATTTTGGTTTGTGGAGCATTGAACCCCAAATGATTATTGAGAAGGTAGGTCAGGTTGTGTATCCGGCTGTAGTTGAAATGTTCTGCCAGCACCACTTCTTTCTGTGTGCTATTCATTCTCAGACGAACCACGATCTCCTCTCTGAATGTGCAGACATTGTCGAGCAATACCAGTTTCTGGAGTGTTTTCTTAGTCATAAATCTAACTTTACGCCCTTCATAAGCATCACAATCATCCAGTATATTTTGCCCATTCAGTCTGTTGAGGAGTGGAAGCTCGCATGTCCCTAAAAATAAAAAAGATAAACCAACTGCTATAAGGATATTAAATTTAAAGAATCGATTGTTTCCTGTTTTTATTTTGTATACCTTACTACAAAGACATTTCTGGTTTTAGGACAACTTTTTTTCCAAGACATCGGTTCTTGGACAAAAAGTTGTCTTAAAACCAGAAATGTTTGATCATATTAATGTTACAAAGTATTTTGAATTCCTAATGCTGTCTAATCCTTTTTTTTGATAAGGAAATTGCCGTGGTCACGCACTGTCGTTTTCAGATGACGCAGCTATATGCGATTCTACATATTTCTTAATTAAAGACAAATGTTTTTCTTGAATGATACCAGTTTGTTACACTTTCGTTGCTTCACGCGTTGGTGAGCAGCTGTGATTCATTGGTTAAGGCGCTGGATTCGTGACAATAAGGGCACGAGTTCCATTCCCATCATCTCATCAGCCCAAAATGGCTATATTTATACTGGATATCGCTATCAATTTGTTACAATTACTCTTAAGTTACTTCGGACTGGCGTTATTGATACGAAAAGTGCAATGGGCAGTTTCACCATTTTGCCTTTTATGTTCTTTGAATGTACCAAGGAATGAATACATCAGCAACATACATCAGCATCGAAAGTTTGAAATGTAACTGAGAGAATAAATAGATGAAGTAATGAACAGTTTGAAAAAAGGAGATAAATAGGAGAAGTTCCCAAGCTGGATCAGTATAGGAATGCAACAACGCACGAGAGGAAGAGAATTTAAAGGCAAACAAGAGGGTAAGATCAGAAGATCAAACAGAAATATTTACTCGTTGAGTATCACAAGCAGACATTTTAGCTCGGGAAGTGATTTGCACTTATTTGAAGTAAAATAAAAGAATATCGGGTCGTAGTTTTCAGTAGGGATTGTTGTGTTTTTAAGCAACCAAGCAATAAAATGAGCATCGTCTTACCCAGTCGCCCTCGGGTGTGCATAATAAACTTTCAAATTTACCTACAAGCTATTGATGTTCCCTAATTAGAGGATTTGGGGAAATAACATATCTTAATGTTGTTATTTGTTATATCTGGTATTTGTCTTATCATTATATGTACTACATATAACTTAATATGCAACTACATATTTGATTATTTTGATCTTCGACAATTTTCAGGCGACGGACTATTTAACTGTTTTACTTAAAGATACATGTACCATCAGTAGAATCCAAGCTTTCTATCTGGGATTTATTATGGGGGTCTACATCTATTGTTCTCTCTATCTCTCTCTCTCAATATATGTATGTATGTATGTATGTATGTATGTATGTATGTATGTATGTATGTATGTATGTATGTATGTATGTATGTATGTATGTATGTATGTATGTATGCATGTATGTATCAATTTATACAATAAAAGTTGAAGAATATGTGTGTGTGTGTGTGTGTCTGTGTGTGTATCAATTTATACAATAAGAGTTGAAGAATTTGCTGTGAGTGTTTGCTCTTTACTAATAATTTCATAATGGCCTTCAATAAGTTTCAAGGGTTTACCTCTCAACCAAAACCAAGGAAGTTTTCGCGGGATTTACCGTGACTTAAAGGACCTTGCACATATGCACAGAGAATTTCACATTCACGGGTTTATTAAGCATGAATAGATTAATTGTCTGTCAATTAATAATAAACTCGCGCATTAGAAATTATATTATTTTTTCTGTAAATTACCACAAAAAGAAGAACAACTTTTGGATCCTTATGATAAATCATTTTGAACTGTTCTAAATGCTAAATGCATATTATATATTTTGCAACATAATTTAAGGTACCCTGTCATGACAGTTTCGGATACAACAAACTCCGGATGTAGTGAAGCAATTTTTTTTTTGTCCGCTGGACTTAGTTCTAAGCTGAGTTTTATGCATAGAACAGAACAGAGCAAACCAAAACAAATTCTTTTTTTATTTAAATCTCAGGTTACACGTTGATGCAAATGAGCAAAATATACAATTTATAAGTGGTGCCAAATTGTGCTGTGAATATGTTGAATATGTATCACATTTAGAATGGAAATATAAATATTGCATATGTAGTATATATAGCATTTAGCTTAAAAGTCTTATTCTACTTGGAAAATAAGCATATGTGAAGAAGAATGTGGTTTATGATGGCAATATATTGTGATTACGTAAAATAACTAAATTAAATAATTTTACACCAAATCATGCGATTTCGTGGGAGCGATAATTAAAAGTGCCGTTTAGTGAAATAGGGCCAAAAGGAAACGCCTTAGAAAACAACAGCCAACTCCACCCCCACCCTTCGAGTCGAGAAGCATACTGAATGCATCTCTGTCAAAAACCTTGCATCCCCATCATGATTTCAGTTTCCCTTTTAAGGCAGTAAAGGCATCTGCGCGCAATGAAAAATTATGGTTGGCCAAACAAGGTGTCTGATGTCTATAATTCATTGTTTGTGGGGACGGACATAATTTGGTGCAGTCATTTCACAAAGCCGCTAACTATGCTCTTGTTACTCCCAAGTTCTGTTGTATTGGCGTATAGGTACACTGCTCCGCACAAGTCAATATCCGTTTAAACATGCAACGTTAGCGCAACGACTATCAGGTCCTGAAAATCACCGTTCTTCAGAGTCAGCCTGGGACATTCAGTTTGAAATACAGAAGTCTGTGCAACGATAGAACTAGGATACACCTACAACGTTTATATTGAAATATTACTTGGCTACACAAATTTAGTTGGATTGTTTACTCTCATTTCCCACTAGCAGTGATAAAAAATAAAAGCTGTATAGGTTAGCGTTTCAAATAATATTTGCTAAAATCTTTTATTCGGTCTGATAATAGGTGAGATTGTCGTGGCAAATAGTTGTTTATCGTCCAGATTGCAAATATTAAAAAGTCATTAAGTATCCTGCTGTATGTGCAAACTGGAACAATATCTTACTTCCGATAGAATCATCTGCTTCTAATCGAGCGTCAGCACATTTTTATAGACATTTTTTTTCATCTAAATAATAACTCTGTATTCGATATATTTTTCGATTCTCGCTATGCTTTTTCTCTGTTAATATTCCTTGTACAACAATGGCGAAATTCCGAAGAATTTTTGTTTTCAAAAGGATATGTTAATCTTCTGGACAAATATTCCAATATCAGAGCCTAATGCTTTGTAATATATTATGACACCGAAATAATTTTTTCGGCTTATCGGCATCATTTTCCAGCTTCTGGTGATTAAAGGCTTCAATAATGCACGACTAAAATCTCCCTAACCAGTTTTAATGATGAATATTTTATGTATTTGTATCATGGCTCAAGTTTATGTGCATTTGCCAAATGAATAATTGAAGAATCATTTTGAACGTCACTAATGTATTTATTTACAGCGACACTTTATATCAGTAAATTCCTTCATCAAAGCCTCGTTAAGTACTACGAAAATCAACAATGATTAATATATGAGTATTGAGTGTAAGTTTGTAATTGAATGTACATTTGTGTGTATTTCTCATATAAAACATGTAATATTTCCATGCACAATCCAAAAGTTGTCTCCGAAAGTGAGAGGAATGAACAATTCCAAGTATATCTAGACATTATAAGAACCTGCAGAATGTGATATCGACGTTTGCACGCTACATGTGTAATTTAAACAACAGACACCCTATGCTGGAAACTTTCTGAGCATGAAACGTCAGCTTTAAGTCACAAAATTCGATATGACGCAGAGAGTATGTCTAAGTCAATGAATACAAGTAGTCTTAAAATGTGACTCAAGGTAGAATATCCACAAAGTTCTACGATTTTAACTAAAATTTGTGTCAATTTACAGACTGTAAGCGTGAGCATGTATTTCGTGCCCAAAACGTTTCGAGAAAATGGTACAAGAATAAAAATACAATTAGAATCTCTTTATTATGGTAATCATTGTTATTATTATTATTATTTTTATTTTGTTGTTGTTGTTGTTATCAAAGTAATTCATTTGAAGTAATTTAATGGTGGTCTAGTTTTGGAAAGAAGAAATATTTGCAAGCTACTGATATAACGGGGGATCTTTAAAGATATGCCATCGTATTTCTGAGAGTGCAATCGGAACATTCTCGGTCTTTTCCTTAAAAAGAAAATACTTATTCGTGTCACAGAGGCAGTCATTTACATTTCAATTTCGAGTACGAACCTATCACATGCTGGGATTACGTGCCTAAATATAACATTCTTATGCTCATGATAACGAAATTATTGATATAACAAAAGCAAAGTTTTCACAGCTATATTCAGTTGAAAATTTATTTATTAACTAGAATATGTTTAAGTGATATGTTCTTTCGTCCATCTACGTGAGAAAACAATTCGTAGTCAGCGTACTATTTTATTACGCAGGAACTTTGTGTTATACATTGTTTATCCCATCTTCACGAAAAAAATGGAGAGAAATCAATAGGTCTTATACATTCGAGATTTCTTTTCCAAGCTGTGCATATATAAAAGGCCCAGGTTGCCCCGATTGAGTGCAAGAAGGAGAATCGTATTGATGTGAATGTGTCATCCTGGTATTAAAAGCACAAGAGAAGCATAAAATCAAATTGACTTGGAACTCATAAGTCACTGTATTATGTTTCTAATTATATTGTCTGTGTAATTCATCTTGTGGAAATACATACTTTAAACTTATTAATTAAGACTGATGCCGATTTTAAATGTCATACCTAGAACTTCACAAGTCGAAACATTCCCGTGAAGATCAAATTTGCAAAGAGCCCCTGTGGGACAGTCGGCTGATTGACATGGATCGGGAAAACCCTGAAACGAGATATTAATAATTAATTTGTTTTTATTTCGATGCTGCGGATGAGCGCCATATGTAAACAGATTTATCATATGCAACAAAAAATACATGTACATGATAAAGCTTGTTGTCATAAGAAAATACGGTTCACGTGAGAAACAATTCTAGTTGTTTCCCCCAACTATGCAACCTTTTTTTGTAATGTTTCTTGAATTAAAGGTACTTTTTAACTCTTTTATTAGAGCTATACATTGGTATTATTATTATTATTATTATTATTATTAACTACTTTTATTTTCGTGGTGAACAAGATCGCTGTTACTGCCCCTTACCGACATCTACAATTTACAGATTTAATTGTTAAGACCACGTGTGTGCTGACAAACCTTACTCTTTCTAGTGCTATATCTGGTTGCATAGCTTGGAAGTCTGCATATCGCTTTAAGAAATAGTATACAGAAATTAGGTAAATCTTTATTCTTCTGATTCTTACTCGCCTATGTGTGATTTGTGCATCTAATTCAGTGTCTGATGTATTGGCTCCTATTTCCTGTCCTTCGTCTACATTCTTCCTTATATATATTGATCTTATTCAAACAACAACATTATAATGGACTGCCATCATGATGAAACTACTTAGTCAAATATGCAAATATTCTGTACTTCCCTTCAAATTTTAGTTTCAGTCTGTTTATTGACTTGTTATAATGTCAATCTAATGGATAACTATTATACTACATGGGTTACATTGCAAGAAAGTAAGGAAGGTGGCGGGTCAGTGTCTCTGATGTCACTATGTACTTTGCGAATAACATTTCATCTCACTAGAGCCATTTCACTATGCAAAATCTGACCACTTGACACAGAATACACAGAGCGACATTCGGCACCTTGAATTTTAGTACCCACTGTTCCATGGAGTTGTTTAACTTGACTAGGTCAGTAGCTTGATTGTTTACCGATATGTCAAGGCAACAGCAGGTTTTATCTTGCTCATTTAGTTTCCTTTCAACGGTTTTCTCCCCTATTCACTGCTGTCCGTGATATTAAGACAATTATACAAGTGCAAAAAATAAAAAAGAAAGAAAAAAAGAACGAGCATTGACTGTTTGAGCGAGGCGACTCATGACGCGACTTATTGTCAAATAATCAAGATATGGACCTATATAAGATAAGCATGTTTATGGCATTTTGGCTACAAAGTATAAATTCAAAGTGGACAAAAGCATTTATGCACGAAGGGCGGCAACATATCAACTTGTTCAAAGGGAAATTGCCCCTGCTGCCCGTGATATATTAAAAGGAATCGGCGCATTGACATCAGCGGCTTGGGTTAGAATGAGATCAAGAAGGGCATCCATCAAATCCAGTGTAAAAATACAGTTAGAACAACAGGTAATTGCTATCTACGGTGGCAATCGTGGAACAAAATGTCTCATTCTACGACAAGAGTGTGCTATTGTTTTGTTCTAAAAAGATGACTTGGTTACATTTAGTGACATGATGGAAAAACAAAACAAAATGAAACAAAACAAAAGGAAACATGTCAGAATAAAACAAAACGATACATTTATATATACCATATAAATTATAAGCTAACTCAAAACGTTGAGAAAAATCAAACATCAGAAGAAAATAAGAAATTTGTAATCTTTATTAATAACGTTTCAGAAGAAAGAAAACAAAAACAAAAAAAAAAACACAAAAAAAAACAAAAGTATAAATAAAAGAAAGTAGGATTAATATCTGTATTGAACTTTCATTCAAAAATACATAATCCTAATACAACAGAAACAGAAACTAAAAGACAATACGTGAACGAAAGAGGTAAAGATCATCAATAGTTGAAATAATTAAAGATTTTGTTTACATGAAAGTAACAAAACCAGTATGGACATAATACATAACAATTGGGTTTAATTTGCCAGGTTATAATCCAAAATGGGCCGGAGAAGAAATCGAACATTTAATATAATTATGTCCAAGATTTCAACGAATTTTAAATCTTAATGCCAAGTTAAGTGTGGAAATGGTAATTTTCTAATTATACTTTTGAAATGTTCTATCTAAAATCATGTTTACACACGAAAGAATGCTTTCAGACAAAGGTTTATAAATAAGATCGGAATGACTTGTAATTCTTTTATATCTTTCTATGCATGCTATACTTATAAAAGGTTCAAGAATAAAATCAGATTGTTGTATAGTATGTCTGATTGACTAAAGACAGACTGACAGAAAGCTATCTGACCATACATACAGACTACATAATAGTCTCTTCGCTTTAGTAGAGGACTTAAATAAGAAGGTCTTACAATTACAGACGTCATGGTTTAATGTTTGCAATAACTTTTCGTCAGGCGTGCCAATTAGTTAACTTAATAGCAATAATTAAAACAAATTAGTAATTAAATCTAAATTTTTAGATTTTGAAAACACAAATTGTACCAATTAATTTGTATTGACAAATACTACAATCTAAATTGATCCTACCTCCGTCCAATCCTTTCGTGCGCTGTACACTTCTCCAAGGCAGACTTTCTTTGGGATATCAGTGCTGATATTTTTGCTGCTTTTCAAGCATCTGAATAGAGCCCTCGAATACTGGAAAGAGGCGCAACCTTTTGTTCTTATGCAGTTTTCGACGCAATCCAAGAGAGAGAGTCCATACACATCTCCTATTTTTTCGCCAGAGATACATCTGTCATGATACAACTTCTGTATGCCATTTCGATTGAAATTGCCATTGCAAGTAGAAGTGGCGCAGGAAATAGTGACCAAAGTTGAAAGTAAAGTTAAAGATCCTTGAAAATTGAACATTATGCCGAAGTAAAGTTTCAAATCACTCCTATCCTTGATTCAAATGGGTAAGTATGAAAGAACGGCATTCGCTTCAAGGCTGCATGCATATAATGAATAATGTATTATGAACCACAATTGTTGTCAGGCGCATAACGGATATTGTTGTATCATAGATATATGCAACCTACAGTTAAAACGATCCATAGCAAAGCTCTAACAATTATGCATTTTCAACAAAGCTTGTATGTGTTAAATAATAAATGTTATCTATCCATCTCTCTCTCTACTTCAACCATTAAAATGCCAAAGATCAAAGGACCAGACAACATGCAATATCAGTAGACCATGTGCGTTTTTAGTTGTAAATGCTCTCTCTCTCTCTCTCTCTCTCTCTCTCTCTCTCTCTCTCTCTCTCTCTCTCTCTCTCTCTCTCTCTCTCTCTCTCTCTCTCCAAACGGCGCGGGGAAAATAATAAAGCTTCCCAACGTTTGGACCTAAAACAAGGCCTTCCTCAGGGGGCAATGAAATGCATAGACAAAGACAAACACATGCATAAAAGTGACACGTGTGGAACAATAAATATTTACATTCTGGTACTGAGAAGAAAAACTTTCAAAGATAATAAAAAGTCCTAGACTAAAGGAAAAGAACAAAATATATAACCAGAAATAAGTACATGTTATAGGAAGGGATCTGTCTTCTAAGGGAAGGCGAGCGAGATTTGTTGAAAGCTTTTTCCTCAATAGCAGTAAGCTGTTTAGGCTACTTAACGACATCATTGCGAGGATATCGTGTGTCATCTGGCGCCATCTATAATCAATAGTGGTGCATTATTTACTTTACATCTCATATAATTGTCACTACGAGAAATATTAAGATAAAGTATTAACATTATAAAGGAGGGTGAAGGAAAGTATGTATGTATGCATGCATATAGGTAAGCAAGTATGTACCAGAGTAGAACCGTACGTCAGCACAATAATGGTCACAAGGCGCCGATTATAGGTAAATTTTTAAAATGTAAATAAAAAGAATTTAAAAAAATTAAAACCTTGGAAAAGAAGCCTTTCCAACGGCATGAGAGCACAATAGTAGTTATATGGCGCTGATTAAAGGTAAAGTTGTAAAAATGTCAGTACAGAAAACTGGAAGACAAAAAACCCCATTCCAACTAAGATGCAAACAAGTAGTACTACAAGACGAAAGATAGAAGGCAAATATTTAAATATAAAGTACTGCGAAAGGCTTTAGAAATAAAACACTTCCAAATATGAAACTGAAATACTACAAAAAAAAAGATCATCTAAGGTAAAAGACATAATAAGGAAGAAATAATACAAACAAAAGTAATAAAAATAATAATAACAATAATAATAAATTGGTGTTACTAGAGAGGAGTGAAAGTGAGCAATCAGACAGAAAGAAGACCAAAAAAAAAAAGGAAATAAAATTATAAAAAAAAAAAATAAACGTAAGCGCGGTGGGTTAAACCAAACATAATTGCTCTAGAGCTTTTTGTTTAAGCCAAATATTCGTCATGTCTTCGCATCTGCGGTATGCAATGTTTCTCAATATGGTCACGTTCATTGTCAGTCCATCTGTGATTTGACTTGATGAGCAGCATTTCGAGGGACTAGAGTGAGTGTCCGGCTGAGCTGAAATGGCTGGCGAATTTTGTTTTGACCCTGTTGCTGATCAGGCTTTTGTGATTGGTCAATCTCTTTCTGAAGTCAACTGAGTCGCCAACACATTGTATGACACAGATATTGCACGTCAGGTTATAAATGATATTTTCACTGATACAACCTAATTTTTGGTTGATATTGTATTGGGAAATACAATTATTAATATTTTTTGGAAATACAATTACTACATCCTTTGGATGCGTAAACGATTTTGCGAAGCAAAACCTGCTGGCTAACAGTTACTCAATTTTCACTGTCTGTAACTAAATTATCTGTTTTGTTTCTCTAACGCATCGATTCCGTATCTGCGCACGAAGTCGCCGGTGATTTTCCATTTCTGCCAACACGGCCTCGAACTCAGCCACGTTAAATTTATATTTGATAGCCATCGAGTACAGTTTGGTAATTGTACTTAGACTGCTTTGTGCTGCCGCGAGAAGGTCTGAATAGAAACGTATTCCCGAATGCAGCCGCCGAGAAATTATTTTACCAGCACCGTCTGAGACACCGGTTGCTATCGATATACCTCCGACAACAAATCCGATTGGCGTACCTATGATAGTTGCTGTGGTCAGAATTCCAGCAACACCAAAGCCAACAGTAGTCGCGGAGGTGATTCCGCAAATAGCACCAACGACCACACTCACGCATTTGTATTTTACAAGTAGCGCGGTTCTCTTGGTCATTTCATGTCAAAGTTGTTGTTCAGCTTCAATTATTTTCTCGCGTCGGTACATTGAGGGTCTATCGTAGTTCTTCTATTAATAATGGGATCGCGTAGTATAATTGTTCGACCATCTGTCATAGAAAATATCTTACTGGGGAATATTTAAGTCTCCAGCAATTGTGCGTTCTGGGACACTACGGTCACTTAGAACCATATTGAATTTGCCTTGGTTTGTGTCTGAAACGATTGTGCTCGTCTTCGCCCAAGAACTGTTACATGGCCAAGTGCGCCCTTGTTGAATAATAGTCGAGATTTTTCTCTTCTTAGTTGAGTCAATGTTGGCGCAACATAATTAACTGGGAATGTAACTGGCGTGGATTTGTCGGTGAATATTACTTCATCGTTGTAAAAACAATCCTTGAGTGTTTTCATACCTGTCTTTGCATTCTGTGACTGAGAGTTTTTGCGTGCTAATGCTATATAACGATATAAAACCAAGCTGGCTTCGAGTTGGTATTGTTACATCAGGGTGGTCGCAACTGTCGATTTCGATTTGGCCCTTAAAAAGATTAAATTTCAGTGAATATGAGGGTTTGTTAACACCACTCTGACGCAGATATTCATCAACAAGTGGAAGAAAATCACCATCCATGTTAGCATCCAATGTCAGCAACATCATCACCATGGTCAGAATCCATCACCAATATGTAAGGATAAATCTTATCTTAAACACAAACACCAAAGATAGATAAGTACACAGATGTTGAGTCCTTTGAACTGAATTTCATCTCTGACGACTAATGATAACGGTACCGTATATTTTAAATATTTTCTAAAATAACTCGCTTGTGATTATTCACCAGTTTCACAACAATATGGTGAATCTCTACGTAGACGTTTTAAGTTTTCCAGTTTGATCTTGGAAAATCATAAGCTCGCCCGGGTCGACGTCAACAACAACCCGGCTAGTAAACTCAGTCAAATCCGCTTTGGTGGCAAACCTACTCAGATCCACATCAGCTCTTCGTCGAGATGAGTAACGTGCGTAGATATTAATAATAGGCACTTCGTATGCTATTACAACTACTTTCTAAGTGACAAGGTAAAATCAACAAGCGCACGTAGTGTTGGTGCTGAGGAAGCTTTGCTTCCCGCGAGTGCATGCAATGCTTCAACAACAAGATGTCAGAATATTGGTCAATCCAGTCGAGTTTGTAACGGTAGAGTCGAATAAAACCGTGGTTGTAGTCCACAGCCCCAGGTTAAAAAATCAACAACTTCAAGTGGCGGAGCAAGCCCGTACGAGTCAAAATATCAAAGATGACGAGGTGTTACCACGTATGTAACACAATGAGTTCCAGGTCCTGTTTATGAATCTAGGTTAACGATTCCCTTGTACGTGAGATCATCGATGCAAGTTCATTCCGCATAAATACACATCGGAAATGCTTGACTGACTTTGTCATCATGAGTAAGTCAAGACTGGTTAACGCCACGAACTTTTGCGAGTTGTATCAGGTAGTCGAAGACTATTGCCTGAGGGTATTGTGTGGGTCGTCCCGGGTAGTCGAAGTCCTTTTCCTTTTTTTATTCGAATACGAGACGCTATGCGGCCACTGCCTGCCTTTTTAAAGCCATTTCGGATGCATTTACGACAGCCCATAACGCAGCCGCTTTTGCAACCGTGGGAACCGCAGCCGCTAACAACGCTGGAATTGCCGCGAGGAATGGAAATATTCCTCCAGTCTTTTGCATTTACGTCATCTTTGACTTGGATAATTTTAATGTCACCGAGGTGTTCTTTTGTTTGGCTGCATGAAGCTGATCAAGTTGTGCTTGGGTAAACCACATGGGGACAATTGCAGTTAACTTTTCGGAGAAAGTTTCAATGTGTCCCGGTTTCGTATTGCGCTCTTAATTTTCGCAAGCTGCTTTGGGCTAAGGCCAAGATTAACACGTGATACGGCATTATGTTTAATCATGCTGTGCAATTACAACAACTACAACAATTACAAGTTTTCCACAGGCGCGTCAATGACCCAAATTCGACCACATGCACCCTCCAGCAACAGCATCTTATAAGAGAATTACAGCAATGAATCTGTAGCTATCCTTGGGAGCGACGGTACGGGGAAGGGGCCCAGTTACACGTGCATGAAAGTGCAGATCGATCACAGACTCTCCATACAGGTCTAAGTGTTTCGAAGAAAAGTAATAAATCGGGTACAACGTACGAAAGTCGTGCTGGGAAATCTGCAGACCTGTGTGAACGTTTTGATCCCGGTCCTTAAACGACCACAGCTTGTGATATGCACGTGCGACATGATTGTGGGTAGAATCAAGCTACATTTCTTCAACGGGTTCCTGATAATCATTTAATCGTAAAGAAACTTTAGACACTCCTAGCTGGACAAACATCATTTGATTCACCTCCTGTCCACCGCGATCCAAAGCTTTAGTTCGAAACGAGACGAATACATGTTTTGGTGAGTTTATATTTATTTGCCATGATAACTGCTCAACATTGCCTTCATACGAGTCTGTGGTAAGCGTGTGAAATGACAGCGGTGATGTGCTTTCAGAACTCATAAACGACAACAAACGTGTATCGGCAGCCACCGAAAGGATTATCACAGGCATCCACAATGCTAATTTCAACAACTCAACTTTGCCAGCAGCACCTCCCTGACGCCAAATTGCATACTTGTCGGTGAGTTTTCGGTATAATGTGACTGTTTGTTTGGCTCCGAAAATAGCCTTGCGAACATTTCAATGTGCTTTAGCGGCAACCCTTATGGGAAACTCAAAGATTCTCTGTCATGTGTCTTCTTTAAATCTTTGAATTGGTGTGTCTAACTTTAAATTTCCACTCGGCTGGTTGTTGTTTGTGGAAGATTCGGAAAAGCCTCTCCAACATTATCTTGTATGTGATATATCCTGTTTTAAATTTCTGCTAATTGTACTGGCGCACGCCTGATCGGACCAGGTTGTCTTTCTGTTCCAACCATCGCTGTGGCGGTTTCCGCGACTTTCTCCACTTTGTCCGCAGTTTCTGCGGTCTTGGCTACAATCTTTTTTGTTGGTTTAATCAGCGGTGCATTTGTTTGTTCGAAGCCCACCGTGGGGTCTTCCCTTTCGTATTGTCGCGACTGTAACACATCTTTGACCAGTTTGCATGCATCCATGTACTCGCGTACAGTTCCAGTTAATCGCGCGCTGCTTTGTGACGTCGGTCAGCAGTTTCTGCTATGGCATCGCCAGCGGATTTTGCCATTGTATATATTTATCATGGTTGTTAAATGGCTAGATATTTTCCGGAACTTCTGGTGGAGTCAATAGTGAGGAAACTATACGGCTCCTGGGTGACCTCCATAAAAATATTATGAAACTCATCCCACGAGTGGTTGGCGGCACACCAAGTACAATGAATGTTTGCAAGGCCCTGCTCGTCAATGCTTCGAAAAGTCATCCACATGTTGCAGTTGTCCCTGATCACTTTAGGCACGTGTGCGTATCGTTGTGTTACATAGATCACATCTGTGTTTTGTTTCGACATCCGGAAAATATTCTCTCTGGGTTGTCTTGGTGTTCAAACATCACATCGTTGTACACAAGAAAATTATCCTCACTTGGATCAAAGTCGTGAATGGTAGGAGCTTCATCAACTGTTGAAAATAAATCGATGGTGGACGATTTGCTTCCGTACAATCCCTGAGTACATCGTAACACGGCTGATAGTCCGCTGACGGCGCAATTAGGTCCACCCGATCCAAAGTTAACCATCTCAAAATCAGATTCAACAACAGTTGGGTTTTTCTTGATCCGGCCGGGCCAATAATCAACGCACAAACTGAGTTTGGAAATATGTCACTGTGCTTGGGTAGTCTGGACTTTGCCTGCGCGGAGAAGTCAATGACGGTAAAAGCAGAGCCTTTTCTCTTTCGTGATGCCATGTTGAATGTCAATTGTTGTATAACACAAACATGACTTCATGTTGTGTGCGATGCCGCATGAAAACTCGCATTGGAAATCCATCGCGGGTTCAAACACGTGATGGTCGAACTGCGATCGCTGGAATTTGTGTTCGGTGTGGAGCAAAGAAGTTCACGTTTATTAAAAACATTTGCCGGTGGCGATGTCGATGTACCCTGGTCAAAAGCTTATTTGGCTCCCTTTTTGGACCTAGATACAATTGCTGCGGATCCGGAAAACGGCTGGATATACGACCTGATTCTAATAACCAACCAAAGGCTGGAGAAGCATCCGTAATTCGTGTCAATGCTGCATGTTACATACATGATCTCGCGTACCAAGCATCAAGCGATATTCGTGTGCGTCAACGTGCTCATAGAGATCTCATCAATAACTTTAATGCGATCAGTCCTACACTCTGAGAAAGAATTGTCAGATCGATCATCAAAGAAAGCATGAAGACCAAGATTGCACTTGAAGACAGACAAAATTCATTTATTGGAGGTAAAATATATTGATATAATACACAAGACATGTAAAAGAAAAGCGGAGTTTTAGATCGGACTTTGTCCGATATATTCTACAGTCCTCACGGGTATTGGAAAGGTGAAGCTGCCGTTGAAAAGTTGGCAAGCGCGGCAAAAGTCACACACGGGATTGCTCGAGAATGGTTGGACATACAAGCGTTGTGGCAAATGTTTCTACCAGCGCCAAGAAAGATTTCCGGTGGATGGTTTGATGTGAGAGCAGCTAAAGTTCATCATGCTTATATTTTGTTTATTCCACATGATCGCGTACGAGGAAATACGTACAATTACGCGTTAACTATCTTAGATGTTGCCAGCAGATACAAGAAAGCTGAGCTGTTGACATCTAACGATTCAGCAAGTGTCGCAGATGCGCTAAAACGAATTTAAACACGCGGGTCGCTAACAAGTGGATTCAGGTAAAGAATTTATTGGAGACGTTGCTGCGTTGCTAACAAAACATAAGGTGCTTGCTTGTGTTTTGAACATGTTAACATACATAACGATAAAGCCATTGTGGAACGAATTAACAGTGCACATGCGGAACGGTTATTCGGACATCACTACGTGCAAGAATTGTTAATGAGGTCTCATCGCGTGAGCGATCTCGCGAGTGGGTGACACGACTTCCATCAGTCATAACAGCACTGAAAAATGAAATCACACGCACGATTGGGTTAAAACCTGCTGGTCTATTCAGCAGAAGAATGTCGCCATTATGCATAAATCAGTGCACAATCACCTATTTTAGACTCACTCGGAAACAATTTGCTTCGGTATCTGTATGCATCTGGGGAGTTAGAATGTGGACAACGTCGTGCTACTGACCCAGTATGGTCCGTCGATGTATTTCCAATTTAAGGCCGAATTGATTTTCTGGGACAAACACGTTATCATCTGGCACCCGCTGGCAAACGAGCAGCAAAGCGGCCACCAAAGAGAGCATTTGTGCGAGAGGAATTGCAAGTCATTCCCGCAGATACAGAACTACCACCAAAGTCTATTTTAATGCGCCAGTGCATCAATCGTAAGGTGAATTACAATCGCGTGGTGTTCGTACGCTTAAGTGGTGATTCCATCGGGGAATATCCGTCGCTTGGTATCAAGCGGAGATAAACTCACATTGGTGCAACTATACGCACCTATACGATATTTCTTTGACCGGATAAGATTGGCTGTGTGTGCGAATTTGCGTCACTAACGCAAACATTCCACATACATGTCGTGTCTGAGATCTTTAGCAACAACAACTCCTTTCGCCTTTTTAATGTTTTTGCCGGATTCAACCACAGTCAAGTACATTTTAGGATGCAGTCCCACATACTCTTCGATTGGCTTTCCTGCACATTCATCCTTGAACTTACCAACAACATTTTTGTTGGTATTACTAAACAGCGAATGATCGTTCGGATAACAACTTGTGTCAAATTCGTTTACAAGTATGTCCGATGCCATATCCGCATTGACATCGTCAGTGGTGATATGCACAAGAAGTGAATCGGTGTCTGTGTAGAGCATCTTGACATGATCCTGGTAAAATGGTTTTATCTCATCATAGTAAACTCATACATCAAGAGCTTCGACAAGTCCAACATAGACGCGCCAACATAGATAGGCTTCGGCCACTAGGTTTTCTCGCGTTTACAACACGCACTGGTATCACACGTCCACATACGTCTACGTTTGGTTGTTAAAACCTTAGCGACTATCACGATCTGTATTAGCGCACCGATGTGTTGCTGCTCGCGAATGTCTTCGAGACTTTCCGTAATACAGCCATGCGTGTGTACAAGCTTGATCCCCCGCACTACTTTTCGTCACCGGGAATGGCCTAAGGTGTACTGCTGTCAAAACCAAGGTGGAGTTGGAACTACTTATCGATATTGACCAGCATCTGTTTGTGGAACGTGGTATCCGCAGAGGAATTTCTATGGCAAGCCACCGATACATTAGAGCCAACAATCCGCTAGTGGACGGATACGAACCCGCTGTCCCAAACAGTTACATCATGTATCTTGACGCCAACAACTTGACAATGATGGCGGGTTCCAGTGGATTGATCTCACGACTGTGGATATATAAAAAACAGATATGCGAGTACGATCATAACAGCGATATTGTGTACTTTTATGAAGTTGATCTGGAGTATTTAGACGAGTTTCACCACGCACATAACAATTATCCTTTTCCACCGGAAGTGTTGGTGGTACCACGCAGATGGTTATCACCGTATCAGTGTGGGATTCTAGTCGAATCTGGACGCAAGTTTACTGAATGCAACAAGCTAGTCCCAAATCTTTGGACTAAGAGCAATTGTATAGTCCACATACGAAACCTGCAGTTGTATTTACGGCTCGGGATGAGTATATGTAAAGTCCGCCGACTGTTGCAATTTCGCCAGAGCGCATAGATGGCGCAATACATTCAAATGAATACGAATCCGCGTTGACCTTGTCCATGATAGTGAACAAAAAAACCTTCGCAGGTTTGTTGCTGGCACGGCATTTTTGTTATGCAAGCTATTTGACACCTAGACGTTTCCTGCACTTATAATTCTATTTTTGGGGCATTGTTTACACTTTTACATTATTGGTTTTGTCTAATACCTTTTTGTGAGACGTCTTTGCCGTCCGCGTTCTGCCCACAACCGTAATCCGCTCCCAATTACCAGTTTTTTTAATTAGACAGACGTTGTTGAGCAGCCTCATTGATGATTTTACCGACCCGGGCTGGCATTGTTTCTGTCGATGGAAGTGTAATTGATTTTGGTGGTGTTCGAGTTACTAATCGTCGCAATCGATCTCGAATCGATTGAAGCGCATGCAATCCTATATTTTTATCACCCGATCCAAGAACGATTTTTATGCTACCAACTGCTCGCATTGCAACTTGTTTAGCAATTGGTGCAGTGCGCGAGGTCAGGGCCGTGAGCACTTTTGGTGCATCTGCGAACAATCCCCGGACAACATCACCAAGACTAGTTCCGTAATATGTCGCGATAGAGCAGATAATCAACCGTAAATATCTAAAGGACCTCGAGAATACGCCAATGCCACAGATATATAATCCATTGTCATAGGCCCTAACGACACTTTTAACGGTGGATTTGCACAGCGGAAAGCGCAACTTCGTGGACGCTCATTAAGGTTTTCATGTACAATTCCTCTCAGTCACATGGTTGGGTTTTGTACAGATGTTCGCAAGGTTATTTTCGGAGCCAAATACACAGTCACATCAGTCCGTAAAAATAACACCAACGATGCAAGCTGGCGCACACTAGGTAATGCTGGCCAAGTTGAATTGTCGACATTAACATTGTGAATGCCTGTGCTAACCCCTTCACTGGCCACAGAAGACCGTTTGTTGTCGTTTATGAGTTCTGGAACCACGTCAACAAAAATATCGTTTCTCGCGCACACAACAGACTCGTACCAAACAAGCAATATTCTGTGACAGTTTACATAGCAAATAAGTGCCCAACATAGTCTTAGTGCACAAAAACACGGGTTCGTGGCGTATCAAAACACGAATATAGATAATGACCAAACCCGTAGTAAAATTATATTTTACCACTTAGTAGTGACTGAAGTTTCTTTGCGGTTAAATGGCACCAGAAACCCTTTGAATAAAGTCGGCTTAATTTCGTAGACAATCAAGTCGCACGTGCATATTGCAATCTTTGGTCGTACCTGGACCGGCATCTAGACATTAACACAAGTCTGCAGATTTCTCTCCATGACTTTCTTACATTCTACCCTATTTATTACCTTTCATTGGAACACCTGGAGTTGTTCAGACAGTCCGTGATTGACACGTATTTTCACGCACGTGTAGGTGCTGTTCCTGCCGGTGGTTATCGATGCTTTGCTGTGACAAAACTCTGTTGTTGGAGGGCGCAGGTGGTCGAATGAGATTCATTGACGCACCTGTGGAAAACTTATAGTGGTTGCAATTGAACCTGTTACATTTGTAAATAATAATCTACTACCACAAAGTTAAGGTTGACCTTAGAGAAATCCAGCTTGCGAAAATCAAATGCTCAATACGAAACGATTGTGGTGTCACATTGAAACTTTCGCCTGCAAAGTTAACTGGAAATAACTCTTGTGGTTGATCCAAACACAACTTAATCAGCTTAATGCAGCCAAACGAAAAACACACATCGATGACATTTGCGTTATCGAAGTCAGTGGTGACACAAGTGCAAAAGACTGGCGAAATATTTTCATTCCTTTCGGCGATTCCAGCGTTGTTAGCGGCTGCGGATCCGGCGGTTGCAAAAGCAGTTGTGTTAGGAGCTGTCGGAACTGCATCCGGAAATTCGCTGAAAAAGGCGGTCGGTCAAAACATCTATAAACGAATAAAAAAGGAAAAGGTCCTCGATTACCCGGAACGACTAGCAGAATTCCATCAGCCAGAGGTCTCGCAGCAGATTTGACTGAGCTTACCAGCCGGGTTGTTGCTAACATTGACCAGGGCGAGCTTATGATTTCCAAGATCACCTGGACAATTAACATATCGTTTTAAAAGCAGATTTGCCTAAGTTAATTAGCCGGGCTGACACCAACCCAGGCGAGCTTGTGATTTTTTCAAGATCAAACTGGAAAACTTAAAACAGCTAATGTGGACATCAAGGACGTTGTTTTGAGGCTGCGAGGCCCTGTCGCGCAAAACCTGTTCGTGGTCAGTGCAGTTGGGGGAATCATTGACTCTAGTACATCGATTGCGTTTATCAAAGACTATATGGTGGGGTCAAATAGCTATGTCGATTAATGGTCAGGAGCCTCAAGGTTTGCTACAGAAATCACATGTCACCAAAGTCAACATTGGTGCTGTTCGCTTCGATTTTTTTACATTTGCAAAATCAATATCATTAGTCGCCGGAGATGAAATTCGGTTCGAAGTAATGAACATCCATCCAAAGGACACTTATGTATAAGATCAGATTTATCATTACATATAAGTAATGGATTCTGACGGCGGTGATGAGATTGCAGAATTTACCGACGGAGTGTTGAATCAGCTGAACAGTGATACTAAGATTGATAGCAATTTTGTTCCACTTGTCGACGAATATCTGCTTCAAAATGATGTTACCATATCCTCGTATACGCTCAAATATAATCTTGTTAATAGCCAAATAGAAATCAACCATTGGGACCACCCTAGTATGGACATACCAACTCGAAGCCAGCTTGGAATAATTGCATTAGGACGTGAAAATACCCGATCGTTGACTACACCACCAGGTGTGAAAATATCCAGGGATTGTTTCTACAACGATGAAGTAGTATTCACCGATAAGACCACCCCGTTTGCATTCCGAGTTAATTATATTGCACCAACATTAACTCAACTGAGAAAATAAAAATTTCGTCTGATTTAACAAGGACGCACTTGCCAGTGTAACAGTTCTTGGTCTAAGAGATAAACGATCGTTTCAGACACCTGCCAAGGGTGTAATCAATATGGTTTTAAGTGAACGTGGTGTCGTACCCAAAGAACGCAGAATTGCTGGAGACTTAAGTATTCCCCAGGAAGATATTGTCTATGATTGTATGGCGGTTGTACAAGTAAAAAAGGGGTAATTGGTTAGAAGTGCGTGTGCGTGTTATACCTGAACGCGATGAGTCTGGACAATCTGCCTGTCGAGCAATTGTACTACGCGATCACTTTATTAATAGAAGAATTATAATGGACCCTCAATGTTGAAAAAATAATCGAATCGTTAAGAGAACCGCAGTGCTCACGAAATACAAACGCGTGTGTGTGCTTGTTGATGCTATTTGTGGATTTGCCGGGGCAGCAACTGTTGACCTTGGGGTGGCGGTTATCACGACGACGGCAACTATTTTAGGTGCGCCAATCGGAATTGTTGTTGGAGCCATATCCATATTAACTGGTGTCGGGGCGTTGCTAGCAAAATAATTTCAATACGACTGCTTTCGCGAATCGTATTCCGAACTTCTCGCAGCGGCACACATTAGTCTCAATACGACTGCAAAGCTGTACTAGGTGGCTATTGAAGATAAAATCATTAACGCGGCCGAGTTCGAGACTGTGTTGACGGAAATGGAAAACCACAGGGAACTCTGAGCACAGATACTCAACGGTGTGATGGATTTACAGACAGTAAAAGTCGAGTAACTGTTTGCATGAAAATTAATAACAGCTCGCTTACACAAAAATCGCACACGCACGTGTGAACTTATATTTTGTAAACCCACTTCGCATGCACTAATATACGACGATCGCGATACAAATACTAATAGCCATGGAGGTTGGTATAAAAGGCACTAACGTGATGTCAGAAGCAAATTCTAAAATATGCAATATACCACAACTCCACCAGAATTAATACTGTGTATATGTGCGCGTATGGACCGTCAAGGTTGTGGTAAAGTATGACCACCAGAATTATTAATGTGTATATGTACAATGCGTATTGACCGTCAAGGTTGTGGTAAACTGTGACCACCAGAATTATTACTGTGTATATGTATACGTATGGACCGTCAAGGCTGAAGTAAAGAGTGCGCATACTTATTATGCGACAATTGTGAATGAATGGTGACAAACGTCGTCAGTTCTAAAAACAAACTATTATAATAAATAATTTCAGTAGTAAATGGGTGTATATAAGTGTGTGTGTGTGCATGTGAGAGACAGACAGGCAGAGATAAGGCCAAAAGGTTGTACAGGTCACGATTTACGTTCAACGATGCATCTTTCATATCAGTGTCAATTCAAAGAAGCTGACAGAGGAAAGAAGATATATAGATTAAAGGAACGAAAGATAAAAGGATTAAAGAAAAATGGATAGGTAGATGAACGGATAGATAGATAGATAGATAGACAGACAGATAAATAAATAGATAGATGAAATGTATATATATATATATATATATATATATATATATATATATATATATATATATATATAGATAGATAGATAGATAGATAGATAGATTGAGAGATAGATAGAGAGATAGATAGAGGCACTAACAAACACATGGATGAATAGAATATTAGGCGATGTTTCTTTTCACATATAAAGAAAATTAACCCCCCGCCCCACAACCCCCCCCCCCCCCCGGGAACGTCAAGGTATAGCCTACGCTGGCGGGTGTGTGTGAAAATTTGGTTACAGAAGGAGTCTACTACATGTCCCTAAAATGTAAAGTGATACAGATGGATATAATAATTAACAGAGCCTTACAGAAAGCGCTGTAGTAGACATATTCTTTACATTTCATTTTTTTGAGACATATAACACCTAGACCTCCACCAAAATGCTTTACCTATTTATCTACACTTTTTCTATCTGATTACTACGTATATTTCTATCAACTGGCTAATTAATCAATCGATTTCTATATACCAGTAGAGAGATAGATCGATTTGATTGATTGATTCAATGGATTGGAAGTGTCTATAGCGGTGGTTATCTTTATCTCTCTCTCTCTCTCTCTCTCTCTCTCTCTCTCTGTCTCTCTCTCTGTCTCTGTCTCTCTCTCTCTCTCTCTCTCTATATATATATATATATATATATATATATATATATATATATATATATATATATATAGAGAGAGAGAGAGAGAGAGAGAGAGAGAGAGAGAGAGATTGTATTAGATAGATGTGTAGATATATAGACAAACACAAATAGGGATTTGCAGATAGAAGCATTGCATAATAATAAACTCTCGCTTTGGGATATTAAAACCGTTAAAAACAATCACGAACAGCCCGAAACATTTTGTAATCAATATAGCTCCAGCACTACTATGCCGTGAAAGCAAATATTTGATTTGAATGAAACACGATGCCCTCGAGACAAATTAGTTCAGACTCATTACAGAGCAGGTAATATTGTGTTCATTTAATGTCACTCACTCGTAGCATATGAAAACGTTTTGATATCCGGTGAGAATACCATTATGTTAGTAATTTCCATAAATGGTAATTGATTAACACGCAGACGTCATTCCTTAAAATATTCATAGGCGTCGGGCCTTAAAACAGCAGTCTCGTAAATAACTTTTGTGTATTCAGCATACAGTTAAATTTTTATAAATTTTTTGTCGTAGATTCTGGACGCTCATCCACAAACTGATGTTGGTTTAGACGTACCGATGTCTCAAAAGAATCAGTATGTAATGTATACTAGGCTAGACATCATGTACGCTAGCCTAGAGACCATGTATACAAGGCTCGACACCCTGAATGTCAGAGTAGCTTAAACTCACATTGATATATAACATTTTAGGTCCATTTGTACCATCGAGTTTGTACTGCGGCAGTTCCTGTGAGTCTTATATGTGACGTATCACGGCACTGTGTGATATTGTAGCCAAAAATGTTAACAATCATCGCCTTTGTTCGGTGTTACCGAACATGTGTTCTTAACAGCGTTAGTGTAGCCTGACCTTCCTTTTCTGAAATAAAATCCATTTTAAAAAAAAAGAGTGATGATGAAAATATAGAAAAGCTGACGTAACACTGTAATAAGCCTGTAGTTATAAAGAAAACCCAGTCTCACGTTAATATAGACATTGCTGATCAAGCGTCCAGCGGTAACAGCATATCTGAAAAAAAGGCTTTTTATACACACCAAATTGAAAGTAAAACTGATGTTTGAATTCTAATTATGTTTAAGCTCATGAATGTTTTATTTTTTCTTGTTCATTTCGTTACCAGAGGACGCAGTTATTCAGTCTATTTTATATATAAAAATAATATTTGAATTGATTATTAAAAAGCTTTCGGGCAACATTTTTTCATCATCAAAATGTACATTCCATGCTTGATATTTTTCAGGAGCCATGTTTCGTCACGTGAACTCCTCAATACAGGTGTCAGCTTATAAATTCAACAATTCATTGATCAATAAAGCAAGTTTAATTTATGGACTTTGTGCTGACTTGGTATGAGCTAATTGGGTAAGAAGACCACATGTTGTTGAATTCTATATTTGTAGTTAAACCAGTTGCCTTAAATCATTAAACTTTCTTAGCCCAAAAATTATTTGATTTCGCACTCGAAGCCTTGGACAACTTTTCATTTATTTCGAGCAAACAATATTAAACTGATTCTGCAATTTAGCAATTCTACCTTTGTAGATAACATAGATAGCCACAATAAAAATTGTTTAGTATTTCGTATCTGTCTTATCTTAATCTGCGTTTATCTAAATCTACCTAATAGACTGAATTCTACATATACAATGAGATTACTGCCTTTTATTTTTTCCACTCCAATGTTTAATACTGTGCCACTGTCAGCAAAATCTGTAGAATAAATGCTAATGTCATCATTATGTCTCCTGATACCAATCATCCGTAAATAATTTAACTTAAGGGACTGATCAATATTTGTCATGATGCCATAGAAACAATTAATTAATAATGTATCACTCCATAATATACCAATTTCACAGTAAAATTAAACATCCCTGAATTGATAGTTTGAGGTTACTTTAAGTCCCGTCTGCTTGTAAGTCCATCCGATCTTCTGTCCGTACAAACGTACTTCATACGTCCATCCGGGCTAGCTGGTTGATATGATAACGCAATCACCCTCGACATAGAGTATTTACATTTTTTAATGCATTTTTCTATCCATGCGTAGATGACATTTATTTGATTGTTACGTCATTCAAGCATTTTAATTTCTATTTAAATTCATTAAAAAAAATAGACTTTATTATTTTGGAAACCTTATTAACACTATTACTGAGAAACGGCTAGACATCTGCAAATAAAATTTTGCTGGCTTCTTAGTTATTTTTAAAATTATTTTATACATTTATGTATTACATTTTGATACAATTTAGATTGATTTTTCAAGTGTTCTTTCTTAACATTTTATACTTAGACTATATCTGGACTGCAATAGGGGCATGGGTGCTTTGCAATTATAAATTTCATTAACATTAGAGACCTCAACATAGCAGGTATCTCTTTAATTCCAAACAAATGTAATGCGAAAGAAACTTATGACAATGAAATACGAGACATCTCAGGAAAATAGTCATTCCATATATATATATATATATATATATATATATATATATATATATATATATATATATATATATATAGAGAGAGAGAGAGAGAGAGAGAGAGAGAGAGAGAGAGAGAGAGAGAGAGAGACTGTTATGATATTCAAAATCACAAGACAATAGATATCAGTTGTCCTAAATTTATTCAGAAGATTTTTATTTCTTAAGTAGGAAGACACAATTGTTTTTGGTTTGTCACTC
This sequence comes from Margaritifera margaritifera, assembly GCA_029931535.1. Classification (NCBI taxonomy): domain Eukaryota; kingdom Metazoa; phylum Mollusca; class Bivalvia; order Unionida; family Margaritiferidae; genus Margaritifera; species Margaritifera margaritifera. Next base: position 2,462,688 of record JAQPZY010001657.1, on the reverse strand, counting down.
AGACACCCCAATAAACCGCACCCCCTCCCTTCCGAACAGAATAATTTTTATTTTATACCCCGTCAACAAGGAAGTTTCACAAGTTTGAAATGTTCATGCGCGTCTATTTTCGGTGACGTCAGTTCCTACTCTGAACTAGAAATTCTAATTCCCGTACTGTAATTTTCATAACTACTCAAAACACACTCGAGTTCTAGACCAATCGAATTTTTGTTTAAAACAGACGACCCGTGAGTTCCTAGATCACCTAAAAACATTTATAGACTTCTAATTTAAATTTTAAACAAAGAACAAACCCTAGATCTTAGACAATAGTGATATTTCAGAACTTAACCATTCATTTTTTCAAAAATTTACTTAAAAAAATAAATTAAATAAAATAGTTCCTACATCACATTGTCATCTCTTCACTGTGTATTGTGTAAAGCACAAACAGACGATTACAAAAGGCACTAAAGCAAATTAATAAATATATTGTATCTGTACAAAGCTCACGCAAAGTCCAACAGAATGCACCATTTATTGATTTTCATTTACTGCTGCGTGTATTAAAGATACATAGAAACATACAACATAAATTATAATCTACTATGTATGCAAATGGTTTTAGCTCAAGGACCTGCACGTACGTATAATTTTACTATGAATAATAAATGAAACCTCTCAACTTATTTACTTACTATATTACAACCATACTTCATTATACTGAACTAATTCGAGTAACAATAAATGTAGGTTTTAAAGTTTAGGTATATTACAACACGACAAGTTGGATGGGCAATAAATTGTGGACTGTCAAGGTCAGATCTTGCTGAAGGTGATGCAAACCCCAAATATCGTAGATTTGTATGTTTAAATTGTTTTTAAATATATATATATATATATATATATATATATATATATATATATATATATATTCAGACAGATATTTTGCATAATTGGGAACATCCATACTCTTAAGTCTATTCATTCGTTCAAGAGGATTTGATTGCTTGACCCGAGTCGAGATAGAATGGCATCAAATTGGTAACAGGGATATGAGTGGACACTGCTTAGGATCACAGGCCATGTGAAGCGTTTGTGCACCTAAAACTTCTGGACACGATTGCACTATGCTTACATGTTGAATTACTTCCGGAGCCCATAGCTTTTCTTTTGGTTTCAACAGTGGTTAAATTCAAGCGTGTAATTGAAGTGATTAAGCGACACCAATTAAGCGAATCCTAACCCTGGGTACGGCCAGGGTGCACCAAAGCTCCAAAGTTGGCTGCTCGCAGTGATTGACAAGCCAGAGAGTACAGATGGGCTTTTGCAAAATATATGACAAAAGTTGCATATAGTACAAAATAATTTCACGTATCGAAACAACTAGTAAAGAAGTATATATTGAAAGTTTTAAAACAAATGTCAAATCAATCAATATTGATGACTTCAATACATGATTTACTGATTCCAAAACAAGCGAGAAGACAATTGAACGGTTTTGTAATACGTCTTCGGACTGAAAAAATATTAGGATTTATGGACATGCAAAATTTAAACAGATTTAAAAACTTAGAAATTCATTTAAGAGGAAACTAAATGAGTACAGATTTTACGGCGGAAATAGTAAACATTAGTTTAAGTTTGTGAATGACATTTATCCGTACTTAAAGACAATTATCATTGGAAAAATTTGACATTGTGGTTCAGTTTTTCCCACAAATCAAGACCTATGAACATAATGAACAGAGGTGAAATAGAAATTGTTAAAGAACGCTTATTTGACATTTTACATACCAAATCTGGACAGAAAGAAAGAAACAGTATTAAGCAGATGTTTGGGAGGATTGAATATTTGACCTGAAAAATACCAGTCGCTCATAGGAAATTAATATATGGATGTTCCTGAATGGACTAAGAACTGCAAAACTTGTATAAACCTAAAAAGCAAAAATGTTAGATGTTTCATTTATGCTCTGGAATTTGTGAAAAATACATTAATCGACCATGTAGATAGACCATTAAAATGCAGTTATGATAGATACAGCCTAAAAGTACAATCGCCTACATAAACGTCAGTCAATTGTGGGAACAAATTACGAGAGACATCATTTAACTAAAATATACTAAACTGAAAGAAAGATCAAACAAATAATATATCTACATATTAAATAAGCAAACAAGAAAATTCCCAACAGAAGGATCCATGTTATTCAAGTGCATTTACGTGGATGACCAGTGGTAAGCATACATTGTTGACATGCAAGCGTATCAAATATACAACACTGGATATATATATATATATATATATATATATATATATATATATATATATATATATATATATATATATGTATATATATATATATATATATATATATATATATGTATATATATATATATATATATATATATATATATATATATATATTATTTTTAGTTCTTAACCAACTGTAAGTTCAATGTAGATGTGTTGAAGGAAACCCGGGGCCACGGAAGGACGATCCAACCCAAAATGATTCCAGTAACAGAAGTGTTCATGGGAGATTGGCTTTTTCTGAAACAGGTAATATCCGTGTTACGAGGTCTAGTCTAAGTCGCAATGTGAGAATATTTATCCAGAGGAAACTTTAATTACCATCCGGGCCGAAATGAAAGAACTTAAATTCTTGTACTTATCTTAAGAAGATCGTTAACACCCGTGTCAGTTGAATTCCAGAAGATTGATTGGGTACAACTGAAAGCAGCGAATGAAAATCTAAAACTTGAAAATTAGAAATTAAAGCAGAAATTAGAAAAGGTATAGACTACTGTGGATAACGTGGAGACTCAGTCTAGGTGGAACAACTTGATAGTTTATGCTATTGAAAGAAAAACCAATGAAAACTGGGATAATTTTGAGGACAAACTAACATTGTATTTGAAAGATGAATTGAAAGCTGACAATGCAGAGAATATGGCTGGCGAGTGAACGCACAGACCGTCTACGAGATCAAAATGAATCGGCTACCCCATCTGGACCCTCTAATCCTATTAATTGTTAAGCTTGCCATATACAAGGACATGGAAACGTGTTCTGCAGTCCAGTAGAAATGCACCTCTTGATCGATCGTTCTAGACAAAAAGTGACATTCTTCTTAGAGAAGACTTCACCAAACACGTGCGACACAAGCGCTTAAAGATATCAACCTGCATAAACTGAACACGGGATAAAAGGCAAGTACGCTATTATTAGATATAATAAACTGATAATTGAAAATGAAGTATATATTTATGACCTTGATAGTAATACTATTATTAAAGTTGGTGACGCAGATAGTCCTAGAAGAGGGGGTTACTAGAGGATGCGTGGGTGTAGCGGTTACCAGGGGATCAGTAAGTGTAGCAGACGTGGACGAGGAAGAGAGCGTGGCTGTTGGGGTAGTGGTCTGTTTACAAACAGTGATACACGTGACCACAACGCTACAATGATACTGACAGTACTATCACTGATACCATGGAGAATGAAGAAAATATTTGGGCTCAGGCGGCTCCAGTTTTACATGTAGATCATCACCAATCAACGTAGTGGGGATCATGACACTTCGGATGGATAGGAAGGAGGTCAGGGCTTATGCAGCTCTGATATTGATATATATTATAGACAATGATCTACGTTCTAATAAAAGTAACAAAAACAAACTGGTTTCGTTTGTTTCGTGGAATATTGAATGTCTAAAAAGGTATAACAATGACAATGACATTAACATATTGTAAATCAATTGATATAAGTGCATTATATGAAACTTAAAGTACTGATAAACATGAATGTGAGAACTTCCTATCAGGCTATAGACACTTTTCTTCTATCAGGCCGAAGAGACACATGTTAGGTAGAAATTAATTTGATAATTTGGTCTTTATAGATGAAACACCGATATCACAGGGAATTGTATCAAGAATTTGTAAGAATCTTAAAAAATGTGTTATAATTTCGGCATCATACCACAAAATATCATGTACTTTGTGTATTTAGCTCCAGAGAATTACTCTGTGTATAATGATGAGGACAGTGATAATGTTAAGATTTTTTAAAGTAAGTTTGTAGATATTGTGTCAAACTACCAAGATTTGTTATACCTTCTTGCAGAAGATTTAGATTACTTACCCTGTGATGACTTGTTTCATGTATTTGGAAGTGATATACCCTATGAAGGTGATAATTTTGATATACCTTGGAAAAGTAAAGACACAAATCATATTAAATTTGGACTTTCACTGATAGACCATTGCTGTAAATATTCAGTACATTTGTTAAATGGTAGGTTATTTGATGACAAAGTTGGTAACTTTAACTGCATTGCAAATGAAGGTGCCAGTTTAGTGGATTAAATAACTTAAATAACTGGTTCCTCTGATATTTTTCAGTTTGTATGGGATTTTGGTGTAGGATGACGAGTTAGGCTGTGTTAAGCACAGGAAATATATATGGTTGAGTATGTATAAACAATGCAAAAGAACGTTTAAAACTATGGTTATGCAGAAGAAAGATATTAATTTTCATAAGCGACGATAAAGACTTCTCCAGTCACGAAATAACCCTGCCATGTTTTGAAAAAATGTTAAAACATGTAATAACGTAACGAAAAACACTGCTGATACTGCTCAACCTCAGTTGTTCGATAATTAATATGTGGAAGGTACTGCAAGTGGTGACGGAGAGTTCAAAAATTGATATTAATTATAATAATTGTAAAATTTTGAATGAACCAATTACAATAGAAGAAAGTGTATGTAGTAATAAAAGCATTGCCTCAGGAAAATCTGGCGGGGCATACCGCTTAGTAATTGGGATGTTGAAAGATCTTGTATGGATATTTCTCCCTTCTTATTGATTCTATTTAGCAAAATGTAAACGCACGTATAATGCCAAAGGAATGGGGCAAAACATTATATGTCCATGATATAAGAAAAACTCAGTTCAAGTTCCCAACAATTGCAAAGTTATTTCGTTAATTGATGCAAAAGTTTTACAAAGGTATGGGATACCAGATTAAATATGTCGTCTGAACATAATAATATTATTCATGAGTCGCATGCAGGTTTTCTCAAAAGATATTCCACAGTGGAAACTATATCGATTCTACAATCAATTGTACAAAAGTTTTACAAAGGTATGGGATACCAGATTAAATATGTCGTCTGAACATAATAATATTATTCATGAGTCGCATGCAGGTTTTCTCAAAAGATATTCCACAGTGGAAACTATATCGATTCTACAATCAATTGTACAAAAGTTTTACAAAGGTATGGGATACCAGATTAAATATGTCGTCTGAACATAATAATATTATTCATGAGTCGCATGCAGGTTTTCTCAAAAGATATTCCACAGTGGAAACTATATCGATTCTACAATCAATTGTACAAAAGTTTTACAAAGGTATGGGATACCAGATTAAATATGTCGTCTGAACATAATAATATTATTCATGAGTCGCATGCAGATTTTCTCAAAAGATATTCCACAGTGGAAACTATATCGATTCTACAATCAATTGTACAAAAGTTTTACAAAGGTATGGGATACCAGATTAAATATGTCGTCTGAACATAATAATATTATTCATGAGTCGCATGCAGGTTTCCTCAAAAGATATTCCACAGTGGAAACTATATCGATTCTACAATCAATTGTACAAAAGTTTTACAAAGGTATGGGATACCAGATTAAATATGTCGTCTGAACATAATAATATTATTCATGAGTCGCATGCAGGTTTTCTCAAAAGATATTCCACAGTGGAAACTATATCGATTCTACAATCAATTGTACAAAAGTATTTGCGAAAGAAGGGTGGTAGATTTATTTGTCTTTTTGTTGATTTGTTCCAACGCTTTTGATGCGATTTCTCATATGAAACTTTGGGTTTCGTTATCAAGAAAAGGTATTCATGGTAAATTCACATATATTCTTAAATCAGTGTACGTAACTTTTAAATCAAGTGTTAAGCTAATAAAGGTTTAACCGATTAATTTTTCTGTCAAGCAGGTACGAGAGAGAACTGTGATCTTATTCTTCTTATTCATTAATCACTTTACTGAAGCGATACGTGTAAAATATCGTCATGACATCTTTATAAGTGAAAACATAGAAGATATATGTTGTATTTTGTATGGCGATGATGTTGCAAACTTTGCTGAAGCAGTGATTTTTTGCAAAAATAAATATACATTCTAGATTAATTTTGTTAAAATTCAGATATATACGTCAATCTAGATAAAACTAAACTAATTGTTTTTAGGAATAGTGGAATGTTGAGAGAGAGAGAGAGAGAGAGAGAAAGAGAGAAAGAGAGAGAGAGAGAGAGAGAAAAGTGGTATTTTAGAGGTTGATTGATTGAATGTGTCTCTTTGTATAAATATATGGGTTTTATTTGATATGGAGTACATTCAAACATACATTGACTGCCCAGGTACAGAAATCTATTGAATGTACGTTTAAATATCAGCGTAAATATGACTGCTTTATTAGTTTTTATATGTCTAAACTTGACGATAACATGGTCAAAAAAATTTTGTGCTATGATTCAGAAGTCTGGGGCTACGAATATTGAGAAGTAATAGAAAAGTACAACAGAGGTTTTGTAAACGGTACCCCAATCTCTCATCCTCAATGAATATTGTTTATACAGCTAGAGAATGTGGCAGATACCCACTATGCGTTGCTTATTATATATGGTTTATTTAAATATTGGCTACGTTTAATTTACATGATGTTAAATCATCTGGATGAAAATAATCGTATTACGTGGCCAACACATGTGAAGAAATTATAATATTCGTATGGATTTGGTTTTGTATGGATTGAGCAAAGAGTTGGAGATATTAATTTGTTCGTAAAGATATTTCAACAAAGGGTTGAAGATTGTACGATATAAAATGGCATAGTGACTTTATGGGTTTAACGCGTGGCAGTTACAAATGTTTTAAATCTTAAACAGTTTTTATCTATAGGACTTCCATTAAAATTTAGGAATGGTGTTATTAGATTTCCATGTTCCTGTCTTGATTTAGCGAGATGGACAGGTCGACATCAAGGTTTGGACAGATCTTATAGAATCTGCCCATATTGTGAAAAGAATGGTTTAAGACTAGTAGAAGATGAATATCATTTTATTTTAATATGTAACACATACAATGATCTGAAACATACGTACATAAAAGATAGCTTAATAACAGATCATTCATCAGTTTTGTAAATCTTATATCACCAGTTAACCCTAGTAACTTGACCAGTCTAGCTACCTTTTTGTATTATGCCTTCATAAGAAGAGAAAGTGTATGATGTGTACTATATATATATATGTAATGATATTTCTGGTTGTTGGTGTACGCTCTGTTCCAACGTTATATGTGCTGTTTCATATGTATTATGGGCTGTTGGCATGAAATACAGAATAAATGTGTTGTAACCAAATGTTAGACGATATCTACAACTAATCGAACAGAAGATAAACAGTGATATTAATGAACTGGTCAGTGACATGGAGAAACACAAAAAAAAAAAAAAAAAAATCTGGAAAACTATGGCACTCTGCAATCTCAGGTGGAGAAGTTGTAGCGAGCATTAAATAACGAAATCAAAGACAGAGATTAAGAGATTTGAACGCTAATGAATGATTTTAATACAAAATACAGGCATGAATAACATGATCTCAGCTAACACAAATATATTATCAGATTTGCAGAAAAAAGAAGGATTTGTCGGAGATAACCAAAATATAGATGACGTTGAAAACAAACTTAGGGGGAATAAATCACGATCATGTCAATGAAAACAACCTGTAGTTTAGAGATTTTAGACCTGGGTGATGATATCAAAACAATAAAAAATTTCCATCCACACAGTTTTACAACAAATTACAGCATAGGGATGATTAATCTAAACCAGATACAAAAGAGTATTCTGATAGGGAATTGATAACAAATGGTAATGTTGTGTAGGGTAGCATTGATCAAACATATACACGGAAGAAGAGCCAGACAAAAACAGAGTTAACTCGGAAATAAAATCATAAAGAGAGGAATTTTAAAATGAATTGAACACGGATATGGGCGTAAAGAACATTGGATTGGGAGTTAGAATGGTTGAATAGAAGAGTGAACTCGATACCAACAAAAAGGAGTTTGATGAAAAAAGGAAACTGATGCCTGGATGTGAATTGATCTACGATTTTCGTATTGTATTAAATCAGGCAAATCCAGATGGTGTCAATTTAAGTATGCTTTTATCAGATGTAGATGCGATCGCTGAAGAGACACAAATACCCCGAGGAAGATGTATTGGCTTCGCGTACAAAAAAGGTAGTTGAAGGTCTTTAATACTGATATTTATCTCAGGAAATTAATTGACATTTACAATTTCAGCTATATGCCATCACGTTTTGATGAAAATAAGTTACACATGATAGATGGTGTAGAACATTGTGTTATTCAAATCAACAAATCAGGCTACTATTTATTGGGGGGTCAACTTGCATATTACCCCCAATTACAAGACTGTAGGCCTTTTTTGTTGAGTTTTACATTACATTAAACAACCAACATTGTGTTTGCTCATTAGACGTTCAACAACAATGCGTGTAAAATCTTTAAAGAGCATTCGACACACGTACCAACCGTCTGGAAGAGAACAATATTTTAATCAGTGGGATGAAATACAAAATGAGACCTATCCAGTCACGATATAAAATAAACAATGTCATTTGTATTAATATTTGCAACTCATAAATATAATGACTTCATCAACAGATACAGTCGGAGTAGAATAGCTAAGGGTGCATTTATTAAAAACAATTGTTGTTTGATTTAATGGAGCCTATGTATCAAGAATAAGACACGATAAATATGAATCAAAACTGAAGACTTTAATGAAAACAGGGTCACGACACTTGTCAATGTGAAACATTGAGAGGACAAGGTTTGGTGACTCAGTATTTATGCAACCTGGATGATGCATTTTTTCTGTATGCATCTACTCATAGTAATTATGGTAGACATAGTTTAAATGATTCAAAAATTGAAAAACAAAGACAACATAAGAAGAATGATTCCTACCAACCTTCTGATAGACATATCAAATGCGAATACATATTATTTGCACTTCTAATGGGTGTTACGGTATATGTTGCATAAGGTTTGTGTAGCTGGTTTTGCACTGTAATTAGCCAAGATATCGATGCATGGTAAATACCTAACTCTTAACAAGTAGAATTCAATATTTCATTCAAATACAATGTTGTATCGCTCACACGCCAAAATACATTAAACCAGAAATAAAAAAACCATTGCAAGTTTGTATACCAAAGCTCAACTTAAAATATAATGAGTGTACCTATTAATTCTTTCGTTTCGTTTGACACAAAGTTGAATCAAGATACCAACAATTCAGAGGTAAACAAATTTTAGAAGAATACACATGAAAGATATAGCCATGACCTTTTCGACCTCAACGATTACAACATGTTCCCTGCATAAAAATATTCATGTTTACCTACATCGGTTAGGATATTACAGGATTAAGCAAGATCAGTAGATGGTAACGTGCAAAACACCGCTACCAAAGCTATACAGTTTATGAGAGTATGAAACGAAATTTGGGGTACCACTTGAATTTCAAAAATTAACTTATTATTGTCCTCTGTATATATGTGCTCTTCCACATGATTTCAGATTTAACATTACACTTGTTAAATCGGCTGAAGTGATTGAAGGTATTAACCAAGACTACAGCACGGAAAACATGTGTTTGCAGTACGATACGATTACCTCTGAATCAAATGTTCATCCAGTGAATTCCACGTACAGAAAGAGACTCGCTATATATGTTATGACTACATAACACGACAAACAATCAAAGACATAGCAGCCAACAAACCTTTAACGAACAATATATTTGATTCCCTCAGAATCATCTTTAATGGTGTTTTTATACTGTGCAAAAAGACTGGCGAAAGCAATCCCGAAAAGTTATATAACCTGGCAATATAATAGATCTAGGAGATGATAGACGGTTTTCCAAATATGGTTTATTTAACTGAGACAACATTTGTTAGATAAGCAACAAAAACACACAGAAATGAGCAATGTAAATACAAACAATTGCTACAGTGACAGTCATTGGATCTGGCTTGCCTTGAGAAGCAGTCACGATAACAGAATACATGGTAGTAGTTTTAAATTAGCCAATCTGCAACAAGGTATCCATTTCCATATCAGTGGAAAAGATAATATTGATGCTCACAGAATGTATATTTAACTTGCTTTAAATGGTCAGATTAACGTTTGAAACAATCAGCTTGAATTAATTCTAGTTTAGGCATCAATACGTGTATTTGACTGATCCCTATAACATGATCATTTGTGGAGCGACTAATTGTGGTACAACATTATTTGAAGTAAATTTGATAGAGGCTGAATAAAAAGACGTTTTAGATCGCATCGTTATCATCTACCAAATTTTCTGATGTACGATATGGGCACAGACATCTAATTCAATTGCCATAGACCGTAAGGTTAATATTTGGCCAGATTACTATATTTTTGCGGTAATATTGGCAGATCACGCTTAAATCTTATGAATGATCTATCCAATAGTAAACTTTTAAAACGATGACAATAATATACTGCGCGCCTCCTTTTTTAACAAAATATCCTTGCAGGTGCCCACTATTAAAACCCAGCCCTTTGAGATCTTCCCGTTTACGTTCAGAAGTACCTGTTCGACGACAGCGATAAAATAAAAATGGTTTTAGGTTCAAGTCTATTAATGCGTATTGTTTACCTAAATGCATGCTGCTTCTAAAACAATTACGTTAATTTTTCTGTAATTATTTTTCACTAATCAGAGACCTTCGTTTTTTAATATATTACCACACATAAGCTGGTTCCGTAGCTCATAAAAAAAGTACTTGCCTGTGACCATGTAAAGTGGATATTTAAAGATAAAAAAGGTGATTGTGATAGATCCAGAAGAGAAATTTGCAAGTGACTTGAGTCCCTGGTTAATATATATCCAGGAACAAAAATATTTTGTATTTTACCGATAACTGTGGGAATTTTGATGACGTAATAAAAACACAAAATGTATCCAACCTAGCTTTTAATGGAAGACATTTTGAAATAAATGTATGGGTCATATTAAAGAACTACAACTCTGTAATCATAACTTTTGGGACAATACACGGTGTTTTACTGTATCATACATCAAAGACCATAAGCTACATTACTCTCTGACAGGTGTGCTATTCAATTCATCCTGAAGATACTGGATATCATGTATTCATTTGTAGTATGTTAAACACATTGTATTTCAGATAGTAACTAGTGTTAAAAACATTATAGTGTCATTCATGTCAATGTAAAAGGAACACATGCACATGGAATTTGTATGCGTTGCCAATAGTCTCATTCTATCAATGTATTTGCCTTTCAGTTTGATATAGTCTAATTTATGCATCAACCATATCGATAGTTCTAGCACAATAAATCCACCATAGATAGGTTTGGTTATGTTGGATGTTTTTGTTTCTGAGACTGATTACTACCAAGTCATCCACTATTATTTCATTCCTGGCAACGATATATCTTTTTGGCACTTGAAAATTAGTTTTCATCTGGACATATTTCACTGTCGTCCTTGTCCTGAGATTTTCCATATGCTTTCAAGACACCGAATTATTAATGAGTACCTTTTTGTCTTACACTTATGTTCAGTTTGATGTATATCTTCAGCTACGGTTGCTGTTCAAACAAGACACCTCTGAGCAACGTGTTCACTTTCAAACCTAATTGCAGGTAATGCGTTAGGCTTATGTAATGTATTACATATTTCTCTTTTGTTTTCAATGTACAGAAATTTGTTTGGTACATTTGGTCTAGCACCCTTGGAATCATTTATCAATTTCTTTTGCAACTCTGATAAAGCATTTTTGTCTGGTACTAGGTTCTTTCTAGAAATAAAGGGGTAGTCCTTAAAATGGTCGCGTAAATGTGTTGGCATCTCCAAATCCACATCTAAAATCCATATTTTGTTCCTCTCTCACCCATCTGAACATTTTAACCTCCTGTAATGGCTCATTTCCTAATTTTATAAATTGTTGCAGGTTAGATACATTATATATCACCTAGACGAGTCATCCTTATATTTTTTTTTACATTCATCATCAACAGAATATTCGTTATTTGCCTTCAGTTATCTATGTGGGATCACGTAAATAACACCTCTAATTCCACTATTAATCATCAAATACATCTCACTGGCATCATGTGGTATATTAGGTGCACTGTAATAGCGTGTTGGCTCAAGTTTGTAGTTTGATATACATACATTTTGAAACTCATAGCGGTCTTCATGATAGCAGCCAAAAAAAGTTAATCAACCGACAGGCGTAATGTGGTATTTCATAGCGTCTTCATGATATCAACCTAAATAATTGTATTATCCGACAGGCGTGATGTGGTATTTCATAGCGGTCTTCATGATATCAGCCTAAATAAGTGTATTATCTGAAAGGCGTAATGTGGTATTTCATAGCGGTCTTCATGATATCAGCCTAAATAAGTGTAATTTCTGACAGGTGTAATGTGGTATTTCATAGCGATCTTCATGATATCAGCCTAAATAAGTGTATTATCTAGCAGGTGTGATGTGCTATTTCATAGCGGTCTTCATGATATCAGGCTAAATAAGTGTATTATATGACAGGCGTAATGTGGTATTTCATAGCGGTCTTCATGATATCAGCTAAATAAGTGTATTATCTGACAGACGTAATGTGGTATTTCATAGCACTCTTCATGATATCAGCCAAAATAAGTGTATTATCTGACAGACGTAATGTGGTATTTCATAGCAGTCTTCATGATATCAGCCAAAATAAGTGTATTATCTGACAGGCGTAATGTGGTATTTCATAGCGATCTTCATGATATCAGCCTAAATAACTGTATTATCCGAAAGGTGTGGTGTGGTATTTTATCGCGGTCTTCATGATATCAGTCTAAATAAGTGTAATTTCTGACAGGTGTAATGTGGTATTTCATAGCGATCTTAATGATATCAGCCTAAATAAGTGTGTTATCTGACAGGTGTGATGTTTTATTTCATAGCGTTCTTCATTATATCAGCCTGAATAAGTGTATTATCTGATAGTCGAAAGTGACTCGAATACAAATCATTTCCGTGAAGCCGTGGGTTATTTTTACCATCATTTTAAATTCGACGCCATAAAACTCATCATATTATTGTGGCAAGTGTTAGGCATAAAAGTACACCTGCCTTCTTGCATTATTGCAAGATAGCTCAACTATATTGAACAGTAAGAAAGTTTTATTTATACCTGTCTATTATGAAACCATAGCAGGTATCAGATCCAGTAGATCAATTACCATCTAGATGCACATTTGACTTCAGTGTTAAATCTTTTGCGAACGATAACGGGCCAAAAATGAATTTGCTATTTTTACTAAGCATATTGAATGCTCAAATATTCAGAAAGATTTTTGATTTTAATTAACAGCTACCTGAGAGATCTTTGAAGTTATCAGAATGTTATTCAATTGGTGCGCTGTAATACATATTTTCAGATTTCGCCAATGTCAGATGAGGATAAACCTCCAACACTATGTTGTTATTCATATGACTGAACGAAGAAAGTATTAGGTTTTATCCTCCTGAACGGGGGAATACACTTTTGAAAAATGTTCATAGGAATGGTAGCTCGTGCATGTGGCAACTTATCTATTTAAATGTGACAGGTTTTGATAAATACTTTTGATTGTAAACAACAATAAAAGAATCAAAAGAAGCCTTATTTGTGACTCACAGATTGATAACTATTTAATTGAACAGTCTCTATGATAAATGGTGAAAAACAGTACTATTTTTACCTGGATTTGATATAAAAAAAAATGTATTAAACAGATGACAAAGGTCTATATTAAATAAGGACCGTTTTCTGCCCCATCTCCAATTTTCTATCTATGATGTATATTACAAGTATGAGGTGGTTTTATTTCATTTCTGACATAAGTTTTGTGTTCATGTGTTGATTGCCATGGAAACCGTGCATTAAAACAATATAAAAGAAGATATGCAAATTTTTTTTCATTATTGATCCTGTTGATCCATAAACTATTCTGAACACCGGTTGTTCTATTAGCCTGCTCAATTTCGATTACGTTGATTTCCTCCACAAATAATATCTGAGTTTGGTGTTTTGAACTTATTCTTGAGTTTCTTGAATACAAGTTTTGGAAATACCGAGACTGGTCTTCTTTTGCTGCCTTGTAGTCTGTATCTTATCAGCAAAAACAAGCCATTTGGATTATAATTTAAGGTGGAATATTACAAGGATTCTAAGTTGGATCAATAAAATCAAATAAAACAAGTACTAGTATCTAAATTCCTGTAGTTGTATCAATCCCAGGTTGACATACGTGCCATATAACAAAGTAATACGACAGTTCAAAATTTATAAATATATAAATTGAGAGATAACTACCGCACATTAAGGATCAACTTGTAATCTTTCCCCTGCAAATAGTGTTGGTTTCTAGGAAGAAGGTCCACTTGAGTCCTGATCATAACTGAACGCGTCGAAATCTCCATTCTAATGTGCAGAGTGCAAAACATTACTATATCCAGACCCACACCCATTTCATGATGTCGATGCTACTAAAGAAATCTTAATTGCTTTAGACCTAATCCAGTAAAATATCTTAGTCTTCATTTTCAGCAGCATGACTACACTTTTAAATTTTAAAACCCTTGTAAAATGAGATCTTAAATAGCACATATCACCTTTGTATTTATCTTCTTAGAATGTGTGTTCGTATGTGTATGTGTGTGTGTGTGAGAGAGAGAGAGAGAGAGAGAGAGAGAGTCAGTCAGTGTGCATACAAAATTGTGCGTTTCTGATTGGAGTGGCATGAAATTCACTTATAATTATGTACTGTAACAAATATCGTAGCTTTATTCAGGACTGGTGGAAAGCTGAAATACCGATATTTATTAAATATACATATTTTATCAAAACAGAGACATGCATTTTATTCATGCACCTACACGTAAATATTATGGCAGATACTGTGGGTTTAATTTAGTGTTTGTCGAAGATGTATAAGATCTATTAGATGCAGGGATGTCATGCCGGGTAAAGGATTAGCGTTGTAATAAAGATTGGTTTTTGTTGTTGTTGTTGTTTTTAACGGCACTTTAAACAGATTACTTGCTATATCATGCCGAGGAAATCTGAGCTAAGTGCCTTTTCGAAGGACACACGAAGACAGCCGACCCGGGCTGACCTGGGCGGGTTTCGCAGGTTCGATACAGCCAATAATGTGCTAAAATTGCCGTTTTATCTAGTATTTGTCACATTCAAAAGAGTAGTAAATAAACAACGAAAAAAATAAAATAACAAAATACCCCTCCTAAATTGGAATCTGGTTGTACCGTGTGTCTGTCGGACGCTTTACCAAAGTTTAGGTTCAACAGATATATTGGCTTACACGGTCTAGGTTGAAGATGACGTGTATTTCTGTTCAACAATTCCTCTTTTAACTGATCATTGTAATATTTTCCCCTATATTTTCCTCGTAGATTTGGAGAAAATGTAGTACCGTACACCCATTTTCAATCCGGCAGACACAGTGTATATTTTATAACATATGTAAACAGCCCTTTTTTTTCTAAAGTTAATACTGTTAAAACTGTAAGAAATATCGATCGAATTAAATGTTCTTAAATGTATTCTGGCATTATTCTTACTCTATAGAAAATAGCAAGCTGTATTTTAGGATGTATGTGTGTTTATATGTGAAGAAATGCACTACGTTAGAGTCTACCATATGTTATTTAATTCCCCCGCATGATGGGTTGTCTCATGACATAACTGAATATAATACGTTCTTATACTTCATTTGTAAGCAGCAGTAATCGACGTAAGTTCCTATTATTTAGGACATCCATTATGTGATAAATTGTCTATGTTCAGGCACGTAAAACAATTAAATGCTACCTATTATAGATGTCTCTCTGTACTCTTTTACAAATCCCCGCTGGCGCCTCTCCAAACATTGAGCTAAAAATTTTAAAGGATAAAGAATAAAAGAAAGAAATTAATAATATTGTTTAAAATTTCTTTTTTGTTATTTCTGCTAAATATCTTGAATACAATACTGGTATGAATGTAATAAAATGCGGTACAAACTGCAATTCTGTTTATATATGCGTAGTGGAGACTAAGGTACCAACATTGCAACAGCGACAAAATGTAGACTGTAAAACGGGTGAATGTTTGGTTTTAGGTATTAACGCAACCTTGCTCTACGATATTTTAAAGACAAGTTGGCCCATTAAAAATACTCAGTCTACTAAAATGTCTTTATGGCCAAAACTGCATTCATATCTAACTTCAGTTATGAAGTTAATGAATCCAACATTCATTCTGCAATTTCCAGCACCAGCCCATGTTCAAAGGTCCTTGTTTAGTGTGAAATAGAAATCTATAAACATAATGATTACAGAATAGTTCCATTTGTATCTTACATGACACAATAGACAAAGAATCATGAAATTTAACAATATTTACTCTTTCATACAAACTGGGACAGAAAACAGCCTTGATTCAATATAGTCCTTTGCATTTGTTTAACATTCTATTCGTTTCTTAGCACATTTTTAGAAAATCAATTAATAGTTTATCATTGGTCGTTTATATAATGTAAATGTGAGTAGTATGTAATGTCAGAGCTTGATGCACAATAGGTGACAAATTTGTAGTTTAATAAAAGAAATGAAACAGCAGCAACTCTGGACTATATTAGCTGTTGTGTGCAAATTGAAATTGTAAACAAACACAATGTGGAGTATGCCAAAATATCTTATTCTATACTACTTACTAAACACGATAGATAGACCGACGGACCGACGGACGGACGGAGAGATAAACAGATAGATAGTCAGACAGATCTCTCTCTCTATCACTCTCTCTCTCTCTCTCTCTCTCTCTCTCTCTCTCTCTCTATATATATATATATATATATATATATATATATATATATATATATATATATATATATATATATATAGTTAGGTAGATTGATAGATAGAAACAAACGAAAAGGAATAATGAAGAACATGAAATAAATTTATTTATGCATATTCTGGAACTGCATTTAATGGAAACCAGCAGCCATAAGTGATAACCATCATTGTCGATAACATCATGAATTCAGCCCAGATTCTCAGTGACTCTCATGTAAATGCAATGATGATTTACGTAGTCGATATCATCCCATGCGGAGACCCCCCCCCCCAACAATTCTTACTTTTAAGTTTATTTTCGTACATTTAAATGGAACACCACTGTATGCAGTATAATATTACTACCTACAGACAACATAATTAAATTCAGGCTGATAAAGATAAACAAAATTAAAAATGATTAAGCTAAAGACATTGAACGTCATAGAGTGGTATGAAAGCGTACAAAATAGCACACACGTTTTTAAGCTTGGTAGAGGTTAGCATGGCAATTACATCATGTATCATGGGTATTGCAGATGCTGGTTTAGGAATTGCATAAATAGCAACATGGTTTACTATCCCCTATATTTTTTTAGATGGTTTGATGAAACTTTATTTTGAGTGTGTTGCAAAATCTATTAAAGTATTCAGAAAAGTTTTAAAAAACGATTAAATTGTAACCTCTGCTATGAGCACTATTGATGATACTTGTGATTATAACAAATGCAAAGAAATTAAAATACAATTACAAAAAACGACGGTAACTCAGAAAGATAGAATATTGGAGAGTTAAATAAAACTTTTTAAAAGACGGTAATAAAATAATAAAGAAAGACATTGCAAAAAAGCTTATATCACATAAAAAGTGTATTATGATAATAGATACAACGTAACCGCAAAGGGTTAATTGAAGAAGTTATAAAAGCACATCATTAACGACTGGGTTTTGAATCTTAACGGTTTTAATTTATGTTACCTAAAAGGGACGTTTCATGAGCGAAGAAGGGCAACGAAGCATATTTCTAAAATCCAATTGATAACAGCAACTATGTATCCATTTCATTACAAGGAATAGATTTTGCAGTTGACTATTACAATATTTTAAACTATCAGTACATACTATATCAACGATAGAAATAAAACAAAAATTCTATACGGATTATCACCTTGAAATGTCTGTGAATAAAGGCAAAAATGAAAATACTAATAAAAGCGACAGTGAACAAAGTATTGATATTAAGTGCTTGGAACACAACCAAACGTAACTAACTACAATTCTAAGTTGCCAGCATTCAGTAGTCAGATATACCTACAGACACCTTCTGAATCTGATATAGTTCGTGGTTTTCTGAAACCTACAGATATATGTATTTTCTGAGACCAGAGAAATAACACCAATCATTACATCAACTGCAGTTATTCATATTCAATAGAGCCATAAGCCGTTAAACCGTTTTACAGATGAATTGCAAAGGGGTTGAATATAAACAGGTTGAATATCAGCATTAAAGATAAAGGGAAAGTTATTTTCACGGTATAAAGATTAAATGAGCTGCTAATAATGTAGTTTGTTTGTTTACTCAGAACTTAAATAATTTGAATGAAGCTTTCTCTCCTTATTTTTCTGCTGATCCTGGTGCTGCTTTAGAAAAACCTAAACAACCTAGAATTGAACATTTTCCCAGCATTCTGGTCAGGAGATAACTTATGATTATTTTGTATTGCCTTTATAGTGGGTGTTTGTATTTTGTGGATAAATTTATCGATGTCTTGATAGTATCTGGTATTTTTTATTTTATTTTTCGTTTAATATAATGGTTAAAGGAAATGCTAATAATTTGGGAAGAATACTTACTGATCTTATTGTAGCGATTATATTTTAAGCTAAACGATTACAACATTTTCATGGCATTTAAAGCCTCATGGCTACCAGCATCTGTGAGAACAAACATAATAGAACAAGAAATAAGTGATGAAAAACTTAGAAAGTTGCAAACATGAGCGGCTAACATACAAAACACTGATACAGAAGCTGATCACTTATCATATATGTAAGAAAATGTAGAATACCACTTGATTTTCATATACTAACAGATCATTGCCCATTTTATTTTCGTTTGCTCATCCTACAGATTTAGGATTTACAGTTATCTGAAATGAATGAAGATGATAACCAGAATAATGAATTGGATCATGTTACACGTGCTGTTGTTCTAACTGATGAGTCAAAACCTTAGGAATATCTGAATTATAGAGTTATGGGCGATAATCGCGGCTTTCGCTTGCAGTAGGTTAAACCCCTTCGGCTGAATAGGTTATGTAGTAACAGTTTTGATGTTGAGGATTTTATATTTATTTTAATTCATCTAGCATTCAATGGTTTGCATTTTTGAGGTAATTGCACGTTTTAAATTACAATGAGTTTGAGGAGAGAGCGACCAACGCTATCGACAGTGGCACTGAAAACTCTATGTCCTAATAATATAAAACACTAACAAAAATTGGTATAATGTGATGCCTCAATTTTATACTTGTTATTTCTATTCCAGAACAAATACGGCCTAAAAAATGTTATCGAGTAGGTTTGATCGTATTTTATTTCTTCCTGGAAACAAAACAGATTTATTACAGGTGTTGGGTTCATGGTTGATATTAATTAATGTTTGTCTCGTGGGGATGGGTGCTTGTTTTTGAAAAATAAAAATAAGATTATTTGTGGTTACTTCACCAGAGCAAGGAGATACAGGAACTATACTACTAAGTGCCTGTAGCATTGTAAAATGCTGACAATTAGGTACCTGTTTAAGACGCCTGACCTATTGTCTTGTTGATAAGACCTAAAGTCAATTTATCAGGCATAAGGTGTTGTCTGGATGTTCTATTTGAGTTAAGTGACTAGCAACAAACAGGATTCAATACGTCTTTACTAAGATCCTGAAAGTCAAATTGCTTTTAAATACAAATACTACATCAAATGTGTGCACAAAACAAACGGAACAAAATTAAAATAAAACACCCTGAATTGAAAGAATGAGTAACTGAATTGACAACCTACACATTAGTAGGGACGATGTTTATCACGAAGAAAACACATTGGCAGACAAACATTATTGACACGCAAGCATATGAAAAATAAAAAGGATGGATATAAATACATTTTGATACTAAGAAATGTATTTCCAACATTTACTTAGACATAAAGATAAATGACACACACGATGCTTTTACATAACTTCAATAGAGCAGAGAACCTTAAACATTTAACATTTGATTAATTAAAAACTGTTTATAACAGGAAAGCTAAGGATTTGCTAGATCAAGAGAACATTGAATTCTTTTCAACTAACTCACGCAAATAGAAATATCATCTGAAATAGAAAGGTTTAAGAGAACTCTAAAGACTATAATGTGAACGTATTTAGCCGAAATCAAACCAGAGAATGGGTTGACGTTTTACAAAATGTAATTAAGGGTACAGTAACACTTATTCCAGATCAATAGACGTGACTCCGTTGAAGCAAGCAAGAAGGAAAGCAGAGCAAAAGCATGGATCACCCTATTCGGTTACCTGACAACTGATACATTTTTAACGCCAAAATTTAAAATTGGCAAAACAGTCTAAATTTTAGAATACAAAACAAGCAACGGGCTAATTTCTAATCTTCACAGAGGAAATATTTTATAATAGGCAAAGACATTTAGTTGATCCAGTCTTTACAATATGAAAGAGTTGCAAGTAGAAAATATAGACGTCGTGCTTTCTGAACAAAGACCTGTCTCTATACGACAAACAATATGACACATAAAAAGCTGAAAAAACTTGCAGACCCAAAAAAAGAACAGTAAAAAGTTTGCATTCATAAAACAACATTGGCACATCCATAAAACTTTCTGTTACTTAAATTTCCAGAAAATTATCCAAAATTTATTGATATGAGAAGAGTTGTTACATTTCACGGATGAAGGAAGATCTGGCACACATTTCACAGCGTGTATATAATCAGATTTTGAAGTTACAGTTTTCGCAGGACATCTATTTGAAATGCAGTAGTAATTGAAATTACACTCCATAAAAAATTTATATGATCAAAAACCGAGAAACAATCATGAACGATGCATGTGTGCGAAGTACAATCAGTTGTAAAATCTTCTAAATGCAACAGAGAAACATTATTAGAGGAAATGGAAATACGATACGAGTAAATGAAAAGATTTGAGAGATACATCAACAAAGAATTTGATGTGAAAGTGGATAAACAGTATATAGAGAGTCAATGTATTTTCACAAGACAAAATAACTTCACTATAATTTTGTCGACTTAAATAATGGACTTCTGATTAAAAAATACTAAGAATTACAGTACCTAACCCTTGTCCTTCAACTCAGTTCAACTCTCCACTTGACCGGCATTGCACAAATATTCGGCGTGACAAAAAGTTACTATTATAAGACTCAATTTTCTTGCACATGCAAACCATTAAAAATATTTGACAATTATAGTTTTAAAACTAAGAGTGAAGATACCCTGAGCAAACGCAGAACACAATATGAAAGTTAAATATCGGTAATACATTTAATATAAAAAAAATATACCAGGATTAGTCATATTAGTATAAAAATTCCGTGTTTGCTTTCAAATAAGGAAGCTGTTTTCTAGATGCAAAATACCTTTACCTGATGATAAAAGATTCACAGCAAACAGCATGATAATAGATAATAAACAACTGCATTTGATCCGATGACGTTTTAACATTCCACATTCTCAAGGCTTGAGATACATCAAGAAAAAGAATTTTAAAAAGTATTGATTGTGATAGGTGTTATAGGAAAGCAAAATATATCCAGCGATAACACCTTCCACCCTGTTACATGTACATTTGTAATTTCTCTCTCTCTCTCTCTCTCTCTCTCTCTCTCTCTCTCTCTCTCTCTATATATATATATATATATATATGTATACATACATACGTACATACATACATACATACATATATACGCACATACATACATACATACATACATGTATGTACATACATACATGTACATACATACATACATACATACATACATGCATACATGCATACATACATACATACATACATACATACATACATACATACAGATCGGAGAAAAATGAAATTCATGGATTTGGTCTATTGGAAGGTGAATTCACCAAACAGCAATTAAATAATACAATTCATACAGTTAAATCTACCGACTAAACCTACCAAACGTACACGGTGGAGTTACGTCCATCTACAAAGTGGCAACAGACTCACAGAAAAATGAATGACATTATAAGGTCTGTTCTTTTCTCCATCTTAGGTGCACACATTAGAAACAAAACAAATATTAAGCATGATATTTTCTCTGTTCAAGACAATGGTAAAAAGATAATGGAACAATAAATTTAGGACAGGATGACTATGGTAACGATGGGATGTTTACGAACAGTTCTGAACAATACATAATAGATTCAAAAGTGAAATTGGACTATGCTGTTTGTGGCGATTGTATCTTGTTTTTACTGAGTGACATGTGGTCATATTTACCCAACAAGAATACCCACATATCCAAAGGTTAATAACCCCACAAGGAAAAGGAAAAATGAGCTGGTATAAAGAAGTTGTTAAAGTTGCCGTTATGAAACTAATATATTGCAAAATGAACTAAGAAATAAAACATTATGAGGTCAGAACTAGTTGAAAATATCGATAAAATTTAAAAACATCTTTACAAGTTCAACATCGAAGAAAATAAAGAAATGATAAGATGTAACCTCCCTCTCAGAGAGAGAGAGAGAGAGAGAGAGAGAGAGAGAGACTAGGATTGATATTTAAATTAAAGGGTGTGACAATATCTGATATGGCTACAGTCATAGCAATACTAATATAAACAGAACATTTCGTACGAAGTGCTTTAACTGGTGTTGGAGGAGTTTCTCCGCCTTAGCTTCCTGCTCTAACCAAATCATTTTTGAACATTATCAGAAAAGCTTGAAAAACGGAACCAATTATTTCTTTGGGTTAGCAAAAAGAAAGCATCATCAACACTTTCTGGAAATACTGAAAGCGTGAGAATTTGGTTACTTAGGAGTGTTAGGCACGTTGTTTTCCTTGATACAGATGTTATTTTACTTGTTTTGGAATTAGTAGGTTTGCTACTTTCGTTTTTAGAAAAGGTGCACACAAAGCATCTAGAAGAGTAAGATGTTTGTAACCAATATCAAAAGGTAAACAATAACATCTTGCACAACTATGAGTATCACAATAAATGACTGCTTATTTATATCATGGTCAATATTGATTTTTGGCGTTTCTAAGTGTCTATGTGTCATTATGTCAGACGTGACTTTCACATGAGGTACATTTGTGCATTGTACGTGTGCCGAAGTCACAATCGCATTGGTAGATGTTCTACATACAGGCTCTGTCATCCTGACTGTAAGAACATCATCATAATCCTTCATCTCTACATTATTTTACAACTTTGTTTACTTATTTGTTTTCTACAGTTTCTTGTCGTACTGTCAAAGAGGATTTATCAGCCTTTGGAAAACCGTTATTTATTACATAGGTATTGATGGTATGGTTTAACCGAATTTAAGCAAATCATAGGAGATTTCTGTAAACTGTTGTTGTATCCAACAATTCTTCTCATCTTAATGTCACTCTGCAACAAAATATATCGCCAACACCAACAACATAGTCTTATTTCACTTTTTAATCTATTAATCTACCGTTTGAATTTTACCATAATGTTTTCATCTGTGTCCTAACCTTGTTTTGCTACAATCAACAGCTCCATCAACTTTTAACAGTGTCTGATACTGTCGAATAGACTGTGTAATATATTTTCTGTTTTGTACCTGTGCATCTAAGCTTAAATAAACCCATATGCTTTAAATTTAACTTTTAAATGCCTTTATCTGTCAGACCGTTGCTTTCTTGTAGAAAGACGCAAGTCAAGCCTCTTGGACCTCTGTTGACAGAGCCAACAATGTACACCGAAGTTGCACCATCTTTGCCTGCCATATAATTGATTTCATGAGCTGGCTATGTTCTCCAGTATTCAACAGGACCCGCTCGATAATTATATTTACTTTTTTAAGCAGCCAACACAACAGCAGGTGTTGGTTCACCAAAACCTAGATGTACTCTTCCGGCCTATAATCTATCAATTTTATTTGTTTTCCCCTCGATGTAGCTCTAGTCATGCTGAAATGAATTTTTAAATTGTTACAGATGAAACTAAACTAATTCATATCATTGCTATTGTTTCTTGATTTGACTGCGTCGTCATTAGGTAAAGGTATCTTTCATTCAGACAACACTTTTCAGGTCTGTACATAAAAGTGAAACTTTGTGTGTTGATTTGACTAATTCGGGTACATTGTTGCTACAAAATGCTGATAGGAGATCCCACAACAGATGTTGCCATCCACACTGCCAGTTTAGCTGACAAAAATGTTTAATGGTTTGTATGTGAAAAATTGAGTTTCAGTATAGTAAATTTTTATCTCGTTAAATATTTAACAAGATCAGGCTACACTGTAGTTTAAACTACCCGCACGACAATAGTTAGCTGCTGCAATAGTTAATTTTTTTAAACAAATGTAATGTGTACTATTTAACATAAAGTAACTGGTTTAATATTGACTTTTCTTGAGCAAATATATTGAGCCTCTATTGACTGTTCGTCTACATTCACGAGTAGTCCTCTGTTAATTTTTCTTTCTAATCTGTATATTTCCTTCATTGTAATGCCAAATTAATCACGTTTAATTATATGGAATAAAGACAACAACAAGAATGTCGATAAAGAACAGAACATATAAATAAGTACTTTAGTCTGAATTCATAATAATGTATTTAATATCTGTCTCCTTGTCCAGTCAGAGTTCCTTCAAATTTACAAAACGAAAAGAGTGCATTATATTTCTGCGTCCATTTTATTTACTTAAGAAGCCAGTGAGAAATACTGTCTATTATTTTTTTATATCCAATGGTTAATACCGTGTCTCTGTAAAATTTGCAGTAATCAATGCTGGTGCAATCATTATGTCCACTGATACTAATCAACAGTAAACAATTTAACCTATGGGACTGAGCAATAATAATTAGATCTACTATTGAAATAACTCTGCCAGAATTTGACGCTTTCCGCAAATATCTGTTTTCTTCTTCATAAAATTAGGAATATTATAATCTAGACATATCAAGTACGTAAAAAAATTTAAAACTCAATTTAATAGCTATACACAGATGTTACATTGGAAAACTCAATTTCATGGCTATACACAGTTGTTACATTGGAAACCTCAGTTTCATAGCTATGCAGAGCTGTTACACTGGAAAACTCCATTTCATAGCTATGCACAGCTGGTATATTGGACAACTCCATTTTTTTATAGCTATTCACAGCTGGTACATTGGATAACTCCGTTTCACAGCTGGCACAGTTGGGAAACTTCATTTCATAGCCGCACACAACTGGTACAATGAGAGCTTTTAGTGAAGTTGCTATCGGTGAAACTTCGGTCGAACATGAAGTAGTTTAGTGCAATCCCTATACCTTGCACTGCCATGTAAACAAAGACGATCAATCTCTCAAAATAAAAATTTTTCACATATGCACAAATAATTGTCACCGACGAAACTAAAGATCTTCATATAACTATTTTGTATTCTAGTCTAGTCAGTAAGGTATTGATTGCCTTTAGCTAAATAAATTAAAAAATTCCTGAATGGTTTGCGACATATTTGAAGAACATAAAGCCATATAAATAAATTCTAAATTTATCACACCAAAATGTACCCTCTTCAAACTTTGCCACAGTTAAATGAAATCTAAAATTTACATTTGTCGTAAAGTAAATTATGACCGAGAAAACTTAGACTTAACCTTACATATGTGTTTCAAGATCAAGATTTTAATGCGCTTGCTTAAAAGTCAGAAATAAATTTTGGGAGATTTGGGAGGGACGCTTATCATATGCCAGGGGTTCTTCTTACTGAAATATACTTAAGTATGGTATACAAGTTTGGTCTTTAGCTTGCTACTAAAAACGATTAAGCAAGAAAGCTTTCAAATACCATATCAATACATTAGTATTCGTTATAAAATAGGTTTCGATGTATTTGTTTGTGTCGGTTCTTTTGGGGGGTATTTTGACCTCTTTTTTCCAAATTGATGATAATTTAGGTACGGACAGTGTCTTAATTCAAAAGTTTGTGCTTATTTTTGATGTTTTATTCTGCTCTCACCTCTGCATAATTACCAAGATTTACAAATGACTAATTCTGACAACAACTTTCATGCATCAAAATGTTTGCTTCAAACATACGTTCAGTTTGTGTTCGAATTTCCTTCTTCAAACAAATTTTGGATTTCGAAATTATTAAAGGGATATAACTCTTGTAAGCTTGACCAAGTGTTTGATTAAAGTTGTTTGGTATGCAGCACGAGGTTTTCAGAAGCGCCCTCTTGCCAAATTCACCAGCAACATTTATAGCTGCAAAGTTCTCATTCATTTAGGACTGTGCGTTTGTTGAACGTCGAAAAGACACTTTGATGAGAGAGAGAGAGAGAGAGAGAGTATTGACAGAGAATGAATTTTACTTGTGATAATATTAATTTGTACAAGGCAAAGCAATTCGTATATGATTGGATATCATTGCATTGTTAATACCAATCCAATGTACCGATATACATTTTCCTTGTTTTCTCAGATTTGCATCATTTATTCTCAAACAGATGGGAAAGTTCCCATAATCTCATAAAGCATAGAGATTCCTATAGTTCATTAATCTTTCCCATCTTGCAACAACATATTTTCCGACATGTTTAATAAAGATAAGTCACTATCGATTTTTCTATTTTTGACTAATTAAAACAATCGATTTCAACTATTGAAAACAATTAAAGAAAAGTGAAAAAGGCAAAATTTATTTTTGTTTCCATGGAATGAAACGGACATTTTATAAGCGTTTGGTTAACAGAGCAATATATTTGAGATGAGGGAATGGAAATAAGAGTAACTGAGTCGACATGTACTCACTAATCTGGACTTTTCAAATGTTTATACATATGATGAATGTTATTAAAAACTTTACGAAAGCTAAATTTGGAGAATTTATTTTTGAAAGCAACAATAGACAAATACATTTAAGCTAATAATTAAAACGGACAATTATTTATTTAGACAGTGATATGAAACAGATTTATCTACATATTACACATACTTATTTGCTTGCATCTCTCTTCCACGTCGTCTGTCTAACCTGTATATCCTCTCCCCGATCCATGACACATATAAATTGTTGAGTATATTGATGAGTACGAAAACACAGAAAAAGATAATATCAATTATGTTAGGGCAAAAATCACAAAAACAAAAAATAAAGAGACAGTGTGGCAATAATAGTTCAGCTGGCTTCAGACATCGTAAGACCTAATACTTCTCAGACATAGAATTATTTGATCGGCAAAGGGAAAAAAATGCCAATAAGTGCACTATACCATACGGATGGTCGGTTATTGCTGAGGTGCCCAGTTCTTCACGACAACGATGATGCTTTATTACATACCTCTAAAGAACAGACTTTTTTACTCTTTAAAACAATAATTATTGGAATTACTGTTTATAACGTAAGAGGTTATAGGTGATGAGGCACCGCATAACGCGTACATATATGCTGCCATATATATCTGTATATACAACATGCATATTCTCATGAACGTGTTTACGTTGATTTTACTGTGTCAGTGTCAGTAAGTATATCCCACTCCACCCCTTTGTTTTTTTGAGAATTTCGTTGATACACGTGGTTGAGAACTATATTGCTATTCACCAGTTTTTGCACACCGAAGCATTTCAAAGATATATCTGTTCAAACTGGATGCAGACGATATGAACCTCGTTGACGAGCTTTCATGACTGATTAAAGTACCCAACTATGCATAATTATTTGAACATACTCTCGTTCGAGATCTATTATACCTCGTAAGTGAAACATCATAATTAGAGCAGAAGAAAGTGTGATGGAAAGGACTATATTGAACAAGGGTCGTTTTCTGCCCCCGCTCCAAATTTGCTTCGTATGGTATATATTACAAGTATGAGGTGGTTTGATTAAATTTCTGACATAAGTTTTGTGTTCACGTGCTGGTTGCCATGGAAACTGTGTGTTAAGAAATTATCCAAGAAGATAAGGACATTTTTCTTCTTTTTCACGTATCTCTCATTGATACTGTATATCCATAAACAATTCACTAAATTTAAAATGACATTATGTATTTTGATTATTTTTCTGGTATAAAGTTGCATAAAAGAAGGTTTAATTTTTTGTAATGATCTGAAATAAACCCAAGTAACCCATGATGAATAAATCTAACTTACAAAATAAAGACGAAACTGTTTTACGTTCGTTGTAAAAAATAAGACAGTCACTGATAACATCAAAAACTGTCTGCGTTTGAAACATTCTTTAGTACTGTTGGCTGAAATGATTGATTATGATGCCTTTCTAGAGGCTTCTGAGATCTCTTAGTCACCGAAAATATTGGTGTTTGTCCCCTTGTTCATTCAAATTAAAGATGCTCTTTTACAATATTTTCCTTAATTTCGTGGCAACACACACGCACGCACACCCACCCACCCACACTGTATAACGTAAGACCTAAGCGTTTGAACAATTAAAAACCGGGTTGAGTCATGCGGATTTATTTTCGTCTTTGTCCAAACCTTATCTATACCTGTCTAGTTTGCAAGCGGGTATCGTGAGAATACGTATTTATTGATTTCATAAGTCGAGTTTCCTCGTTCACTAAGCAATATCATCTCGTACTGAAGATCTATATGCACCTCAAATCGTTTCTACCCTTATGAAGGTGCCCGCGCAGTAAGATAATAAAAGAAAGAAACAATATCCTTATCTTAGGTATTCTTTGTAAATTTAATTTTGAATACATATGGTTACAATAATTTCTAATGTTAAAATTGTATCTAAAAAAAATTTTATTTTGTGGAACAGTCAAACACATTTCACATATTAATCTATAAAAGTAGAAGAGGAAATAGCACACACTATATGGCTCAACCGTGATTTATATAATAGTTTCTGATATAACGTTGAAATTATTCCTTTTGTTTTTACTGTTACTAAAAACTGCCAATTTAAAGGATTTGTATCGGAATAATATAATGACACTGATTAACAAAATGTAATTAAAGTTTGTACCCTTTGAACTGGTAATATTAGAGATTACTCTTGGATACTACCTTGCTAAAAGATGATCCCAAGTATTGCATACTTAAAATTCTGACCCCGTATTCTTGAAACATTTTAAACAAAACTCAAACTCAAGCTCACAATCAGAAAACTTAGATGTATTATTACTTTGATTAAAACGAAGTTAGATGAGTAGAACTTTCAAGATCTTCAGGATCATCTAAACTTCGATTCCTCTATTAGCCTGCGAAATTTCGATTACGATGATTTCCTTCACGTATAATATCTGAGTTTGGTGCTATGAGCTTATTCTTGAGTTTCTTGCTTAACAAGTTTCAAAAATACGGGTACTAGTCTTCTTTGCTTCTCTGTATTATATATATATATATATATATATATATATATATATATATATATATATATATATATATATATATATATATATATATATATATATATATATATATATATATATACTTGCATACTTGCCATGTAGCAAAGTAATCTATACATGTTTGACTTGGGAACCGAAATACGTAATCAATGTCACTTGAGAGATAAATACGGTACATTAAAGATCCACCTGTAATCTTTCACCTGCAAGTAGTGTTGGTTTCCAGAAAGAAGGTGCACTTGAGGTCTTATCATATCTAAACAGGTCTGAACCTGTATTTTAAAGTGATAACACATCGATTTCAGGGCTTTGGAATCACTACTTTGTTTGCGTGGAAACGGAACAAAACTCTTTCCATGCTAGATAAGACGACACCAACATCTTGTAATATTTTTTTAAAAATTCAAATGAGCATAAATTATGATTTGTACCCATTTTATTACACAAAAGCATGGATTTGATTTACCCTAAAAATTCCAATTTTGCAAGCATCCTTTCGCCTGTTTTTTCTTCTTCGGCTTCAACTTGAATTTCGGTCCCACTGATAAAAATCTTCAGACGGACACGACGATCTAAGCCTTCTGCCTCCATTAAAGGAATTCTTATCGTTCCAAGATACACACAGGACTTGTCAGTTACGTACTTAGGATCCTCCTCGACGGAAGCGAAGACTCGTGTAGTTATTTCCTTTTGTTTTCGGTCCGCTGGAACACGTGCAGTTTCATATTGGGGTTCACATGTTTTAATGGGCTCTCCAATCTCTGCAAATTTTTCAAATACGTCCACACAATTTTCAGTACCGTGATCTGTGATGTACCTCTTGTCTAGCGGATGCACGCCGCGGATAAATGGAACACTCATGCTGCATCCATACGTATATCTGCAAATCCTTTCGGCAATGATGTGAGGCTTGAATCCAAACATAACGGCTCCTTTTAGAACAGCAAGGCTTGGTTCCGATGGGATTATGACCCTCTTTGCCCCAAATTTCTTTCTGATATAATCTTGAAGAATTGGTGATTCTGAGTAGCCGCCAACCATCAAAATGTTAGCAACATCCTTAATCACTGGACAACTGAACATTTTTTCCAAATGTTTACTGATTGTCTTGCACGATTCCGAGAAGAAACCTTTGGCAACGTCTGCTTCAAATCGCATTTTATCACGAACCCAGCTGATTCTACCTTTGTAAGCAATCTTCTCATCTATGGCTTCTTTAATTGATCTCCCTCGCTCTTTCTCGTAGATTTCGCACAAGGCAAGGGGAACTTTCATTGTAATATGATCTGTCATACCAGGATTAAACATTCTCTTCTTCACCTCAAACTCCCTAAAGAGATCCAGATAATCCGATTTGTCATTCCGGTCAACTTCCCTCATGACAGCTTTTCCGATGATATTCACTAGCAAATCATAAAAGGCTTTATCAACCTTCGTTCCACCCCAGTCTCCACCACTGGCTGCGTGGAGTTCCCGCAGAGTTCCATCGTGATGAACTTTATGCACTGTCACGTCGATTGTGCCTCCTATGACACAGAAAAATATAAACGTGGTGCAAATATTTTGTTGACGACAACATTTTATACAAAAGCAAACAGTAAATAGTAATACATTTTTACTGACAGAAATTCAGACTTTAATTAATGGCCACCATTCCTAGTTGTCTTTTTAAAAGCATACATAAAAATATCATCTGCTGAGCGTTGCAGAACTATATAGTCAGAAAATTACTCAACAAAAAAGTAATTTACTTTCGTTGGTACTTTTGAGGACGAACTCTCTCTTTGCTTTATGTGGAAATTATCACCAAAAACAATTACATGACATAAATATGTGCGTTTGATATATGCAAACTGGTTTCAAGTGCTAGTTTAGAAGAATGTATCACTTAACTATATGTTACAATCAATTAAGGTACAAACCGCCAGCATCAAGGACGAGGTATTTAAAGCCAGGCTGAAAAGGTCCAATACCATTCTCGGATCCAGCCAACATCGTAATTGGCAAAGACTGGCAAAAAATAGAAGCAGCTTCTGGCTCAAGAGCGATTAAAAGCTGATCTTTCGAAATTCCAGCCTGAAATATGACCAATATAAAATGTTCTTTTCGATAATGTCGCATACAACATTTGAAGCACTAATTTGATTTGTTGTATATTTAATTAAGATTGCTCAAGCATTTAAGATAATATATGTCTGCCAATAATTGTCTTCTGTGTCACTTTTTGGTATCGAAGTATACATTTTATAGATGCAAACTCAATAATAAACTGTTCCAAAGTGTATAGCTATCTGTGACTTACCGGCAAGAAAGAAACAAAAATGAATTAATGCATCACAATCTACAGTAGGCTATATATATATATATATATATATATATATATATATATATATATATATATATATATATATATATATATATATATATATATGTGTGTGTGTGTGTGTGTGTGTGTGTAATTATAACGGAATTGCCCAGTAATTACTGACATTTCTTCAGATTAGGACATTTAAGCTTAAACGTTCCAACTATGAATGAAATATCGCAGTTTCTTGTTCCGATAGAAAAACATCGTTTTATAAAATATTTACAAAGTATGGTGTATACCTAAGAAAGTTACTTTACCCGCCACTGCACAAAAAAGTTCTTGTGTAAAACGTTCCAGCTCACCCCCACCACAACCACCTCCACCATCCCCGAACTTGACAAATCAGAGTTATTTTGGATACTTTGTCCGGAAGAGAATATGTGCAAATTATGATTTACTAGCTAAATTGTTTGACTAGATAAAGTATCTGTACAGAAAGTATCTAATCACTGTCACTGTCATATTGAGAAATTTGCCCATTACGTAAAGCACAACTGTTTTTGGAATATCTGTACAATTCGTGGTAATTTGTGTTTAGTTTACGCTATTATGTCTCCAGTATGCAGCTATTGAAATGGAGTTACGGTAGTATACTTAGATATCTACACATGTTCTATTCAGTTTATTGTTTCTAATTAGGCAATGTTAGTTGTCGCTAATTACCAGAATGGTGCTTGCAAATCCAGAACTGAATAAATTGTTGCTTTACATTTGATCGTTTGTGCGAATTTTATTGCACTTAGTTCCAACGGGTATTCTGATATTTGTTCTGAGCTACCCCTGCAGGCATCAGCTTTGCTGAAAAATTGGCATTTTTTATTATACATCAAATTCATTAGAAACGTGACAGATTAGGTAGAATAAAGTTCATGCACGATTTTTATGTTTTCTGTGACACTCAGAAAAGTATTTTAGCACGGCGAGTCTCGTATTGGGTTCATATTCTTTTCTCGTGTTGCAGAACACTTTTGAACCTGCCAAATCCTGTACAATCTCTATAACGTAATTTATTTAAAAAAAAAAAAAAAAAAAAAAAAAAAAAAAAAAGAAGAGGTCAGTATCTGAGTGTGGAATCTAAAAGAAATATGCGTACTATACATTTATTTTAAGTTTATGGAGACAAGTTAAATATACATATGGCAACACATACCATAAAATCGATTTAATTTAGTTCATCAGTGATGCCTAATGCCAGTAATTCGGCCCAACAACTAAACTAGTTATATATGCTCCTTTCATTCTCAAAATTCGAGGTAATACAGGAATTAATAAGAGACACAAACTACCTTTTCCGCAGCTTCTCTCATGAACTGTTTGGCAGCATCATTCCAGATAGCAGGAACAGTCAGGACCCATCGAATATCTGATCTGTCCAATCCAGAAACACTATAAGAATTTGCTTTCTCGTCTGATTCCCCGTAACAGTCATCATCCATTTCCTTTTCTGATCCAGCAATCCGACCAGAACATGTTGCTTTGTCTAATCCAATAATCCGATCATTGCAGGCTTTTAAGAGATGATCTGCCAGGTATTTTATGCATGATGAAAACACAGTCATAGCAGGCAGCATCTTTCCATTATCAGCGACCATTTCAAAATTTCTGTTTACAGTCTGATTTTTTAATATAAAGAAAATAAATTAACGTTTTACACAACTCTTTGCTTATAAATTTGTTATAGTTTGTATAAATATTTCTCTGGCAGAGTTTAAGGACTAACTGCACATAATATTGCAATTGTATGCATAGATACTTCAAATTTCAAATATGGAAATAGTTTCGTACACAATTTAGTGCCATGAAGTCAATGCCCATTACTCACTAAAGGGAAAGATATTACACGAATATGTTACATGTTAGATCAGGCATCAATGCATTTTAACTTGTCGTCGTCACTGTTGTAGAAAGGGCATTGAGAAATATCAATTTTGTTATTTATATTGTTTTCAATTAAATGCAAAACAGTTTCCCAACGTTTCAAGCTAAAGAAGCTCTTCGTCAGGGGAAGAAACAATATACATCCACAAAACAAACACTAAAGACAAAAGCCAAGAAAAACTGTCAACTCATACATGTTTCAATAGCGGGGAAATAAACAAACAAAGGATACACAATAGACGAAAGAAAGAAAAATTGGTCTACGGGTAAGCTACATAGCTATATTAAGCTGCCATCAGCCCAACAAAGTTGTGTACAAAAATTTAAAGAAGTGTTTATCGTGCGTATCACGCAGAGGACCAAGTGGTTTGACCTAATTCCAGGCTATGAACAAAAAACTGACACCACGCGCGGCGAAAAATCAACGCCATCATCACAATGTGCAAAAGAAATTATATCCCGGTAAAGTTATGCATGGAGGTACTAAGGAAGTATGTCAAGAGCGTGGTATAGCGGGATAATAGACAAGAGTTCAAATAATAATAATAATAATAATAATAATAATAATAATAATAATACATGTAGTGAGTTACGGAATATTTATTTGTGTAATATTATCGGAAAAATTCGTACGTCTGATAAACTGATGCCTGGCTGTTGTTTTGATAAGACTGCATTAGGAAGGTTCGACTTTTTAATTTAGGCCAAACTCGCCATGAGTTTTCAATTAAAGTATCCAGTATCGTTCTTTACGTGTGCGTTCTATATCGGTCCACCCCAGGTTAGAATCAATCGGTTGCATCTCGAGGGACTCGACTGAATTCCCAGTCGAGTTTCGCCTTGGTTTTGTTGCGAATGTGCAACAGAGTTTGCATGTTAGAAGATAGATTACACTTTTGGTTCGACATCACAACTTCTGATTGTTAGTGTAGCGAACTCCTGTAGTCGAACTTCTATATGATTCGTTCTCGGGCATATGTTTGCAAATTAGGCAACGCTTGTTTTTGCAGCAATATGTGCTTGAATCTGTGGTCTTATTTGAAGTTACCTTGGCACGCACCAGATGGACCTTCAGATTTTTAGTTTCTACATTACGCAACCATAGGAACTTTTTTTATGTCCATATATATATAGACATTGCGGAAGCGAAATAGAGACAGGTTATTGGCTTTTGAAATGAGGTGCTACAGACGAATTCTACACACACGCTCGTAACAAAAATTAACAAAAGTGAATAGGGGATATTATGCAAATGATTACGTCACGATAACTTAATTTGTGCGAGCATATCTGCACAATGGAGAACAAACGGATGATCAAAAGAGTAGTATTTGGAACGATAGATGGAATTGCTGTAAGAGGAAGACCAAGCAGAGAATGACTCTACAATATTAAAGAATGGTGCCATATGGACATACATACTCTCAGCAGAATAAAAAAGACCGTATACAATGGAGACAAACGGTATCAAATGCTTTAGACAACAACGGGTTTGAGCCCATGGAGTGATGGACGGGATGAATATATATATATATATATATATATATATATATATATATATATATATATATATATATATATATATATATATATATATACGACAAAGGGGTAGTGGTTGTAGGCAGTATTACACCGACTTTACGGTTGAACATACTTGTGATGTGTTAAAAAATCTATAATTGTCTATAATGTTGTATTTGTTGTAAGCGTCATAAAATAATTATAAACAACTAGACTAAACACGCTGCTCTAGAATCTAGGAGTGCAAACATTGTGTGCTTAGAGAGAGAGCGGTCCCCATTTGTCTTTTGACATTATTTCAGTGAACTTACCTTTTTGTTGTACAATGTCATCTTAAACCTGCTGAAGAAGTACCAGTCATTTGCCTTACCATCCAAAGCGAGCACTGCATACTTTTCCTCCGCATCGAAGCCAAAAGAGTGGAACTGCTTGTTAGGGTCAAACAAGACAGAAGTCGGGACTTTAGGGGATAATAGATTTCGGGAGTTTGCAGTCCATACGTTGGTGGATATCTTGAAAGGATTTTTCATATAGTCGCCTCGAAAGGAAAATGCATAACCTGAATAAGTGGTTCCAAAATCGATGGCCGCCACCATCAAATACTTCTTGTTTGGTGTATCCATTGGGATTTGTCTCACAAACACTGGCTAAAGTCTACTCTACATTGAAAAGTGCGAAAGAAAGATTAATTACAATATGATCATAACTTCTACTTGAGTGTTGCGATTAGTTTTTCTGTCATTAATAAAGTTATACTAAGTACAAATATAAAATGAAAGTATTCTCCCTAAAACGAACAGGCAGGATTTTATTTGATAGGTAAGTTTTTAAAATATTGCACTACAAAATTCAGGTTTTAATCCAAAAAGGACCTGTATTTCCATATTTGGGCCTATTTCATGTTTTCGTCTTTTCCTTCTCTCTCTCTCCCCATCACCATGAATCGATCTTAAAATGGGTCAAGTCTGTTGACCCTCTATTATACATTTATTTAGTAATCAATGAGAAGACACCATCAAGAATGTCTAAAAGTGAACCCCAAACAACAAAAAGTTGGCTTCAAGCATTAAGTTTTTATAATTAGTTTTCCACATGAATTATGCACATTGTCAGTAACTGAACTTACATGACCTGTTGCTATTCGAAATTCAGTGTCACCCATACAGTATCGTATACCTGTTACACTCAACGACACGCATTTATGCGATAAACTTTTGATTAAATATAGTAATAAAATTGTTTAAGTAACGATTTTAACTTTCATCACACTCATAATCATGTCTGAAAACGATGAAACAATCAGACATTGATGAGTGTTGATTGCATCCGAAATTAAGTGATAATCGAAAATTGGGTACAGCGTCTGTTACCAAAATAGACTGCAAGCTTGCCAACACACAAAATTCAGGTTTTAATCCAGAAAGGAAAAAAAAAAAAAAAAGAAGTGGGAATCATCACAAGTAAACTTACAATCAATAAAATCTGTTGTTTAATAATGTTACGCTCTGATGTCTGTTGGACCGTTCTGTCACGTATTGACAGTATTCTACCCCTACCCTATTTCCTCTATCAATCGGCGCAGGAAATGTCTTGAGAGAAATTAAATTCTCTTCATTTTGGTATGAATACAGTCATTAATTTGAGAAAGTATGGATGTAGAAGCAGTATCTGTTCATTTTAAATTTGTAATAAGTCGCTGTCCTAACATTATTATACAATTTCGGAACTTTGCAGCCGCTAATCGCGTTGAAACAGAATGGAGAAACATATCCATGTTTTTGCCTTAAAATATATACAATGAAAAGAAAATCGACTTTTTTTAGTAGATGTAAGGAAATATTTCACTCGTGAAGTGGAAACAGTGTTTATTGTCACTAGTGTTTCCACTTCACGAGTGAAATATTTCATTATATCCGCTTTAAAACGTAGATATCCCCTATATTTTTGCCAATATACTCCCTAAATTATGGACCACTGTATTACAGGCATCTCCTTCAACTTTGTAAATAAACTGTATTTAAAATCTACCTGGAACAATTTATAATAGTATCCCTAATTTAGGTACCTATTGCTACTTGCTAAGTTTCCACATGTTCAGTGCTCTTTGGAGTATAAGTAATTATATTACTAGGTGGAGTAATGTGCTGAACTCACTGTGGAGTTTTAAT
The DNA here is from genome assembly GCA_029931535.1 of Margaritifera margaritifera. Lineage (NCBI taxonomy): Eukaryota > Metazoa > Mollusca > Bivalvia > Unionida > Margaritiferidae > Margaritifera > Margaritifera margaritifera. The sequence goes on along the minus strand of JAQPZY010001657.1, from coordinate 2,425,069 downwards.
AATCTTCTAGAGACGTTATGTATTTACCATAAGTTTTCTTTTTTTTTTCTTTTTATAAATTAAAAAATTATGTAACCACTATAAACACTAACACCCACAACAAGGCCAATACATATTTTTCATTAGAAGAATTACTTTTAGGTGGATTTCATCTCGTTTTATTTGTAGCCAAGGTTTTTTTTCTTCTTTCCTTTTAGTTTTCTTCTTCATCCTCACTTGCGTAAATGTTTTAGCTGAGTCTCAATTTACGACTGAATTATTTTATATATGTGCGTAGTTCTGTTACGTTTCATTTAGGCGCATGGATAAATTTAAGACTTTTCCAAAGTAAACTTATCTCATTTTTAGAGAGCTCTCCGCTAGAGAGGTTGATTACCTTAGGACGAATTTCTTTTCCATGCTGTGTTATGCTTCTATTTTCAAATATGTCTACTCGTTGTTTGTCACACCCAGACTTTGTTCCCTTCTGTCTATTAATTCTGTGCTTACTATATACCCCTATCTCTGTTGTATTGGCGTTGTTGTAAAACGAAAGACTCTTACATTGTTATCTGTGTATGTTATTCCATTTCTTCTAACTACATGATTATTTTTCCTTGACAAAGATAATTTTCTAGATTTTGTGAAAATGAGATAAGATTAGTGAAGTAAGGTTTTAATTTACCCTTACACATTCACACACACACACACACACACACACACACACACACACACACACACACACACATATATATATATATATATATATATATATATATATATATATATATATATATAATCAGACATTCATGCAGTTGAATATAAAGTTTTAAAAACTGGTATATATCATATCGACCGACGCAAAGGAGGGGTAAATATGAAAGGTTTGCTTAATCATAAAACTTCACTTCCACCGAAACAAAAACATTATAATTGTTTTAATGCATAAAAAATGGAAAATTGCAAATTATTTTACTTTAGAATAGCAATCATGACAATTTCTGATCGTGACCCCATGTCAGTTCTCAATAGTATTTATTTCATAATTAAAGACAGAGATATAAAGAACATTCTATATGCCTGATTTCAATTACATGCCTTGTTGAAAGATCAATGTATTTCAGACCATGATTATCCGTTTCCTAAAAATGATGAACAGGTTTTCAGAAAATTAAAACTATGTACAAGAATAGAAACATTGACTGAAAGTAAAACATGTGAACGAAAATTCATAGAACGTAAGACATGAAAAGTGAAAGTAGATCGAAAGTAAAACATTGAAATGAAAGCATATAGAAAGCAGAAATACAAAAGGGACTGGCGAGGGTTGGCTGGTGACGTGCGATGTTATGCTACTCGATAGGGTTGGGTTGGTACAATTTTCGTAATCGTAACAAAAGTAGCTGTTTTGTAGTGGGGTAATAGTATACTGCCATTACATTAATAGAACTAGCAGGTTGTACGGGAGTAGTAGGGTGGGGTAATAGTATACTGCCATTAAAGTAATAGTGTTGTTTGCTGGTATGGGATTAGTAGGTTGGATAATAGCATACTACCATTAAAGTAATAGTGTTGTTTGCTGGTATGGGATTAGTAGGTTGGATAATAGCATACTACCATTAAAGTAATAGTGTTGTTTGCTGGTATGGGATTAGTAGGTTGGGTAATAGCATACTACCATTAAAGTAATAGTGTTGTTTGCTGGTATGGGATTAGTAGGTTGGATAATAGCATACTACCATTAAAGTAATAGTGTTGTTTGCTGGTATGGGATTAGTAGGTTGGATAATAGCATACTACCATTAAAGTAATAGTGTTGTTTGCTGGGACGGGATTAGTAGGTTGGGTAATAGCATACTACCATTAAAGTAATAGTGTTGTTTGCTGGTATGGGATTAGTAGGTTGGGTAATAGCATACTACCATTAAAGTAATAGTGTTGTTTGCTGGTATGGGATTAGTAGGTTGGGTAATAGCATACTACCATTAAAGTAATAGTGTTGTTTGCTGGTATGGGATTAGTAGGTTGGGTAATAGCATACTACCATTAAAGTAATAGTGCCGTTGGGTGCTTCGGGTGTAGTAGGGTGATAATTATACTACCGTCATTAACAAAATAAGAAAAATAAATATTTTCATCATTTTAGAAAAGTAGGTGAGTAAGTGCGGGGAAATAAGGATGGTCTATACTTGCATTGTCGTTTAAAATTGGTGGTTGTTAATAGACCATATTTAGACTACTCTGACTGCCAGGTTGACACGGATGGGCCTGGATACCGTTTGGTAGTCGGTCAGTATATCTCTGGAGTCCTGAAAAAGCCACATACTTACACCAGCTTTGGTTTTAAAAGAATTACTTTGTTCAATAAACATGTTAAATGTCAATATTGTGTTTCTTATTTTCAACTTATGGGATGACCATGCTGATAAAAGTCCATTTTTATCATTCCTTCGAAGACACATAACACAAATATCGTCAATGTACATAAAATAAATGCGCCCCATTAAAGTCTTACTAGGCAAATTTTAAATTATATGTAAAACCTTACGGAAAAGGAGATGGACATATGATATGGGCAATCTGTGTCTTTTTTAATATACCTGGAAATATATGTTTGTCTTCATTTTGTATAAGAAAATTTGAACTTTAACAATCCTTTTTTTTTAAATGCTTATTTCTGTTTACATAGCTAAAAAATACAGTAAAAGTAGACTTGGTTTAGGAAAAATAACTATGTTTGACAAATTTAGAAATTTTGGTTAACAAGCACTTCGGTGGAAAATCAAGGCGATATTTTAATATCATATGAGTTAAGTCAATATCTCTGACATCCACAATGATAATTTTGTTTCTAAATTGAGGTGTTTAACCGAAAATATACAAATCTAGGGGTTTTGCAAAAAAGACAATAATGTTTCTTTTGTAAAACGAACATTTCAAAGAGATTTATTAGCATTAAGGTCTTTGGTATTTGAATACTTACTAAAATTTCCTCAATGTACCCATACAAGATTAATCTTGGCAACGATTTTGACGGCTAAAAGTTGAAAATTCATTTAGTATTATTATTTTAATAAGTATTATTTTATTAATATTGTATATTGTTGAGAATGTAACCTTTTTCGAAGTGATAAAGTCCATTTTTGTATCAGTACAATAATGAATAAAAATTCAATAACCATTTAGGTTAATAGCAGAATCTTGGAAAGAGCAGACGGATAGATTTTGTGTGCATTGTTTGGAAAGAGCAGATGGATAGATTTTGTGTGTATTGTTTGGAAAGAGCAGATGGATAGATTTTGTGTGTATTGTTTGGAAAGAGCAGATGGATAGATTTTGTGTGTATTGTTTGGAAAGAGCAGATGGATAGATTTGTGTGTATTATTTGGAAAGAGCAGATGGATAGATTTGTGTGTATTGTTTGGAAAGAGCAGATGGATAGATTTAGTGTGTATTGTTTGGAAAGAGCTGATGGATATATTTTGTGTGTAATGTTTGGAAAGAGCAGATGGATAGATTTTGTGTGTATTGTTTGGAAAGAGCAGATGGATAGATTTAGTGTGTATTGTTTTTATAAAGAGCAGATGGATAGATTTAGTGTGTATTGTTTGGAAAGAGCAGATGGATAGATTTTGTGTGTATTGTTTGGAAAGAGTAGATGGATAGATTTTGTGTGTATTGTTTGGAAAGAGCAGATGGATAGATTTTGTGTGTAATGTTTGGAAAGAGCAGATTGATAGATTTAGTGTGTATTGTTTTTATAAAGAGCAGATGGATAGATTTAGTGTGTATTGTTTGGAAAGAGCAGATGGATAGATTTTGTGTGTATTGTTTGGAAAGAGCAGATGGATAGATTTAGTGTGTATTGTTTGGAAAGAGCAGATGGATAGATTTGTGTGTATTATTTGGAAAGAGCAGATGGATAGATTTGTGTGTATTGTTTGGAAAGAGCAGATGGATAGATTTAGTGTGTATTGTTTGGAAAGAGCTGATGGATATATTTTGTGTGTAATGTTTGGAAAGAGCAGATGGATAGATTTTGTGTGTATTGTTTGGAAAGAGCAGATGGATAGATTTAGTGTGTATTGTTTGGAAAGAGCAGATTGATAGATTTAGTGTGTATTGTTTTTATAAAGAGCAGATGGATAGATTTAGTGTGTATTGTTTGGAAAGAGCAGATGGATAGATTTAGTGTGTATTGTTTGGAAAGAGTAGATGGATAGATTTTGTGTGTATTGTCTGGAAAGAGCAGATGGATAGATTTAGTGTGTATTGTTTGGAAAGAGCAGATGGATAGATTTTGTGTGTATTGTTTGGAAAGAGCAGTTGGATAGATTTAGTGTGTATTGTTTGGAAAGAGCAGATGGATTGATTTTGTGTGTATTGTTTGGAAAGTGAAGATGGATCGATTTTGTGTGTATTGTTTGGAAAGAGCAGATGGATAGATTTTTTTGTGTGTATTGTTTGGAAAGAGCAGATGGATAGATTTAGTGTGTATTGTTTGGAAAGAGCAGATGGATAGATTTAGTGTGTATTGTTTGGAAAGAACAGATGGATAGATTTAGTGTGTATTGTTTGGAAAGAGCAGATGGATAGATTTAGTGTGTAATGTTTGGAAAGAGCAGATGGATAGATTTAGTGTGTATTGTTTGGAAAGAGCAGATGGATAGATTTAGTGTGTATTGTTTAGAAAGAGCAGCTGGATCGATTTTGTTTGTATTGTTTGGAAAGAGCAGATGGATAGATTTAGTGTGTATTGTTTAGCCTTGTTGACCCATATATGAACATATATACAGATGGTCAAAATACTTTCTAAGGTTTTAACATGTACTGAATTGCAGTAACATGACCAAATTATGTGCCGAAAACTAATATTTTTCTTGTGTAAATCTGAAGATTATTGATAACAATTCGTTCCATATATAAGGGACAAGACTTTAATAACATTATTTCATAAATAGTGACCTATTTCTTTGTCCTTATGTTAGAGATCCAGGAATGACAAGATCATTTTTGTGGTCCTATGGCCCCAATGACTCAGGCTGATTGTTATCAGGTTCTAACAGATCGAGGCCCTTAAGGTGAAAATTTCCAGATTTTACCGCCAGTCTATTACGCACATCGATAACAGCTGCTTTTCAACGTTAAATTATCAGTCAGGGTCGTTTTCTCATTTTTTATCTTGGTATAGGGCTGTAATATACTCGGTTAGTATCCGTATACTATATATAGTCAGGTATCCCTCGCTTGGCATATTTAGATGGGTATACGACAAATTAGTATATATTTAGTAAAGTCCTGCACGGCTAGTATACGTGGCACATACTTATCCAGCAACAGCAGACTGAAGACTAGTTATAATTTAGGACCAGAGTATTTATAAACGTAGTTTCATGCCAGATATAGACAATACCAAACATATCAATATATAAAACCACTAAAATATTCCTATTGTTTTTTTTGCACCTTTAAAACTATGCCTTGATGAAAGCATATTTAAAGCACCACCCAGTTCTATATAACTTCCTCGTGTGTCGAACTTTTGTTTCATTTCGTATGAAACGCCAATGATTCTCAATAGTATTTTAATGATTGTAGAGAGTAGTTATGCAAAGAAACTGACATACAATATAAATCGAACATAGTAAAAGAACCAAGTCTACTTACATTTTTATGCTGCTGACTTATGCGTCATAAGTATTATCATGCTTTCGCTTCTGATATGACTGCCTGGTGTTAAGTTTGACATAGAGGCTCATAAAGGGTATGAATATCAATAACATAGAAGCGGTTAAATTTCATGAAATTATTATCGGTACATTTGAGCGATCAAAGTCACTGAGTTTTAAAGTATTTATCAAGTTTCCAAAGGGAGATTATAGTACAAATAAGCAAAATAACTCTTAAAGATGACTACAAACTGTAAATTTACTATTTAGTGCCCCTGTTGAAGGTTGTGATTATTAAAATTGCATAGCACGTTTATTTACAACAGTCTCATGTTCTCTTATCCTAGAGACATCTATATCTAGGTATAAATTGTCCTAGATGATTGATGCAAAGGTACTATTAGTTATGTATGTATGTATGTATGTATGTATGTATGTATGTATGTATGTATGTATGTATGTATGTATGTATGTATGTATGTATGTATGTATGTATGCATGTATGTATGTATGTATAAGTGCTATGAAGAATGGAACCCTATTTTTTCATGGTACTTATATATCAACAAACTATCGGTACTTGTAATAGTCTTTTTCTATTTGATGATGAGGATGAGGATGACGAGAATGATAACCATAACGATGAAAGCGATGATGATTATCATGATGATCAAAGTGAGCGCAAATTCTCTCCCTCAATTCCAGTTATGCTGGCAGTAGCAGAGGTGGATACTTTACGGATACAAATGACATTGTGCTGACTATGGGAATTAACATTATGCCGCCATTTTTTAAAAGGATGAGACTCTACGGACAATAGAAATTCCATGTTAAAATATGCATAAGTTTAACAAATAAAATGCGACTAGGTGGACAGTTGGAATTTAATACTACGCCTCCAGTTTGAAAAATGACTCTGTGGAGAAAGGGAATTTAAAAGTACACTTTTTGACTGACATATCTCATTGTATATATAAGTGGCTTTTGTGCTGAGTACAAAACATTTTTGAAAAGGGTGACATTCTACGGATAAAAATGACACTCTCTGGACAAAGGAAATTTAATATTAGGCCTCCATTTTGAAACATGGCACTTTGTGAATGAGGGGAATTTAACATTAGCCAAAGGAGAATAACATTATGGGTCGTTATACGGACAAGGGAAAATGTAATGTTAAAAATGTCCATAGGATTAACATGATGGGTCAAGAGAAGGACAAGGGAAAATGTAATGTTAAAACTACACTTGCTAACGAATACGCTGTTTGAGTGACTAATACTCAGTCATCTACTAACCAACACACACAGACATACGCACACACAAGCAATTACTGATCAACACGCGTTTACTGGACCAATACCCACACTTACTAACCAACGAAAAGGGTAGGAATATATACACACTAAACACACAAACACATGTATATGCTATCACACAAAGGGAAGACCGTAAAAAAGTGAGGTAATAAAAGTGAAACCTCCTATAAACAAAACTAATATTTCTGCCACTACATCTAACCACCTATGGCCTCCCCACCATCCCCCTATAAATAAAATTACAACACCCTACCACTCTTATAATCCATATAACCATTGCAGGGAAGTGTTCGGAGAGAAAAAGGGTCGGAATATACACAAACTATACCCACAAAGATACTATCATAATATCACAGACAAGGATAGGAGTACTCACACACTATCTACACAAACATACTATCGTCTTGAAAAGGGGAGGATTGCTCACACACTATACACGCAAACATACTATCATATTATCACACATAAAAGAGAAGAGTGGCGCGGGATTTAAAGTTGAGTTGCAAACCACAAACTATAGCCAAAGAGGTACACAAAATAATAAACAAATATTAGCAATGATTGAGAAGTATCTTTGTTTCTGAGAGAACTAAGTGACCCTGCATATGACCGTTGGGGTTGTTAACCAAAGAGGCTTAACACATACCACACCGCTTCATTCTTCTTCTCTTCTTCTCCTCAAGCGTCTCTCCATTGCCAGTCCATATACCAATACACTCTTGAGGCACCCTTGCCTTTCAATGCACACTTGTCTCTTTCAAATAGTCGCGTCTGTGATATTGGTGATGGTACACGATGAATTCACATACATACACTAGTCTGGATCAAGCAGCATGCCTGAAAGGACGTCGATGATTCTACGTTGGTCCACATCTTGAATTGCCTTGGCAAAAGATGACACCTCTATATATAATCGAAGGGTGGATCGAAACTGATTGAGAGGTTCCACCAGTCAGAACGCGTGTAACATAATTCAGTCAGGACGTGTTTGCTATCTTTCAGTCAGAATACAGCTTACGCGTGACGTCACTTTCGATATATATATTCCTACGGTTTACAAGTTCTGAACAGTTCCAGAAAATGCACATGGCTGAAATGAAAACTATGTGTTGTGGTGCGCCTGCAGTGGACATTTATTACACCCGGCGTGATAGTACAGCTACTGCTACTGTAGCGATAATTATTCCTGAGGAGAATGACTTGAATTTGGATTTGGATATTTTCAATTTCTCATCCTCGCAAGAATTGTTGCCGGTACTACTTTCACCTCCTTTTTCATCATTGACAGACTATGATAATTTTTAAAAAGAATCAGAAGTAAGAGTTAGAAACTTATTTTTACAACACTAATAAGAAGAACAGACCGTTGTTCAACAAGAAGGAAAATAAAAGAGAAAGCAGCAAGATGAGACAAAACCTCTGAACAGTGAGAAGAAGGAAGGGAGTGAAAACAAGACTGTCAATTTATTACAGAACATTTTGGTCGAGTTAATACACCTGAGAGGATTGTATGAAACTTCTTGGGCGAGACCTAAGAGACAGAGACCTTCACAATCCAACATTCCTAAACTTTCCATGTCTGCATCAACGGCCACCACTGAGTCGCCAGCAGCGCCAGCAGCGACTACTACTACTACTACTACAGCATCAGGAGTAGGACTTGGACGTAGAAAAGATTTAAGGCAGTGACAGCTGATGTCAATTTCGTAATTTGTATTTAAAACCCAACGGTCCTTTTCAGGGCCACGCAGTTCCGTTAGAAAAGATATACAACTCAAATGATTGTCAAATAAAGCAAAAACCAAATCCATTCATTATAAGATGTGTGTGTGTGTTTGAATATCTTCTCAATATTGCAAAAAGAACTAAAAACATGGATACAATTTTGTTTTTGGTATATTCTCGTGAATAATAATCACAATGAAGTTTCAAAACACATCACTAAAGTTCATTTTTCTTCTTCTCTTTACTGTTTTAAAAAAAAAAAATAAAAAATCTTTCATTGCCGCCTTATTGAAATCAATATCAGAGAAGTTGAAATGACAGTGCCAATCTAAAGACCAAAATCGCTTGAGGCTGTTCATCACTCACGACAGTGTGAAATCTCCTGTTTCGATCGAGCTTTGTACACCTACTGAATTAACTTCTTCCGAAATCTTCGACAAAATTCAGTACAAAATTCAGTACGTGCAACAATCGAATGATGAGTTTGACATAACTGAAGGAGAAGCCACTCTTCGTATGACACACGCAACGTTTTATCAGATTTGCAACGATCAAAAATCAGATGTGTTTATCCAGCGTCATCCTTGTCTCTCGAGCTCATGCAGAGAAAACTGATACGACGGAATGGGAACAATCATGCGGAACTATTAACAAATGGGACAGAGTCAAACAACGGATAGAAGCAGAAATCCTTTCGGAACAAGCAGGAATTTCAAAAGAGACAGTGTGTGTAGTTTCTGAAATGCAAAGCGTTCATCTCCTGTTTTGAGGACCGAATTGTCCAGACGGAAAATGCAGTCATACCTGTCATCACCAAAATCATTTCATTGCTATTACTAGTGTCAAAGGATTTCTCGGATATGGATACTCTTGTGATAAATGTGACCAAGAATTTAACGATCGAGAACAATATATTTATTGTTAAGAGAGCTGTCGTGACTTTTTAGCGTCCAGACCTTGTATTCCTGAAGGACAATAAAGTATTAAATGCTCTACCTGCAGACGAACATTTATAAGTCCAGTATGCTGCGAGCGGCATCGCATGAAACAATTCCAACAACAGAAAAGTGCTTGTGAATTATTGACAGTGTGTCCCACTTGTGGACAGCATGTTCGCACAAAGAACAAAAAGTCACACGTTTGTGCAGGAAAGAAACGATATCGTATTTGTGGCCAAGTCGTCGAGTTTGAACATCAGTGCTATATTTCGAGATATGACAATGACTATATTTTATTTACTTAAATGTTTTCAAGAGACTGGAATTCTGAATCTTTTGTGTGGCTCATCACGCGTGTCACAAATGTATTCAGGAACATTTATTTTATTAATGTCGGAATTGTAGCTTGATAACAGGGGGACATAAAAACATAGTTCGTGACTCACATACTCTTTCTGATCTTGCTGAGTGGGTTTTAGACTCCACCGACGACACTTGGAGAGAAGAGGAAGTATATCGTTACGGGAAGTGCCATGAATACACTACAGTTATTGCTCACAATTTCTCCGGATACGACGGACAGCTTCTTTTGAAATATTTTTCAGAACAAGGAACCGATTTTCCACAAGTTACCATGAATGGTGAAAAAATCATTTGCATGAAAAAATCCATGTTTTATTTCGGCATACCTTTGAGTAGAATGCATAAAACGCTGGAGTGACAGAAATGGATATAAGCTATTTTCCACACTTTTTCAATACCGAAGAAAATCAGCACGTCGTGCTCCCGCATTTGCCTGAAATCCACTAATACGACCCCGAACAGAACAACGAGAAGTTTTCTACGCTTGGTACCAAACCCACTCTTCAGGCCCTTTTGATTTTTAAGAAATGTTGAATTATTATCGATCTGATGTGGACATTTTACGACGTTGTTGTGGACACTTTTGACTGTTATTTCTGGCTCACAGAGGGATCGATCCATTAAAAGAAACTTCAACCATTGCTAAAGCGTACCCGAAGAAGCTCAGGCCTGAGAACAAACTTGTCATTATACCACCACAATCCTATTAATCTGTGAATAGTCGCGATTTAGCCAAAGCTTTGCGTTGGTCACATTTCTTGTGCAAAACTCAAGACAAGTCGATACAACATGCTAGAAAATAGTCGAGAAAAGAAGATCGGATCTTATTCTGTGAATATCTGGGATTTAGAAAACTCACAGATCGTGTACGAATTTCAGCAATATTTATTTCTTGGATGTCCTACCTGTTATCCTCACCGAGACCTAAAAATATCCTTTGACAGGGTTCACGATGGAAGAGTTATACGACGACACTTACCGTCGACGCCAGAGTTTAAAAAATGAATGATACCAAATGGTAAAAATGTGGAAACCTGACGTTTCAAAAACGATCCAGAATTTCGACGCATAGTCGAAGACTACGATGCGGTGGATATTGAACCTTGGAATCCATGCAACAGTTTTGTTTGGAGGATGAACCAATGATACACGCTTGTTGTACGAAGACTACGAATCTCAGGGAGGACAAATCAAATACATTGATGAGTGTTCGTTGTATCCTTGGGTTTGTAAATATGCTCAATTTCCTAGTGGTCACCCTGAAATGTTTTCACAACACATCGACGTGCAACACATTTACCATTACAAATTTATCACCAGTTTATGCAATGACATGACAGACAAGACTTTATCTGTGCATAAAAACTCACTATGGTAAAAATGCTATGATTATTGATTTATACGACTTCTCTACCACTGTGTGAAGAAAAAAATTGTTGTATTTTATCTACTTTATCTACTTCTATTTTATCTACTTTTCGTACTTGCCAAGATGTGTGTGTGGCTAGTTTGATACACCAACAGATTTATGACTGGAAGGATGTACGTGACTGGAAAAGTCTTGAATTTGATACTTGCAAATAAGAGGTATATGACTAAGCCAAAGATGTATGTGCTTGATGAAAGAAAGAAAATATGAACTTTGTTTTGATATATGAATATTTTTTGTTGTACCATAAAAATATTAAACATGTATAAAATGCCTTTCGTTCTTGGTGATTGTCTTTGAATTCCAAACAAAATTCGAGAGTTATGGCTGTATCCACACTCAAAGTGACTGCCAAAAGTAAAATATTTAAAGTTTGAAGGCACTGTAATGTCACCATCCCTTTAACATGTTAATTGCAGGACCACGTGGTTCAGGCAAAGCTGAATTTGTCAAACGTGTGATCGGACACAAATCACTTTTGTTTGATCCCCCTCCACAACATATCGCTTGATGTTACAAAGAGTGGCAATCGGCTTACACGTTACTCAAACAAAGTCGAGGATAATACATTTCATTTGCAGGAATTCCTCATGAAGACGATGGGATCGTGTCTGACTCTGCTCAAATACATTTTGTCATCTTCAATGACATGTTACGAGAGGACGAAAATGAAATTAAATTTTGGTTTACATGTAAAGAACATCATCCTAATACTAGTATTATTTACATTACTAAAAAGTTAATTTAACAAAGCAGTCTCTGTAATGAAAAATAGATAATGGCACAGAATTTCTTAAGCAAGCTTTTCGAAAAGAATCGAGAAAAAGACATATTTGTTATTTCACCACTGAAAATCGTGAAACTAAAGCCAGTGTCGTGGAACGTTTTCCAAGAACCTTGAAAGAACGTATGTGAAAATATATTACACATCAACATCCTCTCAAACACATCGAGGTGATAGATGTCTAGTAAAAAGCTTACAATCAGACGTATCATCGAAGCATAGGATGTGTTCAGAAGAAATGACACCTCAAAACGAAGTACCTGTGTTTGGGATGTTGAAGACCCGAAAAGAGAAAAAGTGTTAAATGTCGGAGATTGTGTTCGCATTGGAAAACAAACGGCACTTTTGACAAAGGCTATTTACCGAGCTCGACGACACAATTGTTTCGTGTCACAGGAGAAGTGCGTGAGCCTGAACCCCCTGTCTATAAATTGGAGGATATAAACGGAGAAGACTTAAAAGGAACTTTTTACTTGCCCGAGTTACAACGAGTGACCAAGAAAGACGACAGCGTGTACGATTCTGGATAACAGCACTGTATCTAAGAAGTTAAAGTCCATTGGAAAGGATATCCACCCAGTTTATATTTTTGGATTGTAGCTTCACAAGTCATCGACTATAAAAAAGTAGAAGTCACAAACATGCCATTAAACACTACATCCCTTCTCCGATTTCATGCCTCCAAGAACTGCAAAAACAACAACCGCAGTAGGTGTTGTGTGGAAAACGTATTCCTAAAAATCAAATCGTCTTTTTCTTCCAAATCTTTTTGGTATATTGTGTCATTGGAGCAGGGCTTGGAACTTTGAATTTCCAATAAGGAGATAAAAACAACTGTGGACTATTTTACTCAGCAGTTGTATTCGTTATCTTCTTCCCAATCCTTCTTTGAAGTATACCGACAGTAACAACGGTAAAGCAACGGTAAAAACAAACAAACAGCGCCAGCCAATCACCATTTTAATATCTATAAGTTGAAAATTCCTTCAGGGTATTATTTAAACGTTCGACATCTCGTCGTAACAATTTCAGCTCTTTTCAATGATCAGTTGAGCAAAGTACTGGTACAAAACTCACCTAAGTGTACTGATCGAGTACCATCCACAATCTCATCGTCTCAAACTGGACTTTTTCGACGACAAAATTCTGTCTATCACCTTTACTCCCAATCTGTTTGCTATTCTGAGTGGAAACACATCTCTTGCTCCTACATAAGATACCAACAAAAACAACAGCATCCGAGCTATCAAGTATTTTAGGTACCCTATCGAATTGAATGAAGGACTGAATATGATGATGTGTGTACTCTGATGTCGTCGAGTACAACATAGTGGGAAATACTGCCGCTTCGTTGCTGCGAGTCATTTCTTTCAAAGTGGATTCTGACATAGTTTATCACGATGAAATGAGGAAATATCTATCACGTTCACCAAGTATATGTACATCCTCATTATCTTCCTGTCAGTAAATCGTATTTTGACAGTATGAATATTAGAATAACAGCAGATCTTGAACTAAATATTATATTATCTAAATGAAAAGTCACCGAGAAAGTACATTTTCGAAAACGATTCTCCGGTGAATTATAACTGCTGTATCACGTTTACCAAGGAGTAACTCGGCAAAGAGAACATGGTTTAGGGTATAAGTTAAAATCGTCTTTTCTAGAGGATTGCTTGCTTTAAAAGTTGCGGCCTTGACTCAAGGAAAAGAATTTCTCCAAAATGTACTCATCGACCAATTAATTGCCAAACAAGCGTTAATGAAACCAGGAACAAATGTGTTGACTCCTTGATCTCCGAGACACCCCTATAAATTCGATTCACACTCCTTATCGGGGCAATAATTCCTCATATACGCCACAGCAAGGACAAGGCAGAAAGAGGTGTCAAAAGCCCGTCAGACCTTATAAACACGAACAGAAAAGAATAAGAAAAGAACAAGCTAAAGATTGCATCAATCTGAGTAACAGTTGCTTGTATCTGAAAGTCAAAGTTCTAAAAATGGACAATACCAATCCAGGTGCCGATAACGGAGTGGCTCTCGTCAACAATTTCATGAATTTTGTTGTTGGAACTTTAGCCTTACTCCACAACGTTGTCAATCCTGTAAAAACGTTCATGTTTAACATTTGTTTGGGTATTTGTCAGTTGCATATGAAGAGTAAGGGATTGGCCCTAATCATCTCTCTTCATTTGTTCATAATTGAGTTTCGCGGCTTATTACAAATGTTGATTCAGCAAAATATGGTGTTTGGTTCGTTATTTTTTAAAAACAATTTGTTGATATACTCTCTCTCTCACCTTCTCTCCCTCTCTCTCTCTCTCTCTCTCTCTCTCTCTCTCTCTCTCTCTCTCTATATATATATATATATATATATATATCTGTCTATCTCTCTATCTATCTCTCTATCTATCTATCTATCTATCTATCTATCGATTGATCGATCTGTACGTTTGATGTTTTCTTTCACTTCTTCGAATCTAAGCAATGTTTTCCAACACATATATAAAGCGGTGCGTTCACCATTCTTGCCATCAATCGTCAACTCGACAACCCAGAAGAATGACTTAATATTGCTGAGTGGAAGAATTCGAAGTCCACCCGTATGGAAAATATCTCAAGCTAGAAACGATGGCCTTTATGTCAGCAAAGCAGCTGATCAGAGAAGTCATTTAAGAGTAGACACCAAATATCAAAAGGGCATGGAAGGAAGAGAAGTAGGAGAGGGAGCACCAGAAAAGATATTGGAGATTCCCACACCTCAGTCAAAACTGAGAAAGGGCGCAACAGAGGTTGCTGCAAAGGTGGGAAGAAGCAAGGAGAGAAGAGCAGCAGAAGCCATAACTACCCATAGTTCCGCAGGTTCAGAATCGGGAGTTGGAGGCAGATGAGCCTAATTTTAGGCTCTGTGTCAATCAGTATAATAAACGGAATTGAACTAGATGTGCCTTTGCAATTCCGGCCAGGAAGGTACAGTTGTCCTGGATATCGATAATATCAACGATCCTGGACAACAACCGACTGCAGTTTCAGGGGACACCCAGTTCTCTCAGAAACAGAGAAATTGCTCAGTCATTGATGATATTTGTTTTCTGTGCTTGTGTATGTCTCTTGACTTCGAAACTAAAACTTAAACGTCGGCTCCATTCTTCTCTTTTGGTATGTGATAGTATGATAGTATGTTAGAGTGTATAGTGTGTGATCACTCCTACCCTTTTCAGGGGTGATTGTATGTTTGTGTATGTGTGAGCACTCTTAATCTTGTGCGTGATAATATATAAGTATTTTGTGCATATAGTGTGTATATATGCTTACCCTTTTGGTCACCTTTCATTTCACTGCTTTGGATTATAAGGGTAATGGGGGGGGGGGTGATAGTTGTGTTTATAAGGGTGTTACGGAATTATGTATCGTTTTGTTTTAAATAATGGTATAGTTTTATGATCTCTGCGTAATAGTATAACAGCTGTCGTCTTGCAGAAAGTACATATACGGTACATGTGACCCAATACATTGGCCACTGAAAAATCAATATTTCGCTTGAAGTATTAGTCATGTCACGTGATGCAGCGCGTGAGGGTTTGAACTGTTGATCTTCTGACCTGGATTTCGTAATCCTAAGAATAATTCATTTTGTTGACCAGAAATTAGAGTTTAAGATCACAATTCTGATGTGTTTGTTTGAGACGTAGAATAATTGGGTTTTATTTGATTTGCGCAGTCAGAGACTATAAATAAGATGTAATCGCAGCGTTCGTCATTCTAGCATAGTTCGTCAGCCTGAGAGGTCATAAACGAGATTGGTTACTTTTATGTGGTATTCTGCTTCAGAGATATACAGTATATTTTGGATTTAGTACTGTTACTTTAACTTTAAGTATTATTCAGCTCCGTTGGAATTAGCGGAAACATTTCTAGAACTTGTGTGATATTCCATATTCACAAGGATTATTTGGAATTAATAAAATTTGGATATAAGTGATTCTTGTTAGTACATCAACATTTTACTGATTTCATTCGGAATGTTCTTCATTCGGAATATTTGGATTAACTTCCGGATCAGTGAACTTTAGAACAATTTTGGACTTTTAAGGATATTCTATACTGTAAGTTATTTTTAATTCTTTCACTTTGATTGTTTGTTCAAATATTTTAATATTTTAGGAAATTAAATGTTTGTGTTTTAAATCTTGAAAGCTTGTTTGAGTCTTCTCTGTTGTTATATTTACCCCTAGTCGTAACAAAGGGGATGTTAGGGAATTTATAGGGGTTATGAGTAGGAGGAAAAAGTTTAATTTTGTTTGTCCCACCATTTGACCTACCCCTTGTGTGTTAGTATATAAGTGTGTTTGTATGTATATGTATATATATATATATATATATATATATATATATATATATATATATATATATATATACCCTTGTGTGTTAGTATATAAGTGTGTTTGTATGTATATGTATATATATATATATATATATATATATATATATATATATATATATATATATATAATTCATGTGGCTGGTTAGTAAGTGTGGATTTTGGTTAGTTCAAAATGGGGTGTAATGTTGATTCCCATTGTCCACAGAGTGTCACTTTTGTCCGTAGAGTACCTTCTATACTACTGATGACGAAATAGTTAAACCTAATGTAAACCTCAACCGATTAGTAGAATATCTTCAAGACGAAACGTTTTAAAAAATCTATCAATTCAAGATTAATTCAAAAGCGTCCTATAAAATATAAAGCAAATTGTATGTGTAATCATTAGCTAGTTGTGATTTGTATTATAGACAAGAAATCCCATCCTATAAATACCTCTTTGAATAAATAACATACCAGAATGAGTTATTTTGCAACGACTAAATTTTCATCATTTTCAGAGTATAAGTATAACAAGAAATTAAGCAAATCTAGTTTACACATATTTATCAAACACAAGAGTTTTGCATTTGTGAATACTCGAAGTGATCGATAGTTTGTGATAATGATGACAAACCAAGTGGTTATTGTAGGTCACAGTAACTTTGTTTTTCTTTGATATCGTGATCTTTTAATTCTGAGGACGTATGCTAAAATCTAGTTTGATGACTGTACAAACAACGGGGTGAAAGAAACTTACCTAAACATCAAAGATATACACAGTCACTTAAGTGTAAAAAGTAAGTCACGGTGTATACTCCTCAGATACATGCCCATATCAAGTATCATGACTGTGCAAGCAAGTGTACGTGATCTCTGGAGCAAGAGAAGTAGGTCACAGCGGTCTACTTTCGGGACGACAGTCTACTACTTGTTAGGATCATTGCACATATCTATTTTTGTGACTATACAGGCAACCCTACCGCGGAAACGTAAAAAGTGCACATGATCAATAGTGTAAAAGTAGGTCACAGTGACCGACTTTAAGTATTCGTCATGGTGCAAGCAAAAATTTATATTCATGACTAATAGAGAGCAATGTCCAAGAAACTGACATAAAGGTCAATAGAGTTCATAATCACTGGAAAGCATGAAATGGGCCACATTTACTTCATTTTGGTATAGTAGCATAGTACTTCTCAGAATGCATGTACATATAAAGTCTCTTGACTGTATAAGAAGTGGTATTCAAAAAACTTTAAAAAAAGTAAAATGTGTACATGGTAACTAAAAAGTGAAAAGTAGGTCACATTGACCTACTTTTAATCAACTTTCAATAATGTAGAAGAATAGTTTCTGAGATATTTGCTTCAATATAAAAGGTGTACACTTCCTAATGCCAACGGCGCACTTGTGCCTAAACAGTGTCTTCTGAAGCCAACAGATCACGGATGGCTGGTAGTAGATGGTGCACTTGCACCTTTATTAATAACAAAAGATCCTGCCCCAAAACTTGATGGAACTGACTGTATGCAGATGTGATACGTCTGCCAGCAACAGGATGCACCTTTGTGCATGCTGTGCAAACGGACTTGCCTGCAATGAATCGTGTAAATGCATGGACTGTGTTTCATGCTAAACCCCACATAGCAAAAGATTCCGTTTTGGGTGAGGCAGATGACCCAGCTAACCAAATAACTAGATGATATTGACATTTCACTCACACGCTTGTATTATATATAATCTGGGATAGCCCACAAACGCACACAATTACATAACTGAAACAATATATAGGCTTATCATGCTTTCGAAAGCATTTATAACTTTAAACTGCATGCTACACTAAAATATTACGAAATTTTCAAAGTGCGCGTTAGTTCATTTTTTTAGTAGTGCAAAAGAAAGTCCTTTAATTGTAACGTACTGACTTGTGCAAAATACAACACTTCTGTTGGAAACCATCGTATCTTAAAACCCGATCTGATTTCCCCATCCCATAAATTTGTTGTTTCATAATCGGTGCACAGCGCGTCAACAAAATCAGTAAACTGCAACCTTATATCGCTTGCCACGACAGACAGAAGTGGGTAGCGCTTTGTAAAGTGTAATGAGGAAATTGTTAGAAATGTGTTGCATCAAGTGGATAGAACAAAATTGATTTTCTTGGTTTATACACAAACTTGTGGTAAAGAAGCGAAACTTTAAGTGAAACATTGGCACTAAAGTACATTGAATACAACTTATTTGCAGAAACACAAGAAGCTAAACAAGGATACCATTTCATCAAACTAAAAATACAGGGTTTAGCTAACTTGGTTGGAAAAGGGGGCTATACACTTGAGATGGAATCTGATTTTAGCGTGTGGTGCCTCAAATAGTCTTGCAGTGCTATCATATAACACGATTCGTATAGCAGAAAGAAATTTCCAGTCATTTATTATGCAGGAAGCGGTCACAAATGGGTTAAATCGTATAAAGGGTACCTCTTCATCACAGGCGGACTTAACGGTCCTGATTGAAGCCGCCATATTTGGCCACAACTGGAGTACAATAAAAGAAACTATAATTAGATATTCATATAGTTCAAGCATTGAGATACTCCTTTGTGAACGGCGTTCAACCCTATTCAAACTTATACATAAATTATACTAGCAAGAAATGCTTTTATGAAGTGTTTTAAAACAAGCTCCCTTATATGAGAAAAAAAAATCGTGAGCCGAAATTCGAATATACCAGGATAATTTTGGACAAAGAACAAGGAAGAATGTGTTCGTCTTGTTTCGCTTTCAGAATAACATTTACGTCCTTTTCAAACTGTTTTCATTATCAGCTTGTGCCACGATATCACAAAAAGATGTCAGTGCAGTAGTAAACGAATTAAACAAGAGAAATTATAATCTAACATGACGAAATCCAACAAAAATGACCTTTGTCATACCTATCCCGTAGAACATTCTTGTTTTTCTTCACTTACACTCTCATATTCCAACCCTCTTATCTTCAGAATATAAGAAGGTGTAACAGAAAGAAAACCAGCTAGGTTTTATTAAGACTCTGTTCGTAGTTTATATGTTAGTTTCGTTCATTCTGGTGAAAGCAACTTACTAACTTGAGCTTCACATACGAAGCGCCAAAAGGCAATCTAGTTTTCGGACTGCACTCTCAATTTTCAAGATTCATATTTTTATAATAAAGCTTTGAATCATAAAACTATAGCCCTGCACGAAAAAAGAATGAAACCCAGGTCCTCTAGAATAATAATGAAGCAAATAATCATTAAAATATATCAAATCTATAAATGGAAACGCTTATATAAACAGCACATCCCCTATGTTGGCTACAGTATTGTTGCAATAAATGCAGTAGTTGGTGTAGTTGCAACGGAAGTAGCATCCCAGAGAACATCGATATAGGTACTTCATATAACTGCTAATTCAGCATAGCTCTTCCGATGAGTGAATTATTTGTGTCAAATACTTATGCCTTTTTTTCTCTGCTTTAATCAAGGATTGCATATCCTTCCTTATTAGGACACAAAGTCAATATGCTTAGAGTTTCTTCAGGATTAAAGTTTAAATTTTATATAGTTTACATCGATTGCAAAACAATTTCTTCCAACTTATACAATTGCGTTCTCAAGGGCTCAAATGTTGGTTCAATGTGATATTTCATATGCTGGTGTAATGGTATTTCATAGTGTTCTTCATAATATCAGTTTCAATAAGTGTTTTATCTGACAGGCGAAAGTGACTCAAACGAAAATAATTTCCATGAAACCAGGAATTATTTTACCGTCATTTTCAACTCGGCACCATAAAATTCACCACCGTGTTGTGACAAGTGTCAGCAAAAAAAGTACACCTGCATTCCTGCATGAAAATGTAACTCTCTTGAACAGTGCAGTGAGAAAGTATAATTTCTGCCTGTCCACTATGAAACCATAGCAGACACCAGGTCCAATAAACCAATTACTAGCTAGATACACATTTTCTTTAGTGTTAAATCTCTTTGCGAACGACGAGCGGCCAAAATTAATGAATTTGCTATTTTACTAAGGATATTTGATGTTCAAATGTTCAAAAATAATTTTAATTTTAATTAACAGCTACCTGAATGATCTCTGACTTTACAAGAATGTTATTCAATTTGTGTAGTATATATTTTTCAGATTCTGTCATTGTCAGATGAGGATAAACCTCCAACACTATATTGCTATTTATATGACTGAAAGAAGGTAGTATTAGGTTTTATCCTCCTGAACGGGAGAAAATACTTATGAAAACATGTTGATAATAATCGTAGTTCTTGCATTTGGCATATTACTAGTATCTATCTTAATGTGACAAGGCAGGTTTTGAAAACAATCCTCTTGATTGTAAGCAACAATAAAAGATAGCAAAGAAGCCTTATATATATATAGATAGATAGATAGATAGATAGATAGATAGATAGATAGATAGATAGATGGATATATAGATATACATACACATAGAGAGAGGGAGGAAGGGGGAGAGAGAGAAATAAATAAAAAGGATTAATTAGGTGCATGAAATAAATTCACATATCCATATTCTGACAGAGTGGTGTATCTCTCTCTCTCTCTCTGTATATATATATATATATATATATATATATATATATATATATATATATATATATATATATATATATAGAGAGAGAGAGAGAGAGAGAGAGAGAGAGAGAGAGAGAGACAGAGAAACAAATGAAAAGAAATAGTCAAGGGCATGAAAGAAATTCACATATACGTAATCTGGAATTGTGTTTATTGGCAAGCAAAATACATTAATGATGACCATCATTGTCGATGACATCATGGATCCAGCCCAGATTTTCAGTGACTCTCGTGTATATGGAAGGATGATTTCCGCAGTCAATATCACCCCATGAGGAGATCCCAGCCAAGACATAGCCATTCTTGTCCAGACACACTAGTGGGCCACCACTGTCACCCTGGCATAGAAATGCAAACATAGAATCTACAAAGCGGCAATTATATATTCTTAAATGACGCTCCTTAGAAAGCAGGAATCTCAGGAAGAAAAATAAAGTACAGAGACTATTGAGTTCAAACTTTCGGGTAAAAGAGTATCATGAAAGCTGACAACTGTAATATAACAAGAATGTATGCACATATATATTGTACATGTTTTTTATTATGCTGGACGATATAAAGACATACTGGAAATCAAGGTGTTATGCATGTAGGTAGGTAGGTACATATGTAGATGCATTGCTACCTCATTTATCTGAAACTCGCTAATTTGTATTATCAGTTTATCCGTTGCATTATTAGTTGCATCATACCCAAAAGTGTATATTGATATAATCCAAGCTCTTTCAATCGAACTTCCGTTTAGCCGAGCGTTTTAATGTCTCCCAAAAGGTTGGAAATGAACGAGTTTCATCTATATGTATGTGTGTAGGTAGTTGGGTAGGTATCTAGTTAGGTAGGTAGGTAGGCAGGCAATTAGGTAGGTAGGTGTTTACATATGGATATTTCCGTACTCAGTGAAGATTAATACGACATAGATCTTTTTTCGCGCAATGAATAAATGAATAATGTTACGACTCTATGGTCTAAGAAAAATGTAACAGAAAGAAAGTGAAACCAACAAATCAAGTAAAAATCAACAAGCAATTTATTACTAGATAATTAAAATGAAAAATCAAAAAGTCACTTACAGTAATGTGTTTTGAAATCCTAATAATCCAATAAGAATGATTGTTCTAATCACAAGTCCTAAATATAGAATGTTCCGAATTCACGGCTGTGTCCTTGAATGTTATGATGTTCTAATGGTCTCCAAAGTCCTGATGTACTAGAAATCTTTAATGTGCTGATGTCAAAATGAAGTATTCCAAAATCTCTGAATAAGTTCACATAAATTCCAAAATCATCAATTAAAAATCCAAAATCCAAAAGTTTATGAGCACTGTTATAATCCAATGAATATTTAAAATAATTCCTCTCTTAGAATTTGGAATGAATTTTCACAACTGTAATAGCTCTTTACAAGACTGATAGTAATGTCAAAACTGAATAAATGTCCACCAAACATGGTATATATAAAGATTGGTCACATGACAGAATGTTCTAGAATATGAGTCATCTTAATGGAATTTTAACTGTAAACAAAATTCAACCTTGACCTTCAAATTGAGAAAACATATTGATCAAAACAACCTAATTCAAGGACACTAGGTAAACAATTTTTTTCCTGATAACATTAAGATTTAAAAAAATATTAAAGTGAAGAAACATTTGCAATTTCCTAAAATATTTATAATATTATATAAACATCATACATAACAATAAGTTCATCGAGAAATTATAATGCAGAGCTGTCAATATTTATACTACTCTAAAACATTACTAAATCAGCCAGAGTTGAGTATCCAACAGTACTTTTTTAAAGTGATGACATGAATATTTCACGAGCTTTATACTGAAATCACCAATATGGGTACTGAGAGAAAATGCCTATTTGTTTATACATTTGGATGGAATAAAAGCAGGTTGCGTTGAAAAATATAATTTAAGAGAATAAAGGTGAAACAGTAAAAAGGATATATTCCAACGCTTTAAGAAAATATTCAGAAAAATATACAATATACACTCCTAAGGATTCATAACCATGTGCAAGAGCAATAAATGAATGTCTCCCAGCCATATTTTTATATGTTAAAATTTATAACATTTATAAAATAAAATAAAACTCATAGCTTTACATAAATAACTAATGGACTAAAGATTTATAAAAAAAACTAACAAGTAGTACAGCCTACATCACCCAGTAGCTCACTTTAGCACATTAAATTGTTTGATACCGTTGATTCATGGAATTACTTTTGTTTTCTATTCTTTTTCTCCAATTTGTAAATAAGTCTTATTATTTGATCTCCAATGTTTATATAATCTATAGCAAGGTTTACAAAAGCTTGTTTCATGGAAATCTGTAATGACTTTTCTAAGTTGTATTTTGGATATGTTTTACACATGTACTCTATTTAATTTAAATTTCCCTTTTTCAATTAATTTGTTCTGCTGGAATTGTACTACGTTCACCTTTCAACAAGTTCTTAGGATGAGTGAAAGCGTCAAAAAAGTTTTGTTAAAAATGGTGTTCAATAATTTGCAACTAGCTTTAAAGTCAAATTCTGTTCCAAAATAAATGAAAGGTGAAGAAAGTAAAACTGAAAATTCTAAGCTTGGTGAGCAGCAAGAAAAGGCAACGTCACAGTAGAAGAAAGGTGAACATGAAGTTGAACTTAGGAAACAACTTGGAAAACGTTCACAGGCGTTTAGAAAAACCAAAGCAGAAAGTTAAAACAAGATCAAGAAAAAACTAACATGAAGAAATATGTCGAAATGAAACCTCAAAAAACCTCAGTTAAAATAGTTATGCAAAACGAACAGACAAATCCATTACCATAAATGCTTTAATTGATACATACTTTTCAGCAAATAAATGACAAGTAACAAAAACACCATAATTAACACTTGTTTCCATGCATCATTAAACTCAGCTCTTACAATTAGTTAGAGCATGGATATTGAAGAAATAATAAAGTTAATTATTCTGATTTCATTGTCCCAAATTTCAATGTATTTTCTAATAGCACTATGGATACTGCAAGACAAATAGTTCAGTAAGTAAATGAGTGCTGTTGGACCGAATGAGGATAAATATATTTTGATGCTAAGATGCAAACCGAGAAAAGCGAATAGGAGAACAAGGTGCTTGTGTAAGAAGAGAACAATGCAATGACAGGAGCGGAGCTAACAATGACAGAAGCAAAGATAAAAAGTCTGATAAATTCTATTTCCGCTTTTACAAGCACTGCCTTTAAGTCTAAACTGTCTATTTCGTTCCTTTAAATGGAAGAAAAAACACCATGCGCACCACCAT
This sequence comes from Margaritifera margaritifera, assembly GCA_029931535.1. Lineage (NCBI taxonomy): Eukaryota > Metazoa > Mollusca > Bivalvia > Unionida > Margaritiferidae > Margaritifera > Margaritifera margaritifera. Next base: position 2,400,569 of record JAQPZY010001657.1, on the reverse strand, counting down.
TGTGTGCAATATAATGTTACTATCTACAAACAATAAAATTAATTTTAGGCTGATAAAGATGAACGAAATTAAAAATGGTCTGGTTAAATAGATTGAATATCATATAGGTGTTAGAAAAAAAGTGGACAACAACACAAAAGGTTCTAAACTAGATAGAGGTTACCGTGGCAACTGCATCAGGTGGTAAGGGTATTACAGCTGCTGGTTTAGGAGTTGCAGGAATAGCAACAATACTTACTATCCCCTCTAGTTGCTGCATGGTTTGATGTAATTATATTTGGATGTGTTTAAAAAGCTATTGAAGTGTACAGTAAAGGTTTAAAACACGATGAAATTGTAACCTATGCTATAAGTAAGGTAAACACTATTGATGATACGGTAAGTAATGTAATACCCGATAATGAAATAACTCACGATGGATTTAATATGATAGTTACAGAGTACAATAGATACAAAGAAATACAAATGCAATTACAAAAAAGACAGTAAGTCAGAAAGATAGAATATTAAAGAGTTACATAAAACAATATAAAAATATTATATTATATTAACGAAATAAATGAAACAAAAATTCCATGTGGATTTTATAACTTTGAAATGTCCATGAACAAAGTCCAAGATGGAAGTACTATTCATAGTGACAATAAAGAAATTGTTTATATCAAGTGCTTGAACCACAATCCAAACGTTTTAGTAACTCCTAGCAATAATTGCACAGTATACATAACTACCTACAACTCAAAGTTCAACAATGAGAGATATACACAGATATCTACTGAATTTGATACAATTTATAGTTTTCTGAAACCTAAAGATGTAAACATTTTCCGAGACCAGAGTAATAACAGCGAAGATTACATCAACTGCAGCTATTCATATTTACTAGAGTCATTGCCTGTTAAAACGTTTTAAACAAATATTTCGTATGCTGTAAATAGTGCATGCAGTCTACTGAAGAGACGTTAAATATAAACCAGTTGCATATCAACATTAAAGATGAAGAAGGGGACCTTATTTTCATGATATGACTTACCATATGTTTTTTATATTAAGTACATATTTTAAGCAATTACTAGAATTATGGGAGAAATATCTTTAAGAGGTCCATGTGAGTTTAGTTTTAAATATCCGTGAAAACAGATGAGAAAGATAAGCACCGGGTCAATCAATAAACAAAGACTTAAATTTAAATAACCACCGTATTACAAATTTATCAGATCCATTGTAGGCATATGATGGAGCTACAAACATCTGTGTACAAAAACGAATTGACACACAAATACGTAAGATGGCAGAAGAGAATAATTTGAAAGATTAAGAATGGAGATAACAAGTTGATAATAAATTGACAACTATTGAACAAAGCTCAAATGAAACAACAGTCAAAATCTCAGAACTGCATGAACAAATAGATCACAACATGAACAAATTTTCAGATGCTCAAAATTTATTTACCACGGGATTAAATACTATATCCATTGTTAGAGAGACAGCTGGAAAAAGGCCAAGCACATAACAATGCTTGCAAATCTTTGAATAAAGGATAAGCAGTGAGATATCTCCCTTAGAGACTGCCATGGAAGGAATTAAAAAGTCTCTTGAAAATTACAATACCTTACGATCTCAACTTTAACAATTATAGAAAAACAAGCCTCTTGATTGTAAGCAACAATAAAAGATAGCAAAGAAGCCTTATTTGTGACTCACAAATTAAATACCATTTAATTGAGAAGAAACAGAACTATGAATCGGTTAAAGAGTTAGTTGATGACTTAAAAGCTGTGTAATAAAGTTGGAAGATAAACTGATTGCTAACGCTAATACTTTGTCGCAGTTGCAACACAAAAGAATTATTTTACAGAAATGAACAAAATAGGTGAACACAAAAACAAAAAGTGTGAGTGAAAGTATGAATAGATGTACGAGAACGACATACCAATTATATGTTACTGTCATAGGTGACAAGATTAAAGAACTATAAGATCAAACCTTATTAATATTTAAAGATGAACTTACTGCTTGAATAGAGAAAGTCTCAGAGTGAACCTAACAAGTTCTAACAGATAGCAGAGAATGTTCAGATCGAGAACTAATAAATAATGTAGGTGTGGTACAAGGAAGTATTGTTCAATTAGACAAAAGGGTGAAACAATTAAGAAAACATTTAAATGAAAGAGAACAAAAATGTACAACCGCAACAGATGCTTTCAAAACAGATCATGAAAAGAAATATCATGAAATCAGTACCAGTCTTGATAAAAATGTTCAACATTAAGTGAAAGAATATATACAGTTGAATGAACCACATAAATAGGTATAAAGAATATTTTAATAAGTTCTACAATTGATGAAATTAAAAACATGTTAAATCGATTGGATGAAAAGCTTCATCGGATTCGTGGGGCTATTTAGACTTTATGCTTAAAGTTTGGGTGTGGACATTTTAGCCAATATAAATGTATCGCTGCACATTTTTAAGGCTGCATGTACACTTCGAACAATGACAACCATATATGGAAATCATTTGCCGCAGCACGTTTTGCTTACATTCAGTATATGACCTTCATCAATATGCGACTAAAATAAAAATGGAAAATTTACATACAATGTTTGTAAACTTAAACATTCTAACTTTTATAAATATTTAATTTTAAAATGGATTGGAAATCAACAATAAACATGTTGATTATCCGTTAAACGTTAATAGAGAATCCGATTACATTGTCTCTTGCTCTCTAGTTGAAACCTTATGTGCCACTTGAGGCACGGCGAGGGATAAGTATGTGAGTAATTACATGACAAAAGAATCACTTATATATTATCTGGAAGAAAACAATATTTTACCATTCCTCTGTACGGAAGTCGTCTAAAACATTAGACCTTCACCATGCGATTAAAAACTAGTTTACAGCATTATCATACTATTAAATAACGTACTTAGAGCAACAGCTGCAATTATGATTGGTGGAGCTATTGTTAATTCTTTTTCATTCACAGGAAGCAATTATTTGTTTCAATTATTTTGATCCAAATGATGCAAATATTAAAACATTAAGAAATGATAAAGCCATAGAAAACTTGCAGAAGAAAAGTAATGTGTTGTAAAAAACAGAACACAGTCACTCGATTATCTGAATGATGGATTAAACAAAAACAAGGTCTGGTTACTGAAAATAATTTGGATGAAACTTGTTCTCTTCTTCTACTCATCCTGGTGCTGATTTAAAGAAACCTAGAAAGCCTAAGATTGTACCAGCATTCTTATAACTTATATGCATTAATTTATTGGTGTTGTAAGGGGTACTATTGTTTATGTGTGGTATGAATATCTCTAAAATTTAGCTAATTAAATTGATAACAATAGCAACATATGGAAATTATATAATTCCTCACAAAATGAAAAAGAACATCACAGGATGTTAAACACCTTACTCCAACGCATTATTGTACTACATTTGCATCTTGTAGTATAAAACCTGAACAAATGCTTCAAGTGGTGATATCTAGGTTAGAACCCAATGTCTTAAATGTCTCTGGTAATTAATTATTTATTTTGCTTTATTTCGTTGTGTATAAAATGTAAAACAGATGCTAATAATGCAGTATGTTTGGTTACTCAGAACCTAAATAACTTGAATAAAGCTTGTTGTTCTTCTTCTTCTACTCATCCTGGTACTGTTGTAGAAAAACCTAGACAACACAAACTTAATGACTTTTACCAGCGTTGTGATCAGCAGATAACTTATGAGAATGTGCTTATTGCCTTGTAATGGGTGTTTGTGTTTATGTGGGTATAAGTATATCTATTACTAATGTCTTAATTGTTTCAGGTACATTTTTAAATTATTATTTTGTTCAATATTATGGTTACAGGAGCTGCAAATAATGCAGTAGTGAACACCTTGGGGAAAATGCTTAGTAAAGACATAACCATTTATTAAAAGGTAATTGATTACAACATTTTTATGGCGTTTACGGCCTTGTGGTTACCTGTATCTGTGAGAATAAATAAAATAAAACAAGGAATAGGTAATGGAAAACTTAAAAGTTAAGATCCTGAGCAGCTAAACTGCTCACATTATTGTATATGGAACGAAATATAGAATACTACTTGATTTTTTTTAAAAATATAGAATACTACTTGGTCATTTTCCGTTATATCTTTTTGTTCTTTCTCAGGATTTGAGATTTACAATTACACTAAAAAATCATCTGAAGTAACAGAGGGGCGCTAATCAAGTTTCTGAATTGGAGAATATTTGTCTGCAATCACTTCTAATACAATCTCACAAGAGAGATCTACTGATGTGGCAGAGTAAATGACTTTACAAAATGTAATATTTGATTGACCGGGAATGAGTTTAAAAGGAGCCTAAAAACTTGTGTAGAAAAGACAGAGAAGCTGATCCAGAAAAGTATTTTGATTCAGCAATTTAAAAATATATGGATTACTGTGGAAGGTTTACCAAACATGTTGTATTCACAAGGTTTAAAATGAATCAACAGTTGATAGAAACAAAGAAATATTTCTTTAAGTTGAACTATACGAAAATTAGCAATATGGATCATCATTGTTTATGGTTTGATTAAAAAAGTATACATGCTAATATATTGCATGGAACAGATTATAAATTAGCTAAGTTCAACAATGAATACACATACAGATAAACAGAAAAGTAAACGTAGATGCAGTCCTAATGTATATTTATTTTGTTTCTGATGCTCCAATAGAGATTCAAAACAAATACAAAAATGTATACTGTTTTTAAAATATTATCGTTTTAATAAATGAATGAATTTGAATCAGATATCATGCTTGAAAGGTGCACCAGATGTAATGTGAATGGTGTAGTTGAGCAAGAGGATTGTGTTTTACGTGATTTTGAAATAGGAAGAAAAATCAAAAGACAACACAAAACAAGTTAACAACAAATTAATTTACCTGAAAAAATGTATTGAGAAGACTACAAACCAATCAATGTCCTTATGAAATAAATAATTAAGGGATTAAGGTCAAACACGTATATGTAAGACGTGTAGGACTCTACTTGGCACTGAACAAGTATCAAATTCGCGGCCGAGCAAAAGGATTGTCATCTTGAAGACAAAGTCAGGCAGTACTGCCTTTATCAGCCCACATGCACTGGTAGATAACATGGGAAATATCACTTAGGAATTACATCTGGCTAATGGAAAAAGAAAATATAAATCAAATCAAAACTTTTATTGCATCAAACACATTGTTAATTTCAAGGACTAAATATTAGCCTCAGAGAAATTAATTCCAGCTGAAAATAATTTATCAGAATTGCAGAAGTGGATAAATTATTTTTAGACCACTCATCCAAATGTGTCAAACTTTCATGTACTTTGAAAAACAAAGACAAATTTGTAATTCACCTAAAGCTTTAAATACAGTTGCGTTAAAAACTTATGGGAAGATATAGAGTTGTCTTGCATTGAACAAAAAACATGCTTAAAACCATACAGTAAACTGAATACAACTCGATGGCAAGAATCTAATTTTGCTTAGAGAAAGAGTTTCGCAAATTGACGAAGAACACTGTATTCGGTAAAATGACGGAAAATCTCAGGAAAATAACGACGGCTAATGAATGTACAGATGAAAATATATTTGCCAGAATAACAACTATTGACGATTACTAAGTGCTGGTCGGTTTGAAAAACAAGAATATTAATTAATAAATCCAATTGACTGCAGATTTAGAGTGTTTGAGTTATCAAAAAGATTGATGTCAAAATGTTACTAAACAAGCTCTAAAACAATTACTGCGGTAAAACGAGGTTACCCATGACTGATACTGATTCATGTTGTATCCATGTTGAGTCAGAAAACTTTTACCATGATATGAAGAATAACATCAAATTCTATGACACTAGTGACTATCCAAAGGATAACATATTTGGTATCCTACAGACCAATACAAACTTTTCTCCACCTTTCAATGATGATTTGAAATGTGTTCCCATTAAAGATATTCTGGGTTCATGGCACAGTTTTTTTCAGGTGCGAAAGACAAAGACAAAGAAATTGTAAAAGAACAAATAAAAGGTAATAAGAAACAATTTGATATTCCAATGTACACAACTAGTTTTATTTAATCACAAGGAACATTTACCAGGAAATATATTTACCCAGATCATACAATCATGATATTCATATCATCGAAATGTATTAAGTTGCTTCTTTTATGTATGTTGTTCATCAAAGAATAATCTTGTGGCTTCTGCAAACTGTTGTCTCACTTTAAACCCATGACTTATTATAGCCACTGAGATTTTATCTACAGCCGAGTTCTACAACTTCTCTTTATATTTTTACACTTTCTTGTACAGTATCAAAGTACAATTTAAACATATTTTTGGAGAATCATGTGTGAGATTTGTCGTTGTTGTATTGGCAGCTATGTAAATGATTCTCTCCCTAATCATGTAGTCATGATAAAGGCAATTCTGTTTCTATACTGTTTCATTTATCGATTGAGCAGTTGATTCCTAAGTGACTACATTTACAATAAACAAGTGCTGTTCAAGTTAGCAATCCTGGTTACAACCTTCAGTGACTTCATATGCTTTTGGAAATTGTATGCTAAATCTGAAATCCTGTGGAAGAGCACATGGATGCAGTGGTCAATGATCTGTTAGTATTTGAAAGTATAAGGAGGATCTACACTTTTGTAACCATGCACCGCAAACAATAGAGCCTCAGGACCAGTAGTGTACGCATTAGTGTCCGTCATCATAACTTTCTAATTTATTATTCAGTCCCTGTTCCAACCGATTCAGGTAACCACAAATGTTTCTATGTCATGAAAATTGTGTATCACTGCATTACAATCATGTGTTGGATTAAGGAACTTAAGCTCCATCTTGATCAAATAATTTAAAGAGATAGATGCCTCCTGGACAATACTATTCCGTTAGCTATTGCTCTTCTAACAATTATTTCTGCTTCTGGCATTTATCTAGTGATAAAGGCTTTGCTCTGCACACCATTCTATTTAAGAGTAGCAAATTGACATATTACTGCAAACCTCACCTCCTCCTCCATGCTGCTTTTTAGTTCCCCAACACTCAAAAACTCACCCAGTCGCTAGTGTCTCCAGTCCGAGGGTTTGTTTTACCGACGCTTTTAACACTGTGAACAATTTATGTTATGAAGAACACGCATGATAGGTATTACCTTCTAACTATTGGCAAGACTTCGCGTAAACTATATCAGCGGGTGCCCACTCACAATAATACAGTCAAAGCTGTTTAATGGCTACATTCGTTCTTTGGATTTAGGTCGTTTATGGGCAGCTACTGCCATGTACGACTAATTTTAATGGCCACATAAATATGTTTCGATTTATATATAAACCATATCCTGCGTTGCAGTTGATACTGACGGTCTAGGGAAATTTATATATGCTGTACTGATGCTATAAATAACTATAAATAGTTCTAATCAAAGATAACTAGTAATAGCCAATACATTAACATTACACGTGTGTCTCACTTTCGACACGTGTCTATTACGGAGACCTGTCTACTGTGGACATATGTATATACTTGACACAGATTTTTAAACAGGACACATATTTTTTGTGGATACATATTAGGGACACATACCTATTTGAAACACCTTTCTTTTACAGATATCTCTCTAAAATTTGACAAGATTTATCACAATGTGGCTTTATGAAAATAGTTTAGACAGGATAAAATTTGAAGCAAATTGTGCCTGTATTCGTTCATTGTCTTCACTGTGTGGCTGGTCTAGTCAGTTTTAATTTCTGTAAAATACTCAAGTCTGACTGGTCCAGTAACTTTTAAAGTGGTAAACATATATACATTAGTGGAGTTAGATTCTCAATGTATTCATTGAGTAATTTATTGTCTATTAGTATTAAATTTCACTACGATCCAGAACAATCAATATGTAAACCAAGTATGTATTTTTTAATATTTTAATTACACATACTCAGTGTGTGTTTCGCGTGTGATCTGATTCGGGGCAATGCTTGAAAATGTGTATGAATATTCGCAAATCACAGACCTGACAAGGTGTAACTCCGTAAGTATAAACACATATATTCCCGTAATATATGTAGTAGCCCCATGTATTTCTACACACTTGGTTCTCCAAAGTGTTGATTGCGGCCATTTGAAGAACATCGGCACCATCTGCATTCACTAAAAAATAATTAAACATTATGTACAAAACGTATGTCAGATTATCCAATGATATGTTTTTGTTCCAAAAGAATTAGTAACAAAATACGCAAAAGGTGACAACATTCCAGGCTGACTATAAACACTGAATATGGAGTTAACCGCATTCTGAGGATTTTTCCTAATAGTTGAGGATATTCGATAGGATCATGTAAAAAAGCTGATATTTTCCCTAATTGAAATTATTTTGTTAATTTTACAAATTCTTTCGAACTTCTACATCTAGTGATAAACAGCTTCTAAACATACCACTGGTAATTGAAAATACTGCAAGTTTATTGATGCATTATGAATAAATACAATTCAGACCGTAAGTACGTCGAGTTTTGTGCTATTTCGAAAGAGTCCCATATTAATTTTCTGTACTTGTGGGTTGAAGTCCTAGCGTGCGGACCAAACAAAGGAATTTTGTCAAAACTCCGTTTTGCCATATCCGAGTACTTAATATTAATGATAATAAGTAGCTACCAATTGTTAGATTCAGGACGGAAGTGGACGCGGATAAGGTATTTGAATTAGAAAGGGCTGATAGTGGCCTAGTAGAACCAACGTATAAAATATTATTTTATATCCATCATGTGACTTCCTATATATGCTAGGTGACCCTTTATTTATAGGTTATAGTGTTTGTACTGTTTATATTATGAGCGAGACAAAATCACAACCGGGCGGGTTTGCGAGCCACTTTTTTGTGAGTGCGATCAAAATATCCAATTGTACAAACACTACAATATATGTAGTATACAAATCCATTTCTTAAATAATAATTTGCATTATGTTGGTTATAATAATTGAAGAGAATAATTATTCTTGAAAAGAGATCTTGATTTATTTACTTTTATATTTACATTGCGGTCAAATATATCGTCTAATGTGACGTTTGTTTAAACTTGGTTGCGTTATAAAAAAAAAAGGTCTAAACGTATTGAGTCCTACGTGTGTGAATCACTACGTCCAATATGAGGACAGTATGTTGGATCATCCCATTCAATGCGTTTACAAAAGAAGTCGGGAGATGAGTGTATAACAAACTTTGGATATTATGGTCTTGCCAAAAGTATATGGTGCTCTCAAGTTGGCCTCGCTGTACTTCGATCTCCCCATCAATATCATAGGATACAAGCTCGATAATCTATAGATATTCTTACTCTCCATGAAATTTTAAAAGCTCAAGAATTACTTTAGACGAAAAGTCTAAGCAGCAGTCCAACTACTACATGTAAGTTAAACAAAGATATAAACCTGAGGTTACCCAGACATTTAGGACAGTCCATTTGCTTAAATTGGAACAACTTTCAAACCAAGAAAACCCAATCAATGAACAAAAGATACTAAGTAGAATTACCTCCTGTCTTTCCCCATCCAGTGACAATGCAAATTCTTTTGCTATAGCTAAGGTTCGGATCGGGAAGAGAGATTGGTTGCACGTAATAATTGAGGTGCACAGGGGTCGTCAGTTCCAGCAGGGCGAGGTCGTAGGGCAGATAGTAGTTGTATTCGGGCCGAGCGGCGTTGAAAAAAGGGCTCTGGTAAGAAAGACACAATTAAGTTAAAAAGACATACAATTTACAAGACAATGAATAGAAGTAAAAGACGGTGTTTCATAATTTATATTTTCAGTAAACTGACATGAAACCTAAGAGATAAAAAATAACTGATATTGTTTATTAAACCTCATTTATTCTCCGTGAATATAGAAGTGAAACAAGGCAGCAAACGTCATTGAAAATAATTTGAAGAGAGGACTTGTACACCAATTTATTAAGTCATATATTTTGCGTAATCATCTAAGAGAAATGTATTTTGCGTTTCCTCTATCCACAAATAAAATGTAGCCATGGATGATGTTAATATTGATACTGGTAATGGAAATTTGTGTATTTTAGTAGCAGTTGTCGTAGTAGTGACAACAGTAGTAGTAGTTGCTGCTGTTCGTTTTTCATATTGTTACTGTCGTGGTCACAGCGGTGGTGATGGCAGTATTAGAAGGAGTAGTAGTAGCAGTTATTTTAGGTGGAAGAAGTAAAAGAAAATTAACAACAATCAACAAACTTGGATGTAAATACCAATAATACAAGGGAGTAGTAACTGTTGTGGCTATGTGGCGAAGAATGGTGACAAAGGGATCGTGTTGATTAAAAATGAAGGCAAAGATGATGGAGAAAAAAGTTGGACGAATAAGTAAAGTATTATATCGTGTTCTTTTATATCCTATAGCCGATGATTATTTACTTTGAATGCGTTATATGAGTTTCATGCAAGTAGCTAGGAGAATCGAAAGCCTCGTATATTTAAGTAACTTAAGAGACACAAAAACACGCAAAAAACACACAACACAGCGACACTCATCCAGTCTTTACTGGAATTATATATGACGGTCATCCAGCATACGTGACAATTTGTATATCAAAATACAGTACTAACTTGACAGTGTACATCAAAAATACAACGGACTAACTTGACAGTGTACATCAAAATAGAAGACTAACTTGACAGTGTACATCAAAAACCAACAGACTAACTTGACAGTGTGCATCAAACTACAACAGACTAACTTGATAGTGTACATCAAAATACAAAGGGCTTCAGTTATCGGGACAAAAAGCAAACGTTTCAGACTTTGATTGATGCTCCAAAATTGCAGTGCAAACTATACTTCATCTATTCATGATACGTTCAAAAGTTTGTACTTACTATTACAATTCGAGAGATATTTATATACTGTTCCGAGTCTTCTATTTCCGACAAGGTGTGCTCACCAAGAACTACCCGTATTTGATCAAGCCTGCAAAACAAACAAACAAAAAAGAAAATAAAAAGATACGAGAAACTTAGCATGGTAGAAAATGCTTAACATAACTCTCAACTACTTTTTAATTTCGTATATTTAGTTGACTAAAACAGTTGTATGTTTCAGTTGATTAAAATATGATAGTCTATACCGATTTTAAGCAAATTATTACACTCCTCCTATCATCGCTGTAAGGACAGACTTTTAATGCTTTAACGCACTTTATGCATGATAAATATTTTTATATTTTATGCGAAGTCTCCTGTATATGTCAGCATGAACTGAATTACGTAAACGCGTAACAGATTCAAGATACTTAAATATAAAAGATCCTAGGACCGCACATATCGTTATATTTAATTTGAACAGTTACATAAATCAGAATGACTATATACGCTTAGTTTCAAGTATCAAAATTATCAACGGGATCAAACAAAGGATCCATGTAAACGTCTATATATATATATATATATATATATATATATATATATATAGAGAGAGAGAGAGAGAGAGAGAGAGAGAGAGAGAGAGAGCAGAGGCGGATCCATGATTGTTTCGGGGACTTTGATTTGCTCAAAGCGTGGTTCATGTTGCTTAAATTTAAATGGGCTATCATTCCTATGCTTTTTAATGAAAGTAAACTTGAACTATTTTGACTGGAAAGATGAGACTAAAGAGGAAGTTTGACTGAAACCCCTGAGTCCCTTTAAATCCGCTCCTGTAGAGAGACAGAGAGAGAGAGAGAGAGAGAGAGAGAGAGAGAGAGAGAGAGAGAGAGAGAGAGAGAGAGAGAGAGAATGTACTGCTGATGTTCCATGCAATGGGCGGCAGTTAGAACCCAGTAAGGGTCAATCAACGCCCCTCCACAGAAGTGGTAGCCAGTATGGTACTGAATAGAGGTTTGCCACGGAAAGTCATGAGGGTAAGCGCTCTCACCACCAGATATCCGGGACGTGGGAATTTCCTTCACGGAATTTCCAGCAGCTAGAAATGCTAAAATGGACTTAAAAATGTAATGCATGTCTAGGATTTAAATAAACAAATTATTTCAAATTACATTTCATGACTGATTTAACACACACACACACACATACACACACATACACACACACACACACACACACACACACAGATTTATATATATCCACTATCTGTAATTCTAACAACTGTGATTAGGGAGAAACTTTCTTCATAAAAATGCCTCCTAATTTAGACGGATATTTTCGCAATTCGTCATACAATTTTCTTGACTCTTTAACTATTGATCACAAATTTTTGAAGGCAAGAAACGGGTAAATACACGAGGAAGACAACAGGTAGAGTGCATTTATGTCTTTTTAGCATGAAACATTCAAAAACCAACTTTTTCTGATCTTGAATGTTGAACAGACGATAATTCTGGTTTAGCAATAAGTCACAACTGTGATAATATAAGAGAATGGTAATGTAGGTTTGAATGTGCGTATTTAATCTCTCTCTCTCTCTCTCTCTCTCTCTCTCTCTCTCTCTCTCTCAAAAACATTTCGACAATTAGTTTTGTTGTAAATTTACATGTGAGCTTAAAGATCTAAGAAATGACCAAAGCATAAAAGAAAACATCACCAAACATATGTGAAAACATGAGTGCAGTGATAATGTTTAAAAATTGCTTCAAGATCATGCTACTGATTCTCGACACTTATGCAACTTTAATTGACTCTTGTTTTTTTTTTTTTTTAGTTTTAATGGCACTTTTAACACATTATTGGCTATGTGATGCCGAAGAAATGGGAGCTAAGTGCCTTAAAATATATTAAGAATATCATAGAACCAAAATTTTACCTGATAGAAAATAGAGAATACCCAGTACAATTCTCTGCATTGCTAGTACCTCATGTGCTCCATCTAAAGTGGTGACTAATATGAAAACCTAATTGAGAACAATATGGTAATCCTTTGGGAAAATCGCGTCTGCATAATTTATGACATTGTCCTGAAACGGAACCATTCATTTGTAATAAGACGTTAATATCAAGAATGTCATACCAAAAATAGCTAGAGGCAAGATACACAGTCAGTGTAAGCTAGGATGACAGTGTAAGCATACAAAAATGAGGCGATGTAGTGTAAATAAATGGATTGGGGGTTGGATGGGGTGTGACTACAATCAATAACTTAGGTTGAAATTTCTTGTAATAAAAAGCACGATAAGAAGATCTCACACTTGTGCATTTTGATAAAGCAATCAAGGCACAAATTCTCCACATTTGTATTGCCTCCTCAATTACAAGAAGTAAGTGATATTTTATGAGTAACATATCTTGAAACACATAAAGCGACGAACTTATAGACTCTATTTGGAACGTTTCAGTGATCCGTTGCGCGCCATCCAATTGCACTCAGGTCACAATTATTTTCCGAATTTGGTTCCTACATTTGTTTGTTCATTACTGAACTTTGCAATGTGTCCAAATCCTAACATATCATATGTTAATCTAAAGTATCTTCAAAGATCAACTCTCAGTGAAGTTCTTGTCATAGGTTAAATAGCATTTTTTGAGAGTCTAAACTGTAAACAAAAGAACGTTCCATGAGTCACTCATTTTACTTCTGGGCTCGCATCACTGCCAGATTACTTACTGTGCATTGTGGCCACAATACACACAGACAATCACACCATAATGCGTATATTCTAAAGAATAAACAATTTCCTTTAAATCAATACCAAGAAAAAAATGCTTAAATCTAACCCAAGAAATCGAGAGGAAAAATACTCTACAAATAGATTGGGAATACATTCCTCGGTACTGACCCAGAAGTAATAATTGGGATCTGTGTTCAAATGTGACTTTGCTCTAAATATTTGGATGAAAGTATCATGTCACCTTTGCCTGTTGTCACTATATATGCCACTTAAGTATTATGAATGAAATGTAAAGTAACTCAAGTAAAGGAAGAGATAGCTCAATGGTAAACACTTTTACAAGAGAGGAAATAATTGTGATACTTTACGGATACAAGCGGGAAAACGTGCTAGGGAAGCAGTCATTTCGACGTGTATGATTTATAGTAATATAAATATACACTGATAGCTTCATATTTGAAGATGTTTATTCTCCGTTTTATTATATTACAAGAGCTTTTGTTACACTCATATAGAAGAAACTGAGAAAATGTGCGACAAAAACTAACTTTGGCGTGTCAAATATTAAATTATATAATTTTCAATCGCCCTGTGATCAATGTATACTGCTTGAAAAGATGAGACTTTTTATTCTATTTATTTATCTACCCTAGCCTATATCAGAAAAGATCATGACTTTTTGAAGTAACTATGCGAGTTCTAAATATATGCATTACTTCTGAGCATGTTATCAAACTAAAATGGGTCAAAGTGTTAAACTGTATCAATATCAATCATTGTCCGCCCCTAGTTTTTTTTTCTCGAAGCTTTATTTGTTTCATTTTTCTTATACAAAGCTTTCATGCACCACAAATGGAATGTTCTGAACGGAAAGAAATATCAATAGTTTTTTTTAACATAAATTTCTGTTTCTTTTTGTTGTTAGATTTTTTAAAAATTTGATTGATGAGCGTGTATCTTCTGGAAACATACGCCGATGTCGGATATATTGACGCTGACCTTTTATTTGAAACACCGAACCACTTCACTTATCCCTAAAGATTGAGAAAACAAGGGACTGACGCTCTACTGGCCGAAAGGAGAGTGTCTACAGTGCATGTACCAACCTTGGCAGCTCAATGAGTAGAGTGTATGACTCGTAAGGTCACAGCTTCAATACCCGCCCAGGCCAGCCCGGGTCGGCTGCCTCTGTGTGCGCTAGGTAAAGGCACTTAGCTTCAATTCCCTTGGCATGATACAGCCAATAATGTGTTAAAAAGTGCTGTTAAAATCAACCACCACCTCCAACAACAACAACGACAAAGTGAGTGTACAGTGTTTACTTGTGTCATCCTTCTGTAGGAAGTTCCCATAGTGATATGATTTTGTACTTCATTATATTTTATACTTAATAAAGGACGAAAAGACAAAAAGAAGCAAAAGAAAAGAGAAGAGAGGAACAAGCATATAAATAGGAGCAATCTATACCCGTAATTGTTTTTATTACCATGCTACAATCGCTTGAGGGTGCAGAACATTTATCGGTATCATATTGACAGTCTACTTAACGGATATCAGTTACAGAGACCAGGAAGTAATATGACAACGACTAGTGTTGTGTATTATAACTAAAATAGTTGTGAGCACAAAGTATAATTCTTAAACAGTATTTGGAAAGCAGTAGAACGTGTTACTAGGTATGTATCTCCTTTCTTACTCGAACTTTATCTATCACAGTTCACAGCTTTTGTGCTTTGGTTTATTTTTATTTTTCTTCGGGCGGGGTGGGGGAGAGAGAGAGAGAGTGAGAGAGTGAGATAGAGATTGAGAGAGAGATTGAGAGAGAGAGAGAGAGAGAAAGAGAGGGCTATTCTGACCCTCAAGGGTAAAGAAGCGACACGATTGACACACATTGATAGATTATATATGAAGTGAGCCCCAATTACTCTGTACAAAATGGATGTGTTATATATGCATCTGGCTTTATTTAGACGAAGAAAAAGTACAGTTGTTGTTGTTGTTGTTGTTTTCTGTTGTTGGTTTTTGTTGTTGTCTTTTTTGAGGGTGGGGTGGGGGTAGGTGGTTTGGGGAGGGAGGTAATATTTATTTGTATCATATGAAAACAAAGTCTGTTGGTTTAATAGTGTACTTGCAATAGTAAGATCAACGGCTAATGCGGTGGCATATATCCATGGTGCTGCCTTGCAGTTAACAATAATCGTCTAATTTCAGAAAATTCACCAGAGAAGAAAAAAGGGGAGCTGGGGTGGTCTTGATCTTTTGAAAGAATACTGGCTAGTGTGCAAGACAATTATTCTGTGTTTGCCACTACTTACTTGGAAGGCAATCTACTAGTCCCTTCCATTATTGTTGTAAGTACAGTGTGACGGTTAATATAGCCCTCAAATATTAGCTATAATTGTAATTATGTAATTGCTCATTGTCTTCAAATCAAAAATAAATCTTCCGTAGTGCGCATTCTAAATACTAAGTCCTGGAGTAAATAACCGAGGCCCAGATATTAGTCTCAAGGTTATTCATGCATCTCTTCCGCGAATTGCACAGGAGGCCCGGATAGGAAATGCAATAAAGCATTCTTAATAAAATGAATTGAGATGCGCTGTGTTTTCTTTATAGTATATTGTTTGTTTTTTGTTGTTTTTTGTTTGTTTTTTGTTGTTTTGTTTTCGCATGGATCAAATATATGCGTCAGTACAACTAAATAATCACCGTTGTAAACTACATGTTTAAGTTGTATTTTCTACTCAGCTATTTTAAGCACAGAATTACCCTCTTTTACATATCCCATTCTAAGAATGTATGCTACGCCAGATACAGAAGTTCAACATAGACTAGGGTAAAAGAAGTCTCAGTTTAGGACAGATTTTTATATTTATGTAAGTACTGTTCCTACTTATCACTTTGAAATATAGTCTATAGAACTAGTTTTATAATAGTATCCACTTTATAATAGCACCTGAATATTTGAAAGAAGAAATAACATTTTTGTTCAGACACGGAAATGAAATAGGCCTGTGAAATGTAGGGAGGGGTGGGGTCAGTACGTTATGCAATAAAAAGATTCAGAAATTCAGTTTATTTAGAAAAATATCGTGCACTAACTACTTTTTTCATATTTTCTCATTCCGTTGCAGAGTTTATTCTCTCAAGTCATCACATTAGGTAAGGCAAGGGAAATCTATAGGTTTACTTTCCCGTTAAAAAGATTAGGTACATGGTGATAATAATGGTGGTGGTGGTGGGAAACTTTTGCTTGCAGTTTGATTATCATGATCTACTTTAATACTTATTAAAATATTGGACACATTATATCCAAACATTATCTTTTTATCTCAGCTCGGGTGAAAAGAAACGAAAGTCCTTTTAATCAGATTTAAAAATTTAGATAATTCATCCATCCATCTAAGTTAGGCAGGTTAACGTTATACTTTGTTATGATACATTGTATTTCTTATAGCCAGTTTAACTAAAGGTAACCCAATCAATTTCCTTTTCTAATGACTTATCAGCTTATCAGAATGCTTTCCAAGGGGCAAACTACTACTATTACCATAGCAACAGCAAAAACTACTACTACTACTACTAATACTACTGCTTCTGCTGTTGCTATTACTACTATTGCTGCTACTGATTATCTTCACTACTAAGATTAAAACCATGATGGAAAAATTATATGACAACACGCACAACTGGACGATCTTTACCCAAGCTCACCTACCTTTAAGAGGTATCAACAACATTTAAGCTACTATTCATTTATCAGTCGGCCTTTGATGAATATGCATTATCAGTACATTATCTAGATATGAATTACTGTATTATATAGACTGGCACAGGCTCGTTCCAATCATACCAGACCTTAGAAAGATCCACCACCAATATCTTTCTACCTGAAAAAAAAAAAGACTTATTACTCTACCACAGATTGCTGTAAATAGAAGTTGTAAGGATTCGTTGTCGTTGAAGGGTTTAGCGTTTGGGATAACTTAATGAGATGTAAACCTCCTCCACCTTTTTCAGTGCAATTCTCCCTTCTGATCCTTTCGCTACCTGAACCGCGAGGGGATATAGCATTTCATTCGTTGACTCATGCGTATGTTTTTATCGTTCATTCGTTACATGTTCGTAGCATCCGTTATACTTTGGACCATATTTCATCTATTATCATTAACATTCATATGTTGTTTCATCTCAGTCAGTGTAACTCAGTCATGCTAAATATAGATCACTGTAACCTATTATTTTACGCTAAGTGACGTTTTATTTTCAAATGTTCGTTTGTCACACCCTTCATATGTAACGTGCACTGATCAAATCTGTTATATGGATGCAACTCAGGAATCGTAACTCATCTGTACCAATTGTAGGTCACTGCATATTTTTGCATAATATTTCCCCCACAATGATCAAAATTGGTATGTGATGCATCTCAGGACGAATATTACAACCATAGTTCACTGTCAACTGCTTTTAATCCTTGATCAACTTTGTCACTAAAAGGCATTCCAAGGCATATTTTTGACCAAGGAACCCCTATGTCCATCAAACTTTATGTATGAACTAATTTTTACGAGTTCACACCGTTGAAGACCTACTTACACTTTTCAACTAACATACATTTTGAACCCATACGGTTCGCACAAAATATCTTGTACTCATACCTGATTCAAAGTCACTAGTGAGAGAATGTAACTTACAAGCACCTTTCCTATTGGATGTATGCTGGTCTAACATAAATTTACAACGGAATGTAGGAGGTGGCGAGTAGACTAGTGTTTTGAGATGCACTTTGTTTATAATGTGGCGACTCTATGACCTAAAAAAATTTAACAGAAAAAAGTGAAACCAGCAATGTAAGTAAAATCAACAAGCAATTTATTTCTAATCAGTTAAAGTGAATGTTCAAAAGACACTTACAATAACTTGAATTAATATCCAACTAATCCAATAATCCTAAGTGTCCAAATCACAAGTCCTAAATATTGAATGTTCCGAGTGAATTCCAGTAGCCTTGAATTTCCTGATGTGCCAGTAGTCTTGAATGTCCTGATATGCCTGAATGATGTAATCCAGAATATCTTTCAATGAATTCACCTAATTTCCAAAGTCAAGTATTAATCCAAAATGAGAGTGAGCACCTTTAGTACTTCCAATGAATATTTCAAATAATTAATTCCTGTCTCTGAATTTGTTCTGATTTTCACAACTGTAATATCTGATTACTAAAAACAATTCCTTAATAGACTGATTATTATAACATGAAGTTTAGCACTGGAATCGTCTCCTGCTTACCCAGTTTGTATAAATATAAAGATAAGTCACCTAACAGAATATTCTAGAATATCAGTAACTCTAATGGAAAATTACTGTGCGCACCTGACGTTTCTCACATCAAACCATGGAAGGTTCCAATCTAAGTACTAAATGCTATGTAAACAAGCCTGACCTTGAACTCAAATGCTGTTTACAAATTGACCACTAAAGTACAACTTACCTCATCTACACATCTTATAAATTCAATATACATAACAATAAAATATTTGTAGTTCACTCAGTTCTGCCATCTGGCATACACACACATCCACGTTAGATCTTAAATGCTCATCATATTTACAATCTGTTCAATTTAAAAGAAATGCTAAAAGTGTAATACTTGGGATATCCAGGACCCAAAGGGAAAAATGATCAATTTTTCCATGTCCATTGTAGAGCAGAAAATATGCAAACGAAGCTCATTTTGTTGTACTATTTGATTGCTGATACATTCTAAGTATAATATTCATCATGACAAATTATCAAGAGTCCGTGCAAGAGGCAATAGCGTTAATCATTACTTAAATTTATATAACAGATCATCTAATCAATAATAATTCTCAGCCTTTACCTCTGAAGAGAACGGTCTGAGATGGCGGCGTCCATGAGACCATATCTTCTTGTGGCAGCCATAGACTTTGGAACCACGTATTCCGGTTATGCCTTTTCTTTCCGGAATGACTATGAGAAAGATCCATGTAAAATATCCGCAAACGTATGGAATGCTGGATCAAGAAGTCTGGCGTCCCTAAAGGCCCCGACCTGTGCCCTCTTCGACCCGAACAAGAGATTCCACTCCTTCGGATATGAAGCGGAGGAGAAATATGCAGATCTTGCCGCAGATGGTGAAGCACACGGCTGGTATTACTTCCGAAGGTTCAAGATGACGCTCTATAACAAAATGGTAGGTACCCGAACCACTGGAATTAAAACTTTTCCTTTTCCAAAAATACATGCCTATTAAAATAGTGATTTAACGTAAGGAGGCGTTTCCAGTATAAATAAGTTACTCCTGAAATAAGTTATTCTTTCTTGTATCCAGTAGAATGTATTTCAATGTTTATAGACAGTATATAAAAATTAAACTTAGACTTCATATAAAAACTGTAACTGAAGGAAAGTATAGGAAGATCGAAGTTGAAGGAGATAGCTAATAAAATTACTGTTTTTTTAGAAGGACTAGCCTTTAGTGAGAAATATAATGAAAAACACAGCATTTAATGCAATTTTAGTCCAGGTCGTGATTAACTTTATGCAGTAGTACAATTATTGGATATCAAGAGTACGGACTATTTTCAAATGTTCAAAATCAAAATTGTTAAATATGATATTTCTTTCACAATTTCCATTCACGGCTTAACTTAATTAAAGGGGTTAATTATGGAAACATACTGTACAGTTGTAAGTATCCCCTAATGTCATGTGCTATTTCTACAGAGTTCTTTATTAATTTTCTACAAATGTGGATTTTCTACCTTAAATGCGGACGAAAGAGCAGAAGTTTCCAAAATATGTGTGGTCTGCCTGATGAACACTGTTTAGATATATCAATTTACAAACTAATAAATTGGCTTTATCTTCAAAGATTCTACATTTATATTCTCATTCTCAGACTCTCAAAAGAAACTTTGACCTGGAGGCTGATGGTGGAAAGACACTGCCCGCAAAGTCAGTATTTTCCTCGTGTCTTAAATATCTAGTAGACCATTTGTTTAAGACCTGCGAAGATCGGATCTCTGGTATAGAGAGGAGCGACATACGATGGGTCCTAACAGTTCCTGCTATCTGGAATGACGCTGCCAAGCAGTTCATGAGGGAAGCGGCTGAAAAGGTTGTAATGCCTTTTAGAAACTATTTCCTTGCTTATTTACGTACACATATACTTTACCAAAGCGTCTCCTTTCAATTGTGAATACATCTCAATACTAATCTATTGGTATATTTGATTTATCAAGATAAAACCAAAACAATCCTATCTTCATCCTGTCCTAATCCGTTGAATTGATTCTAATATTCATCTATTCCGGACATTCAGGATCTCATCTCTTTCCTCTTCATCTCTTGACTCCAATAACTGCAGAGAGCAGCTTGTATATGCGTTTTCTGTTTGAAGGGAATGAGATATCTGCGTTGCTAATTCCGATTCGAAACGCAGAAGATTGTGAAAGCCTAGTTTAATTGAAAAGGCGGGTATATTAAATCACTTCTTAGTATTATTTACATCTGAATTTTACCATTCAATTTCAGGCCGAAATTCCTGGAGATCAGCTGCTTATAGCTCTAGAGCCTGAGGCTGCGTCTATATTTTGTCAGCACCTCCCCATTAAAATGTTATCCGGGACAGAAGGTGGATTCCGGCCTTTCCAGTTGGGATCAAAATACCTCGTTCTAGATGCAGGAGGTTTGTTTTTACTTACTGAAAATGTACAACCCACATCGTGCACTGAATAGAACTTATCCATTAAAATACAAGTACCTAAAAGATAGCAAGGACTTTGCTGCATAAAACGATAAAAAAATCCATTGGCAATATCTGTAAAGCTCCCGAGTTAGTGTTTATACAACAGCAGACAATGATTATCGCATATTATCTGAGGCAACTAAACGAACTTGTCGTCTTTATCCTCAGCCGTTGCAGAATTTCCTGCGGCTATTTATGTACCATATTTGAGATTAATGGTATTCAGTATCAATATCATATGCATAACGGGATCAGATGGATAAATGAGTATCTAATGAAAACTGAATCAGTGAAATTACAATGTAGAGACAAACAGTCATACTTACAATTGTACATTTTTATAGCTGATATATATATATATATATATATATATATATATATATATATATATATATATATATATATATCAGTATACAACATATCAATTTTTTTAGTAACATTTTATACAATTTTATGTAATGCCTTAGAATTAAGGCCATTGGGATACAAAGTATCTAACAGGTTAATCCAGTAACTTTCTTTAATCAGTCTGAATCAGTCTGTGAATCTCTCCATGCACAATATCGATTGGCATGAAAGAAAAATCACGTAAAGAGTGATTATTTGTATTAAAATGTATTGAAACATTAGAGGAGAACTGAGGATCCATACAATTTTTTTTATGAAAGCGGTGATTATTCATTCTCTTAGAAACTTGTTGAAGTGTTTGTCCAACATATTGCATGTTACATTTTTTACAGGTTATCAAATAAATTGCATCTCTTGATATGCAGTCAGTGTTATAACGTAGAGAAAACAATTCTTTTGTATTGGATCTACTAAAACAGGTACTTTCTCTAATATTTGCACATTGAGAGCACCGACGTCTATTGCATTTAGATGATGAAAAACATCTTTTATTATTTGTCGGTTTATTTCTGATCAAATGATCTTGCAAATTCCTAGGTCTTTTATAAGCAAGAATTGGCTTGCTCTTGTAAAGTGTTTTTACGCTGTTTTTATCAAATGAAGGATTATACTGGATTATGAAAGGAATTATATTTTTCTCTTTCTCTTTCTATATATATATATATATATATATATATATATATATATATATATATATATATATATATATATATATATATATATATATATATATACATCTTTGGGTGTGTCTCTGTGTGTATCAACTAGATTTAAATTGGATTTGCACAATGACGTTAGTTTCTTCTTTTAGGTGGTACAATTGATATTACGGTGCATGAAGTTATGACTGACGGAGAACTTAGGGAACTGCACCGGGCTAATGGCGGTGACTGGGGTGGAACAAAGGTAGACAAAGCCTTCTCTGATCTGCTGATTGATATCGTTGGAAAGGACGTCATGAAAGAAGTTGACCAGAAAGACAAATCGGATCTCGTTGACCTCTTTAGAGAGTTCGAGGTCAAGAAAAGAAACTTCAAACCTAATATGGAAGGTCGCATTAACATGAAAGTTCCCATAGCCCTTGCCGAACTCTTCAAACAGAAAAGAGGAAAAGAAATCAAGGATATTATTGCTTCAAAAGCAAAGTACAAGAATCGCATTAGCTGGATTGGGGACAAATTACGGATTGAACCTGATGTTGCCACAGATTTCTTTCAAGAATCATGCACCGCAATAGTGGAACATCTGGAGAACCTGTTTAGTGAGCCAGAAGTTCAGGATGTACCCACAATTTTGATGGTCGGCGGCTACTCTGAATCACCTATCCTTCAGGATTTTGTGAAAACCAAGTTTAAGCAGAAGAAGATAATAGTTCCATCAGACCCTGGATTGGCCGTTCTCAATGGAGCAGTCATATTTGGACACAAGCCTGACAGCATCGCCGAAAGGATTTGCAGATACACATATGGAATGGATATGCTGGTTCCATTTATCCATGGTGAACACCCCTTGGAAAAATTGTACATTACAGATCTAGGTGAAGAACAATGCTCAGATTTCTTCCTGAAATTCGCACAAATAGGGGCTCCGGTTAGAACAGGTGAACCTCAGTATGAGGGTACTCATCATCCCGCAAATTTTGAGCAAGATTCTGTTGACTTCTCCGTCTATGCATCTACTGATCTTGAACCTGCCTATGTGACGGATGAATCCTGCGAACACTTGGGAACCCTTCACATCGACCTCCAGGAGACTGTCGGAAACGATCGCCCAATCTTCGTTCAGATTTACATAAGTGGTACAGAAATACAAGTCGAAGCAGAAGAGGAAAATTCCGGGGAGATGGTTTCTGCAACATTCGACTTTTTGGGCTAATATGCAACTCACTGAGACGCTGTGGTGCATATTTCCCATCATACTTGCTGCAGTACTAATGACTGGACTTTTTTTTAAAATCATCGTCATTTGTCTATTTATATACTAGTTAATTAAACACCCAAGCACATTATTAAATTTGAATATAGAATGAGTTCTTGCAAATTTTATATTCTTCAGAAGAATGATATGTAACGGAGTGTGAAATGATTATTTATTCATTTTATTGCGTGTCATGCAGTGAGTTTTACGCTAAATAATGGCATTCATAGATTCAGTTAATACTTGTATTTCTCAATGACTTGCACAAGGACACATAATATTCTACGTATAGGCATGTCTGTGTACAGAATTTGTTACAAGTGTTTCATCGCCTTATCCTACATAATTTTATTAAGAAAAGAATCAAATTAAACTTGGATGAATATATTTATTTCTGTCCCTTCAAATTTTATTGTCTTCTACAAACACTTTTAACCCACAAAGTACTTTCTATGAACGAAGTAATGTAAATGAACGTAAATACATTTATAAATGCTCTCGTCATATAATTAGTATTTGACATTGTACGCACTAACATATTTTTAATAAAATGACGAGTTCAATTATAGTGTTACTTTTCTTAAGGAGAATATTTAAATAAAATCAAATTCCTCTATGGTTGTATGGCTCTAGTAGGAAAATTTGAATTTACGGGCCTTACAAGCGTTGTATCCTCATCATAGAGTCGTTTTAAATTTATTTGCTCCAGTTTGTCAACTTCATTATATCTGACGATCCTACCGATGTAAGAAATATTTCAGTGTTGAACGTGTAAAAGACATGCTGTAAGTGTCATGGTCATAAACGAAGTATAAAATGTAGATTTAACCGAATAGATAACACAGTTTTAATTTCTCTAGACATCCTAGGCCTGCAGAATTAATTCCCTTCACACCACTTTCTACCATATTTCACGTCATACTCCCATAGCAAATATATGAAAGGATTTGATTCCGTGAAACTGACATTAATAAAGTAACCCTTTTGTCCTGAAAAGAGCAGAATTTTCCTAAGTATATGACCATTAATATATGCTAAACAAGTTATGTCTTTGTGGCCCTATCACACAGCATATAATAAATGTTGACGTCTTTGTGGCCCTATCACACAGCATGTAATAAATGTTGATGTCTTTGTGGCCCTATTACACAGCATGTAATAAATGTTGATGTCTTTGTGGCCCTATCACACAGCATGTAATAAATGTTGATGTCTTTGTGGCCCTATCACATAGCATGTAATAGATCTTGATGCCTGTCAATAAAAAATTATAAGAAAGAGCGAACAGATCGAGGGCATTTTTTCAGGAGTAAAATATGACTGAATCCATTTTATACTCTGCCATGTAAAATTAAAAATAAAGTTATACAAAGGAAATAAAAGTGAATCAGCTATAATGTAAAAACATTAGGTCAAGCGTTGCGACCGGTATTAAAAAGACGATGGCAGATAATAATTTGGAAGAAGAAGAAAAAGACAAATAAACAGATAAAAATATATCCATTACGCATTAATGCTTCTGATATACACATTTGTTTTAGATCGCGCCTAGCATCAAACAATAATATATTTTCTCTAATGGATGGATAACATGTAAACTATTACAACTTTAAAATGGTCTGCTAAGATTATTTTTCGTTAATTTCAACTTGATAATATATAGGTTTTGTGGAGTTGAACGCCATTTTTCAGTACATGATAGAATATACATGGTGGCCAGTATATTTGGTGGAGAAGGAACATCGAAAGATCCACCGACCCACGGGAAGATACTGGCAAGCTTTCTCACATACCCACAATGGTCAAGCCGAGACTCGCACTCACACGGACAGAGGTGAGATGTGTGAATGATCTGTAAAGGCGAGCACATTAGACCACTTGGCCATTAGAGGTCCCGAAAATATATATATAACGTAATGATTATGATACATTGAAAAACTTATTTAATAACAAGCTATTTATCTGCATCAAAATAAACATTAATTTACCTTTTTTGTCTCCGTAAGTAATAGATGACTTCATAAGACACGTGATAATATTGTGTCAAGTTGAACTCATATAGTTCGACAAAGATAATTTGATGTATGTAAACAGTTAATAGTATCATTGACATATACTACCACTAGCTTCAAATAGGAACAATAAGTGGTTCATGGGTTCATATGTCAAAGGCGATTGTTGTACAAACCTGGACATACACAACATAAATAGTTACTTTCCAAAACGGACTCATCATTTGCACTATTTTGTCTTTTTAAACCTATTGTATTTTATACCTACACATCATGTAGCAAAGGCATCATGCTTCTGATTCAATGTAGTTTGTGGGTTTATCGCCGTTTGTCAGCACATACTAGGCTGTACATGGCGGACAGTATATCTGGTGGAGGAAGAATTCGGGAATACCCCAGGAAGAACCACTGACCCACGGGAAGCTAATAGAAAGCTTTCTAACATACCCAAGTTGGACGAGCTCGAGACTCGAACCCACGTGGACAGAGGTGAGATTTCAGTGATCTGTAACGACGAGCGCCTTAGATCACTCGGCCATCCAGAATCCCAATTCAATGTATGGTGATGCTTACAAAATAATGGTAAAGGTAGAACTACATGGATATATTATTACTAACATTAAAATTTACAGAATATAATATGAAGTTGATTATGGCAAAAGAGTCACATACACTTCCATTTAATAATAACTGTGCTCCCTCCCAAAATCCATTGTAAAGTTACATAACGAACAATTCACAATGATAACTCGAAATTCCACAAAGATCGCCCAGTTTGGCCTTTCTAGTTGAACGAATGGCTGATAATTGTAAACATGCTCTACGTCGATATGATTAATTAGGTTTTGGATTTAGTCCATTAAACAGTTTTAAGTAAAAAGGTTTTAGATCTATTATAGATAATCATGCTGTTTGTTTCAGAGTGACACTGGACGCCAAAAGCACATTTTCTACATTTCGCTTAATTTACCCCGAGAGTAAATTATAGTTGAGAATTTCACTGTGCATATGCCACGCTGACCATTATGTCGATTCGTGATATGTATGCACAAAGAACAGTGTATTAAAAATCACCCTTGTTATCTAAATGCTATCGCCCTGTCCCATTTTTTTCTTGAATCTGGCGTACATTTTTCAAAAACATTTTTCATTGGGAGAGCTACAAAACCATTTCGTGCCATGTTTGTTTTTTTCTGCGATGGAATAAAATTTTTAAATAAAGATGCATTTTTATTAAATTTAATGTGATACATTGAAAACCCCTATCCAATAAAATGCTAGAATGGAGCTCGGCAGAAATTTTTTTTGCATGAACATACTTGCAAAAAGTTAGATCTAAGTTAACGCCTCTTTGATGATCAACAATTTGGCTGTGATGATTTGTGCCTCTTGATCTGAACTGAACGTGGTGCATGTTCAATGTATTTTGAGAAGGACAGATAATAAAATCACGCACAGTGTTGTTAAAAGACAAATGATAAAACAACGCTCAATGTTGCTAGAGAAGGACAATTGTTGAAAACACGTTTCATATTGTGAGAGAACAAATGATAAAATCACTCGAGGAACTAATGATAAAAACATGTTCAATGCTTTTATACAAGGAGAAATTATAAAAACAGTCAATATTGTTATAGCTAGACAAGAGATAAAATCACGCTAAGAGTTGTTACAGACGGACAAAGGATAAAAACACTTAATATCGTTACAGACGGACAAAGGATAAAAACACTTAATATCGTTACAGACGGACAAAGGATAAAAACACTTAATATCGTTACAGACGGACAAAGGATAAAAACACTTAATATCGTTACAGACGGACAAAGGATAAAAACACTTAATATCGTTACAGACGGACAAAGGATAAAACCACTCTCAATACTTTTGTACAAGGACAATTGATAAAAAAAACTTAATGTTGTTAGAGATGGACAAAGGATTAAATACTCTCAATGTTTTTATACAAAGACAAATGATAACATCGTTCAATATGCTTAGAAAGGGACAAATGATAAACAACGCTCACTGTTTTATACAAATACAAATAATAAAATCAAGCTCAAAATTTTATAAAAGGACAAATGATAAAATCACGCTCATCGTTGATAAAAAGATCAAATAATAACATTACGCTCAGTGTTGACAAAGATGTACAAATACAACAATTCCGCTTAGTTCCATCGGATAAGGACAAATACTAAAATAACTCTAAGTGCGGGATTCCATGACTCTAAAACAGCGCTTATTGCTTTCACAACATGCAGTATCAAACAAGATCTATTCTACCTTCAACATTGGTACGAGTGGAGAAGCACTTTAATACAGCAAAGAAGGAGATTAAATGAATATATAAGTACATACACTTAAAATAAGTTAATATCATTAGCACGGACACAGTAATTTTATTTCTTTAAAGTCTTGACTTAAAATTTAATTTTATAAACACATTAACACAAACATACGTTGGACAATTTGACTTATTTTGATTGTAAAAAGAAATTGATTCTTTGTTCTCGACCTAACGCCGACACAAAATTTTGTTTTACTCACTTTTGATGTAATTAACAACGCATATAGGTCTACATTGCCAATATAATATCAGTTATAAATCACAGACTTCAATAAATTATCGATTTCCTTTGAAGTATATTTGGCCATTGCCAGCAGTTCTCCATTTCACATTCTATATGTGATGAACACATCCAATCAATCTACAGAGCAATTATACATAACGAATATTTGTTCTTTCTTCTTCAAAACCTCTTTACATGATTTTATTCTATGACAAAATTATATTCCCTCTTTTATTTTTTAAAAAAAACCACAATTTGTTTTTAATTTAACAAAACATGAGCTTTTTATAGCTTTAAGAGAATATTGCTATTTTTGGTTAATAAGTCGCTTTTGCAACCATTCTCTTTTCCTCCTTCTCTTTCGAATCTCTGGACTTTACATTGCTACAAAAGTAATTATCTCCCAGATAGTATATTTGTATAATACTAATAATTACAATGCAATTTAAATTAAACTCATGAAATCCTTAATTATAATAGGAACAAATAACAGAATCAAGATATAGTTATAGTTTCTCATTTGACTATGGATGAATTCTTCAGTAATGAATGTTCATGTACATTCCTCCTGCACTTTGAATGCAAATTTATATTCTTATGGACATACCCACGTCACATAAGTATATTGGACACCTAGCATACAGTTAAAATTAAAGCAGAGTCTGAGCAAATTAAACTGTAGAAAAGCTTCTTAATTGAAGAGGGCCGAATGAAAGCAAAAGCGGGAAAATTTGTTTGATATACTAGATTTATTGAAGTTGCACAATAGTGACGAGAATAACCGATTTTAGACGCACGACCCACAAAGCTTGCTGGAATTTCGAGAAATAGAAAACAGGTACCTTTACAGTCTATTTTTGTATAATTGATAATAATGTTAGGAAGAGAAGCATTGTATGTTGTTGGTAATTTCTTCTCGCATGATGGATTCAGTTATGGTGGTTATGGCATTTATTTTAGCAAGATATTAAAATACAATCATTGTTTTTGCCTGACAAAGTATTTTTAGGATATCATGTGAGTGTTAATATTACCCCTTTATCAATTGTTAATTGCTATTATGGACATAAATCAATTCATATCTTTCACATTTTCGGCTCTTAAGTTATCAAACTTGACACATCGTTGCATGTTTATTAATCTCAAATGCGACAACAGCGGACTCCTCCTACTAACGAAATGCGCTGAACATGACCTATTCACCAACATAGTATTCCACCTACAGGACGTCTTGGATGCACCCACGCTCCAAGCACTGGCATCGTATTGACTATGTCATAGTCAGGAGATGAGACCAGGTGACGAAGGCCATTAGCAGTGCAAAATGCTGGACTGACCACAGGCTCATAGTCTCCAAGCTCAATATCCTGATTCATCCTAGCATACGACCACAAGGCAAAAAAGTGCCCACAAAACTTAATGTCGCCAAATTGAAACAGGAGAATGTGAAACAGGCATTTGTCAAAGAACTGTGGAGCGAACTGGATAAGATCGATACAAACTCCAGGAAAACTGTGTATTCCTCAGAGACTCGGTGTACTCAACTGCATCCAAAACCCTCGATCCCACCACACGTAAACACCAAGATTGGTTTGATGAGAACGATACTGCCATACATAGGCTATGAATGAGAAACATAGACCACAGAAGGCCTATTTAGAAGACAGCACTTCATGATCTAAGAAGACAGCCTTCAACAACGTCAATAGGACTGTCCAATGCAAACTCAGAGAGCTGCAAGACTCATGGCGGAGCAACAGATCAGATAAGATTCAGTCCTACACAGACTGGAATGACATCAAGAACTTCTATGATGCTTTGAAGACAATCTACGGCCCACAGTCATCATGAACATCTCCAATACTGAGTGCTGACAGCGCCATGCTGTTCACTGACAAAGAAAAGATACTTCAAAGATGGGCAGAACACTTCAACAACATCATCAATCAACAGTCGTCTATCTGCACACATGAACATAAACTATTGTACACTGAGATAAGAATTTTAAACAACTTCGATACCATTCTTAGTTAAGTAATTCAATCATTTTATATGATCGATACAGTCAAGAAGAACTTCATTATTTTTGTATAAGGCCATTGACCCACGTACAACATTATATAATGAAGCATATATATATATATATATATATATATATATATATATATATATATATATATATATATGTCACGGAATTGTGTGTACTTAATGTTCGTGCATTATATATGAACGAAAATGTACTCGTGTTTACGTTGCCTCGTACGGTGTTACCCGAGGGTAATTTATTGTGTGCCGTTTTTATTTCAAAATACTGAGTTCGGTTATCCCACTGATGCACGCGCAAAGTGCCTGCAGTGAGAAACCCGATTACCTCGAGGTCTCTGGCTGTAGATTTTCACCACAACAAGGGTAATGATAGAGTACATTCTCCCTGTATTGTCACAATACAACGAGTTTTGTCAGTAAATTGTCAACTTTAAGGAAGCACTCTTTAGCTGTGGAGCTGTTTTTCAGGGTGAGTCGTAGAACTTATGGTTTCATGTAACCCGGATGTTGCTTTATTGGCGACGTTAGCTCAGATGACGGTATGAGTTTACTCGCAGTGAGGGACCAAAGCTTCAGGACCAGCGGCTATGCTGCGAAATAAAGAAACTCTCGAGGTATCCTTCAACAGACTGGGCGGGCGGACCGTGTGCAGCTGCTTCTTGACCATTCGACGAGAGCTGTGGAATCGGACATCGTTATCGTCGACTGTAGATACATTTATGTTCCATTTTTGAATCATTATTTTTCAATATCACAATATGGGTGAAAATATAATTCAATATCTCTATATGAGTGAAATTCAATACATACGTCTTACTTGTTGATGAACCATACATTGTTCATATTTGTGTATAAATCTTATACATTGATCATCCATGGCGATAGATCCATATATCAATCATATTTGTTTATAAATGCTATTCATTGATCATCCCTGGTGATATATTCACATATCAGTCATATCTGTTTATAAGTTCCATATCTTAATTGTCGTTTGATTTGAAGTTACTTGCTGTGATTAGTTATATTTAGGAACGATATCATTTTCTTCTATCCGTTTTTGAACTCTGTGCGCATCATTCTGTTAAATCCATTGTTGTACTTTATGCGCACGAGTATGCTGTCAGATTCATTCATCGTTCAATTACATTAATAATGAACATCTCATTCACGAAACTGTTTGCAGTGTCTTTGCTAGATCGACTTCCGGCTTCATCCTATTACTATATATATATATATATATATATATATATATATATATATATATATATATATATATATATATATATATATATATATATATATATATATATCATACTGAGATATTGAAATATATCATTGGGAGAAATATTATATCGCCACAGTGGCGATACCACTTTTATACTTTTATCGCTTCAGTGGCGATATCACTTTTGGCACTGCTTTTTTCCCTTTAGGAAATATATCTGTATCTTATGTATGTTATTCAAACCTGTATTTCTATATTTATGCCTATTTCATTTGTCTTCTTCTGTTCCTTCTCTTTCTCTATCCCTTCCTGTCTCTGTCTCTCTCTCTCCTTCCACATTAGAACGAACGTACAGATCCTAAAATGTGCCAACTGTCGACCCTGTAATGTACATTCATGCAATCAATAAGGTGCCATCAAGTAATAAATAAAAACGAACTCCAAAACAGCAAACGTTAGACTTCAAGTATTAACTTTTTTATAATTAGTTTTCTACACGAAGCATGGAAACTGTCAGTGACTGAAATTACATAACCTGTTGCTATGAGTCCCAGTATTTTATACCTTTTGTACTCTCCGACAAACGGTATACATTTTTAAGAAAAAAATTCATGATGAAATATGGTAATAAAATTGTTAAGTAGCAAGTTTAAATCACATTACATCACAATCGCGTTTGAAAACGATGGGTAAATTGGGCATTGATTAGTGTTGATTGCAAACCTAAATAACTGACAATCGAAAACTGGATGCAGCGTGTGCTACATAACTAGACTGCAAGCTTGCCAAGGCCACAAAAAATTCACGTTTGAATATAGAAATAAACAAAACAAAGAACGAAAATCCCTGCAATTAAACTCACAATCATTAAAATCTTTTGCTAAAATGTGTTAAGCTCTGAAATCTGCCTGATACAACCGCTGTATGATGTTTGTACATTATCCCACCCCAACAGTGTCAATCCGTGCATGAAATACGTTAACAAAATTAAAAATACACAATTTGAAGCATGGTATGTACAAGCTGTATTTGTAAAACGTCGCTGTCCCACAATTATTGCAAAATTTCGGAACTTCTTTTTATCGGTGTAGTAATTCAGCTGTTAATTGCATTGGCAAAGAATGGAGCAAATCCATGCAAATCAACGGATTGTGCCTTTCAAAAATATATAATAAAAAGGAAATCTTCGTTTTGTTAGTAGATATACGGAAATATTTCATTCGTGAAGTGGAAACATTTTGTATTGTCACTTGTGGCTTCGCCACTCATGACAGTATACAATATATCTACTCAAAAAATGTAGATATCACAAATGCAATTCATCTCAAATTCCTCCACTGTCGCATATATAGCATAATTTACGTGCGCAATCGATATCTTTTGTCTGCCTATAACTGTAGTAAGAGGAAGTTATAATCTATAAAGAGTGTACAACCGTCTTATTTAATTATGTTCAACAACATTTTGCATTCTATAAGACTTTTATAATTCCATTTACCTATTTATGCCACTCTTGCAAGTTACAATCTATTAACAGTTGTCTAAATTGCACAATAAATAAACAAAAATCTCCAACATCCTGCGATAGCCACACAAAACAATAAAATCGACCTCCCTTTTGCTCACATATTTATTAACTATTGCTTTAAACGAAAATATAATATCTATTCCTGATTAGCCTTTGCATAATCCCACATGAGCTTTTTCATTTTTTTTTATATATAGCTTCA
Source organism: Margaritifera margaritifera (assembly GCA_029931535.1). Taxonomy (NCBI): domain Eukaryota; kingdom Metazoa; phylum Mollusca; class Bivalvia; order Unionida; family Margaritiferidae; genus Margaritifera; species Margaritifera margaritifera. The sequence continues at coordinate 2,367,226 of JAQPZY010001657.1, read as the reverse complement.
CACCAAAAAATGAGGCGTTGGGTTAAAATACTGGTAAAAATTGCATTCAAAATGTCAGTAAGAAAGATATCTCTATTATTGTTACGATCATCTAAAGAGTCTTTGTGTGTAATGGGCAATGTAACAGGCTGACGCTGAGTTGGGATTGGATTTAGCGAAGACACTTAAAGCAGTTTCGTTAATGAGATGTTTATTTATTATGTAATTGAACGATGAATGAATCTGACACCATACTCGTGCGCATAAAGTCCAACAATGGATTTAACAGAATGATGCGCACAGAGTTCAACAACTGATATAAGAAAATTATATAGTTCCTAAAATGGAACTAATCAGAGCATGTAACTGTAACGAGAAAATCAATCAAGAATCAATGTATGGAACTTATAAACAAATAGGATTGATATATGGATATATTATCATGGACGATCAATGTATAGAATGTGTACACAAATATGGACAATGTACGTTTCTATCGCCAAGAGTGATGAAAGTATAGGATGTACACTCGAATACAAACAATGTATGATTCAACACCAAGGGTGACCAAATTAATATGATGTATATAAAAATATAATTAATGTTTAATTTATCCACAAGTAGGATGCATATATTATTAATTATCACTCATTTAGCGAAATTTAAATATTAATTTATGTTCATATAGCAATAGTGAAATATATCAAAAATGGAACACACACATATATATATATATATATATATATATATATATATATATATATATATATATATATATATATGTGTGTGTGTGTGTGTGTGTGTGTATGTATCGTGGCGTCCAGTTGACGACTAAAAGGTATTTCCGGTTCCACAGCTCTTGTCAATAGTCAAGGAGCCACCACGCATGACCCGCCCCTCCCAGTCTGTTGAAGGATCCCTCCAGAGCCTCGCCATTCAACACAGGCTCGCTGGTCACGAAGTTTTGGTCCCTCACTGCGAGAACACCAGTACTCTCAGACAGCAGCATACAGGTTACAAGGAAACCCACAGAGATCTACGACTCCCCATCAACAAACCAAAACAGCTAAAAATATAATAACTGAGTCGTGTTGTACATATGACGTGGTTAAGTACGAATGCAATGATATACGTTACGCATGCGCGCACGTGTTTACGGAAGTGTCCCGTATCAATCATTTCATTAAGTAATCTGACTAAAATAGGACATGTGCCTGAAATCGTGATGTTTATCATTTATGTAATTATTCCTTCCAGCCCACTGGCTTTTCCTGATTTGAGGTTTCGAATACTTTTGAAAACACAAACAGGACATTAAATAATTCATCTTAAGTTTTAAAGCATATAACACAAGACGTTCAATAATTCATCTTTAGTTTCAAAGCATATAATCAAAATTGTGATTTTTTCTGAGTCATTATAATACAGCAATGACTTGAAATATTCATACCGTTGATTACATGATATCGTATTATTACTGCATGCCCTCCTTGCACGTGTTTTTTTATTCACCTACCAAAACTTTTGAAACATCAAACTTGATTAAATTAATTCTTGTTTCTTTCTACGGTTTACATTTTTTTATCATGCGAATCACATTTTTGAATATATTTTCTATTCATATTATAACTGTGAAATTTTAAATAGTACTAACAAATCTATATTTATGGGAGAGAAGACTTATAATATACGGATGATCCACTGTTCATGGCTTTACACATAGTACAATTCTCAGATAATGAGACCTGAAATAGCAAGAAATCGTGTATAACGTGCATGTTTTCAATCTCTTGGTAAACTGTCCGTTACACGATGCTACATTTCTTCCATTTAGTGAGATCGTACATAAAGAGATATCCCATAAAACGAAGAGACCAGCTTACTTCCTTAATTACCATTTCAAATCAGGTGGCCTCAATCATCGGATTTTATTATACTAATTTGTATTCTTGATAGTCCACGGGGCTAAATTACTTACATGCATTAAAATATAGTACAACCAACGTGCATTACAATTTTAGAACTAACATACTGACTCCCTAACGTTTAAAATTTTTTCAAGATAACAAGCAAAATTATGTAAAAGAATAATGTTATTACTATACTAATTCTTAAAATTAAAGTAATTTACATTACAGTAAATGTCCAGAGGTAAATAAGCATTTATTAAATTATTTTACATTGGACAGTTAACAACAAAGTGAAACTTATTTTTTATATCTGCATAAAAGGGCACAGTCATTCAAAATAGAGGATATTTTAAAATCTACCTATATTTAAGATTTTAGGGCATTTTCCATTTCTGAACATGGATAGTAAGTAAACACTGTATGACAAAATTAACAATCTATTTATTGTATTATTGACAACTCAAGTCGTTTCTGATCTTATTATAAAATCGTACTTTATCCATTGAATTGTAATCTTCATTGAGTTCGTGTAGAAAAATACATTTTCATCGTTATTGAATATAATGAAAAAGGTTCTCATCACCCACCTCTTGATTTACCCAAACTTCTCCCAATCTGTGTGAAAAGAATAGATTTTTAACTTGATTTGCTTGAGCAGTGTTCGCTCATGTTAAGTATAGATTATAATTTTGTTTTGGAAATCTATCGTCAGTTATCTTTAATGCTCTAAACCAATACGTATGTGTTCTACTATATCTTACTGTTTGCATTGACATTCTAAACAATTCATTTCTTGTATGTTTTGTAATACCAATAACATATTTACAAAATGAACCATTTACAGCCTCTATATCATTTGATTTGTGAAAATCATGAAAGTGTCACCAATACTTCCAACTTGGCGCTGTTTTAGTGTCAAATATTTGGAATAGAGGCTCTGTATAGAATTTATCAAAATGATTGAATCTCGTCTTTACACCATAAAATGCTGCATGTGCTGCAAGAGGTTTTTGAACGAGTTTTTAGAAGATAATACACAACTAAGATACTTATAATAAGATGATGTCTTTATCAAGTTGTCATCAAAACGCTAACTTTCATATCCTCTCAAATATCCCCTTTCCGAAAAACTTTAATTATAGTCTTTTCAAGGTTTATCTTTAGTTTCCATATGTTGCAGTATTCTTTCAATTTATTTAGTATTCTTTGCAGATGAATATCAGTTTTGGTAAAGGCAACAAAGTCATCTACATAGTGCAGTGCAAATAACTGAGCATATTTTAATGTTATACTTCCAAGCTGTTCAGAAATGTGTGTCTTTAAGTCATTTAAAAACCATAGGAAAAAAGGGTGATGCAACACAACTTTGCCTTATCACGACTAGACAGTTACATCTTAATGCCAAACCATTTGGTGTTTTAACACAAGCATTGACATTTACATATATGACTTTTAATATTGTAAGCATTTTACTGCTTATATTTACATTTACTGATTTATAGGAAAGTAAGCTCCAACTATTACGGTCAAACGCTCTTTCATAATCACCACAAAGAGCATAACCTCTTGCTCTTTGTTTCTTCAAATATTTACGTATCAAAGTGTTTGGAATAAATACAGGTATAGGATCACTAATTATTTTACACACCTCTTATTACATAATGCATATAGGCGGATATTTCATGCATGCGTATCTGAATAGCAAACATACATGAAATTAAGAAAACCGTGAGACAAACTATTAAAATCACTGCATTTATTCACATTTCAAATGTATGAACATGTACAACATCTCTTGAAATGTAACATTCATTCTAATCATCTGTCGGCATTACATAAATGTTGATTATTATCTTTGAATGTGCTTGGAATACCGCCCACATTAGTATAGTGTATACTTGGTGTCTAAGGATGTCAATACACAAAAAATGTATTAATAAAATTGATGTTTGGTGTAGGTATCGGACTACAAATTATTTTACAGCCACAGAACCAATCTACTTGTGGGGAAAAATAGATTACTAAATATTTTGAGATGCACCCATTGGCTAGTAAATGGATAAAACATTTTTCCATTATTCATTTCACAAATTTGAATCTTTGTACCATAGTTGACAACAAACTATTTACTTTTATTTTGATATTCTGTATTGAATTTCCTACTGACAATATAGCATATCAACTTTTGGTGCGAACCTATGTTATTCACTGCAGACGAGGGGTGTTTTTCTTTACCAGAAACCTGGTCACATCTTTTATATTATTTTGATCAATCCTTAACATCGGTACTGATTCATAAATGCTCTAGTAGTATCATTATGTGACTTTTGAATTTTAATTACTGACATAGGTCAAAGCCTTTTATACCCCATGAATTTACACTCGCATCACACGCGAATACATTATTTACGCTAGTGCATGGGCTCGTGGTGATCCTCGCGCAAGAGAATCCAACGCGGGCACCCCAAGGGAAGTTACCAGAAGGTGCCACTGTCAAGCCAATACACTACAAAACTAGCAGCAAATAGTATTGATCGCAACTATACTGCATGAAATATAATATGCGGAGATTGTTTACTTTGTGTGAAAATATATAGCTAGAAGAAAATATTATTATCGATCATGATTATATAATATATTTTACGGAGATTCTTTTCTTTGTGTGCGAATATTTTATATAGATTGTGGCTAGACTGCATACAATATATTTTGCAGATATTATTTACTTGTGTGTGAGAATATATTATATCAGAGAATTAGCATAGTATATATTATAATGTCGAAAACTTTATCGATTGATGCGTATAGTATTTTAAAAGGATTTATGAGCGTAGCTAATGTGGTAATCACATTGCCTAAGAAATAGCATGTTTGTAACGTCACAGAAAGGATTAAATCATTATTTCGCCTAAACGCGTCATACAGATTTGTTAAAGATGCTCAAAAGATGTTGCATAAGTTTTCAAATACGTATCCGGCGCATTTTGATAAATTAATCGACTTAGGAATTATCTTGGGAAAAAAACTTGGTGAAGCTTATAATAAAAGACCAGAAAAGTCCTTGTATGATATTGTGCAAGAAAACTTTAAGTCGCTCACGTTGACTGAGCCGCCCAACAAAGACATTGAAACGATTAGTGAAGATAGTGATTACATTGAAATAACTAGTGAAGACAATGATGACAGCGAAGATTATCAAGAATAAATTAATAAGAGAGATGCCTTCAGCATTATAATATATGGAAGCACCAACGGTACTTTTACGTAAGTATGAGAAATATTTACAAACTGAAGAGTCTAAGCGATGGATGCAATGTCAGGAGCTTTACGAAAGAGATTCACATGCAAAGACATAGAAACTATGGAGGCAATATAAAAACAGTGCAAGACTTTTGAAACAATCGGATGTCATTGTACAAGCTGAGGTCATTTATGGGTTGGTATTGTGCATTATACAGACCAGCGTGTAGTGATTTGGCCAATTACCGACTTAAAGAGAATTATATTTGAGCAGGAAAAGATTTGTAATGGTAATCCTCGGTTTCTGCAGCATGGCCAAATATTTTGCTTACTAGGCACTGCCCGGAGTTTGAATATTACCATCATGTGTGAAAAGTATTTTACGGTGAATGGCCCTACGATTAAATACTATCCACCAGAGTATACTCTAAAGCCCTGTATCATCGGTTCGGACAGCATACGCCTGAAGTAATCAACAGAGAACATAGATCATAGATGACTATTTATATTAGAGAATACAACCCGCATATATATATATATATATATATATATATATATATATATATATATATATATATATATATATATATACATATATACAAAGTTCAATGGCATTGGGACGCAATCAATGCAAATGCGTATGCATTAGAAAACGAGGACTCTGCCGCAGAACATGCCATTATGAATATTGTAAATCACGTTTCCTAGCATTATGTGTTGGCTTGGGTGCTGGACCATGCCTTAAATGTGGTATCGGAGTAAAGTCGCGTAATCAGCTTTGCCGACGATGCGGATTGTCGCGCGCGCTGCCAAAGACTTAGCAACACTATCGTTGTTGAAAAACCCAACGATATCGTTTGACGAAAAAGATACAGGAGTCAATGAAATAATAGCCAAGATTGAAGTGATTGAAGTTTCTTGTCCTGATAAAGCAAAAATATTACAAAAATGTATTGACGGAAAAAGCAATTACACAATGATTTGCCCTTGTATATCAGCATGGCTACTTTGAATGAGCTCAAGCGATTCGCGCGAGAGCGTGGAATCAGGATGCTAAGCGGAATGAGAAAGGTATATATACTTATTAGGACTCACAGATGAGCCACGGTTACACCTGTGAGTCAACTGAAACAATTAGCGCGAGAGCGAGAAATAAAACTGCCGAGAGGGGCAAGAAAATCAGAATTACTTGTGATATTAGGTCTCATAGCCGAATCGTATCAGACTGTGAGGCAGCTTCGTGCAATAGCAGCACGATTAAATATCAAAATTCCTCCACGGGTCAAGCAGGCTGATATTGCACGCGTGGTCGCTGACGAGGACAACCGCAGACGCATTAAACGTGCTTTTGCTGAAGAAGCTGTTGTGTATGGTCCTCAAAATAACTAAAGTTCAGGAAATCAAGTTGCATAAGCGCTTTCGTGATTTTCAAGATTACCGTGCGATCATCCCAAGTGTATACAAACCAAACAGAGAATCTTTAAAACTTCAATCAAATATGCGTCCGGGACCTGTATCAACTTTACAGCACGTGGGCGAGACAGCGCTGCCGTCCGAATTCAAGGTTGACATCGTTCTCAATGTGAAATTTACCATGCACAGTATTGTAACCAAACATGCTTTTGCACCATCTATAACATCACAGCCATGGTTTCATAGTGGTGCCTGGGTAATCTTGAACCACAAAGACACTGAGGCTATTAATGATGAAACTGATAAATGTTACGCAAAGATTCTCGAGACGTTTGAAAAATACTCCAGAGGAGGTTCATGGTGGATGCTTTCCAAATGCTAGGAAGTTCAGCTTCATATATCCCCGTACAAACCTTTTCACGGATCGAGTTATATTTCAACTCCAGCGTGTATTCCGCGGCGAGCAGTAATCAATGTGAAAAATGCTGACAACCAGTGTTTTGAATGGGTGCTCTTGTCCTCGCTCCATCCGGCGAGCGATAATAAAGACCAACCTAGAAAATATAAACAATACCTGGGCGAACTTAAGTTTGGTAATAATGAATTTTCTGTACAAGTTACTGACATCAGTAAGTTTGAGCGACTCAACCCCCGCATCGCTGTTAATGTGTTTGTTTGGAATAAACGCCTGCAGCCGATTCGACTATCCATGTTGGTACAATATTGATTTGCTATTGTTGAGCAACATGGATGGCTCAGTGGTGCAGTATTATTATGTGTTGATAAAAGTTTTTTACACGAATAATATACGGACACAGCAAGCACAAGGATAAAAAAGGTTTCCATGCAGACGTTACATGCATGTATTTAGCACGCAACAGCTGCTTGACGACCATGAATTTTACTGCGGTAGAATCTGTGAAAAGCCGCAGCGTACAATCAAGCCAAAACCTGGCAAAAACATTCTCAAATTCACCGTGGTGCAACGAAAAATGAAAGTTCCATATATCATATACGTGGATTTTGAATGCCTTAATGTTTTGCTTTCCGACACCACCAGCGACGTTCAGTCAAATAATACGCAAGTTTCCGAACACGTCCCATGAGGGTTTTGCTACACTGTAGTCAGGTGAGATGGAGCGACTGAGCCACCAATGTTGTATCGTGGCCAGGACTCGTTTGAGGTGTTTCTTAAATCGCTCGAGGTTACAGGGAAATGGATCCGACAACAGCTCTCCTCGCCCGCAGACATGATTATGACCAACGATGATATTCACAAATTTTCTACGGCCACTTATTGCTGGATCTGTGAAGGAGCTTTATGCTCCACTGATGAAATAGTGCGTGATCACTGCCACATCACTGGCTCGAACTGAGGATCCGTACACAGCGCATGTAATGTACGGCTGCGAATTTATCCAAACAAAATGCGAATTCCCGTTGTACCAATAAACGTCATCAGCAACAATATGGACAAATATATGACACTCAGACTGCGGCAACTGCAGTTTATTGACTCGTTGCAGTTTCTCAATTCCGGCCTGGAAACACTTGTGAGGAACCTAGCTGCGAATGGCAAAGATCGCTTTACAATCACTCGTCGATGTGGTTGTGCTTCCCCTTTATCGAGGATGATCTAGAATACACGGATAAGCTTCACCAAGCTCATAATGATTATCCATTAGCACCAGAAGCGCTGTTGGTGCCCTGCAAATGCATGTCACCATATAAGTGTGGAATCGTGGATGATTCCGGACGCAAGTTTACAGAATGCGTCAAGCCTGTCCCGAATCTTCGGACTAAAAACAGCTATGTAGTCCACATACAAAACCTGCAGTTGTGTTTGAGGCTCGGACTGCGTGTGTGTAAAGTTCACATGTCTTGCGATTTCGCCAGCATGCCTGGATGGTTCCATACATCCAGCTGAACACGAATCTGAGGACATAGGCGACAAATGAGTTTGAGAAAAAAAAGCATCATCATTATTGCCTGGAATTACTGCTAGTGTGATAAATTGGTTGCTTAGAAGTGCTGGGAAGTTGTTTTCCTTGCTGAACATGTTATTTTAATTCTTTTGGAATTAGTAGCTTTGCTACTTTCTTTTTAGGAAAGTTGTACACAACTAGAAGAGTAAGAGGTTCGTAACCCATATCAAGTTGTAAACAATAACAGCTCACACACTTATGAGTATCAAAATAAATGATTGTTCGTTTAATTCATGGCCAATATAGAATTTTGGCGTTTCTAAGTTTCTATGCGTCAGTATGTCAGACATGACGTTTTGTTTACAGAAGGTGTAGTTATGCATTGTACGTGTGCGGAAGTCACAATCGCATTGGTAGATGTGCCACACACAGGCTCTGTCATCCTGACTGCAAGAACATCATCATAATCCTTCTACCTACATATTTTTAACAACTTTGTTTTCTTTTTTGTTTTCTACACTTTCTTGTCGTACTGTCAACGATAGTTTATCAGCCTCTGGAATTCAGTTCTTTATTACAGAGGTATTGATGGTATGGTTTAACCCTGTTTAAACGAGTCACTGGAAATTTCTGTAAATTGTCGTTTTATCCGACCATACTAATCATTTTAATCACCATGTCTCTAGGCAACAAAAATATATCGTCACCACCACCAACATATTCCTATTTCACTTTTTAATCTATTAATGTACAGTCGAAATTTTACATAATGTTTTCATCTGTGTCCTAACCTTGCTCTGCTAAAATCAACAGCTCCGTCAACTTTTAATTGTGTCTGATACTGTCCATCAGACTGTGTAATTGATGTTCTGTTGTGTGCCTGTGCATCTAAACTAAAAAAACCCATATGTTTTGATTTAACTTTAAAATGCCTTTATCTGTCAGGACGTTTTTGTCTTATAGAAAGACATAAGTCCAACCTGTTTGTCCTTTGTTCACAGAGGTGCACCATCTTTGCCTGCCATATAATTCATTTCATGAGCTGGCAATGTTCTCCAGTTTTTAACAGTACCCGCTCAATAGTAATATTTACTTTTGCAAGCAGCCAACTCAAAAGCAGGTGTTGGATCACCAAACCTTGGTGTACTCTTCCGGACTAAATCTATCAATTATTTGTTTTCCCTTGCTACACATCAAATTAAAGTAATTTATATCAATTATATAGTTTTTCGATTTGATTGCATCGTCATCTGGTAAAGGTATCTTTAATTCAGGTCTGGAAATACAAGTGAAACTTTGAATATTGATTTGACTAATTCTGATACATTTGTGTCTATCAAATGCCGGTAGGAGATCCCACAACCAGATGGTGCCATCCATACTGCCCAGTTTAGCTGATATATAGTTATATTTGACACATTTTAAAGTGTAGCTATCAAAAATGTTCAATGGTCTGTATGTGAAAAATAGAGTTTAGGTATAGTAAATTGTTCTCTCGTTAAATATTTTGTAAGATCAGGCTACACCGTAGTTAAAATGACCCGCTGGTGTACTGGTTAATTTTCTTTTTTTTTTTAGAAAAATGTCACGCGTACTATTTAACATGAAGTAATTGGTGTAGATTTGGCTTTTCTTGAGGAAATATATTGAGCCTTTTTTACTGTTTGTCCACATTCACGTTTAATTTTTTCTTTCTAATCTGTACATTGTCTCCATTTTAATGCCATATTAATCACGTTTCATTATATTGAATAATGATAACAAGAAACATTTCGAAAAAGAACAAACATATTTATACTTTAGAAAGAACATATAAATTAGTACCTTAGTCTGAGATCATGCTAATGTATTTAATATCTGTCTAATTTTACTAATCAGAATTCATTCAAATTTTCAAAACGAAAAGACTGCATTCTATTTCTGCGCACATTTTATTTTCTTAAGAAGCCAATGACAAATACTGCAAATTCTTGTTTTTCAATCCAATGGTTAATACCGTGCCATTCTCTATTTAATTCTGTAGTAATCAATGATGATGCCATCATTATGTCCACTGATACTAATCAACCGTAAACAATTTAACGTAAGGGACAGAGCAATAATCATCAGATCCACTAATGAAATAACCCTGCTAGAATTATACGCTTTCCGAAAATATTGTTTTCTTCGTGATAAATTTACGAATATTATAATCCAGACATATAATGTTTGTAAATAATTGTAAATAATTGAACAACTTATTTCATAGCTATACACAGCTGGTATATAGGAAAACTCTATTTCATAACTATACAAAGCTGGTACATTGAGTGTTTTTAGTCAAGTCGCCAGCAGTGAAACTTCTTTCGAACATGAAGTAGTTTACTGCAATCCCTATACCTTGCATTACCATGTAAACCAGGACGATCATTCTCTCAAAATCAATATGTGTCTGAAGATCTTCACATAACAAATTTTAGTCTAGTCTATTCAATACTGTATTGATTGCCTTTAGCTATATAAATAAAACATTTCCTAAATGGTTTGCAACATATTTGAAGACCATAAAGCCATATTAAAAAAATGAGTCTCGGTTTATCACACCAGAATATACTCTCTACAACCGATTCAACCATTAAATTAAACAGCCTAAAATTTGTGTTTGCCGTACCGTAAATTATAACCGAGAAGATGACATGATAACATAGACTTAACCTTCCTTATGTTAGTCAAGATCTAGATTTTAGTGCGCATGCTTAAAAGGCAGATATACATTTTGGAAGATTTGGTCTAGACGCTTATCATCTGCCATAGGTTGTTCTTATTGAAATATACTTAAGTATGGTATTTAAGTATGGTCTTTAGCTTGCTACTGAAACGATTAAGCTAGAAAGCCTTCAAACACCATCTCAATACATTATTCGTTATAAAGTATTATTCGATGTATTTGTTTATTTTTTGACGTCCTTTTTTCAAGTTCATGGTAATTAAGGTACGGAGAGTGTCTTAATTCATCATTTTGTGCTTATTTTTGACATTTTATTCTGTCCTCTACTCTGCATAATTACAAAGATTTACAAATGACTAATTCCGATCGCAGTTTGAATGCATCAATATTTCGGCTCTCAAACATATGTTATTTTCGCGTTTAAATTTGCTGCTTCAATCAAAGTTTGGATTTTGCCATTCTTAAAGCGATATAACACTTGTTAGCATGATTAAGTTTAAATAAAGTTGCTCGGTATGCAGCACGATGTTGTCAAAAGCGCCCTTTTGACAAATTCACCGGAAACATTTATAGATGCAAAGTTCTGATTCATCTATGACTGTGCGTTTGTTTAACGCCAAAGAGGCACTTAGTAGAAAGAGAGAGAGAGAGACAGACAGACAGACGGACCGAGTGAGTGAGATAGAGAGAAAGAATGAGAGAGACAGAGTGAGAGAAAGAAAGAAAGAAAGAGAGTGTGTGTGAGAGAGAGAAAGTATTGACAGATCGTAAATTGTACTTGTGATAATAGTATTTTGCATGAGGCAAAGCAATTAGTTTATGATGGGACATCATTGCATTGTTAATACCAATCTTGTTTCCAATGTACCGATATCAATTTTCCTTGTTTTCTCAGATTTGTATCATTTATTCTCAAACAGATGGGAAAGTACTCAGAATTTCATAAAGCATAGAGATTCCTATAGTTCATTAATCTTTCCCATCTCGTGCAACAGCATATTTTCCGACATGTTTAATAAAGATAAGTCGCAATCGTTGCAATCGATTTTTCTCTTTTTGACTAATTAAAACAATCGAGTTCAACTATTGAAAACAATTAAAGAAAAGTGAAAAACGCATTTATTTCATGAAATAAAACAGACTTTCCATAAGTGTTTGTTTAACCGATCAATACATTTGAGCCGAGGGAATGTAGTAAGAGTAACTGAGTCGACATGTACTCACTAATACAGACTTTTCAGATGTTTATACATATCACTACATTTATTATGAATGTTATTAAAATCTTCGCCAAAGTTAAATTTGGAGAATTATTTTTTCAAAGCAGCAATAGACAAAGAAATATAAGCTAGATATTTAAAACAAACAATTAATTATTTAGAGAGAGATATCAAACATATTTATCTACATATTACACATAATTATTTGCTTGCATCTCTCTTCCACGTCGTCTGTCTAACCTATATACCCTCTCCCCGATCGATGACACATATAAATTGTTGAGTATATTCATGAGTACAAAAAAAAAACAGAAAAAGAAATGCAAAATATGATTTATATTAAGGCAAACATTGCTAAAACAAAACATAAAGAGACATGCAGGCAATACTAGTTCAGCTAGCTTCAGACATAATAAGACCTAATGATTCTCAGTCTTAGAATTATATGATATGCAAAGGTAAATAAGGTGCAAATAAGTGCGCTATACGATGCTGATGGTCTATTATTGCTGAAGCATGCAATGCCTAGTTCTTCAAAGGCAGCATTTTAGAAAAAAATAAATTCTCGTAATGAAATTCTTGCTTTTTCGTTTTCCACGTGTTAAAATGGGATACATGTGAAATAGAAAAGAAACAAACACTTTGATTCAAAAAGATAAACAATTGTGAAACATAGTCTTGAATATTTTATTAACATGTGGAAAATATATAGACTGCGTTTGAAAATGATGCAGAAAACAGAAGCGCCCTATAAAATACAATGGAACCTGTGCTAAAGACCATTTCGTCTCTATCAAATGCTGTAAATACCGCGCAAAATGTTGCTTTCCTAATCAAAACAATCACATTAAATTTCCAAGTGACAAGTAATAGATTATCATATATAAGGAATGATAAGAAATATAATCCGACCATTGTAAAATTTATGCATTTTTAACATTCATATAATTATTGGAACAGACAAAGTACAGCTAAGAAAACTTATGACTGCTGCTCCCAATGAAAGATTGTGCTATGTATCTGTATAAGCTTTGGGAACAGCTGTTATTAGGTTTCTTTTCCCAGGCAACCAACAGCGAGTGTAGACTTGATGCTGTCAAACAGTTGTGATTTCTGCTTGATGATAATGTCATGTAACTATTAATAGCGCTTAGTATCAGAGCAATTCTAAATTCTTTTTGTAATTTTGTCTCGGTGATGGGAAAATGGACTATCAATATAACATGGTTAAAATCAAACAATTTAATATACCTTTTGCTTAGATGGGTTGAACGCTTCTACCAAAAGAAAATAATGACCACTTACATTTGGATGAGTACACATGTAACATTGATTTATACATACTTGTGTCAGAAACAAAATATTGTCAGAATATTTGAATTAATTTACAATACAAAAATCAATATTGATTTTAAATCATCGAACGAAAATATATTTATATTTATTAACTTACATATTAAGATAACATAGTTGCAAGTAACGCTAATAGAGAAAAATGCAATATTAATATAGTACATTGATGGGAAAAGCTGTATCATCTCGAGTGTGTATATGTATGTGATATCAACAAGCCCAGCAAGACGTGAAGTGTTGAGTGTGATCTGCTGATGTACACACTCGCGTGATAGATGATATAGCTTTCCCGATAAAGATACTACACCGATTATGCTTTTATTATACACCTCTTATACAGACTTCTTTTCTCTTTCTAAAAACAATAATTATTGGAAGAGGTTATAGGTGATGAGGCCTGGCATAACGCGTACAGATCTGCTGCCCTATATCTGGATACACAACATACATATTCTCATGAATGTCTTTACGGTCATTTTACTGTGTCAGTGTGAGTAATTATAACCTTCCCTCATCCCACCCCGAACCCCAGTTTATTTTGGAAAATATCGTTGGTATCTGTGGTTGAGAATAATATTGCAATTCATCAGTTTTTGCGCACCGAAGCATTGCACCGATGTATCTATTCAAATTGTATGCAGCCTATATGAACGTCACTGATGGGTTTTGATGGTTGAATAAAGTGTCCAACATTGAATAATAATTTGAACAATACACTTGTTTGGATTCTACAGCTGATGTTAACTTTTCAAAAATTGAGGTAGACTTCATTCATGTGACGTCATGAAGTAGTTCCAGTTTTTCGGATAATGATTTGGAGCTATCTATCATTTACAGGTATATAATAAATGATAATATTATTTGGATATACTCACATTTGAGATCTATTATACCTCATAAGTAAAACACGATGCTTAGAGCTGAAGAAAGTGTAAAGGAAATTTATCAACTAATTATTATTTACACACAACTAATGAAACAACAAAGAGAAAAGAGTGTGGTATTATATATTTGGGTGATAAGTGGTATTCCATTGACTAAAAGAAAAGGGTGAGGTATTATATATTTGGGTGATAAGTGGTATTCCATGGACTAAAAGAAAAGGGTGTGGTATTATATATTTGGGTGATAAGTGGTATTCCATGGACTAAAAGAAAAGGGTGTGGTATTATATATTTGGGTGATAAGTGGTATTCCATGGACTAAAAGAAAAGGGTGTGATATTATATATTTGGGTGATAAGTGGTATTCCATGGACTAAAAGAATCCAAACTATTTACATCATTTATGAAATAGTTCTGATTAAATTCACATATTAGCCATATTACTATTCTTCTTTGTAGTAACTAGCATTCTTCAAAATCAAGACCATCAGTTTAGTTTCTCTTGAGGGAAACTATATAGCATTTGGCTCAATATTTGAAACAATAGCAATGTGATGAGCTAGCCACAACAGATTTAAAATATGATTTACTGATGCAATCATCAATACGGATGTTTAGTAAAAAGAAAGCAAACAAAAACAAAAAGAAAAAAAAGAGTTATTATAACAAAACGTCATGTATATACAGAGGAAGAAAAGAAGGGAAACTTCAAATTAGGTGCTTAAAAGACCTTCCTGCAGTGTTATCAATTTATGGAAAAGTAAAATCATTAATTATAGATAAAAAGATTACTAGTCTTATCAAATTTCCATTCAATTCGCGAGTTGTCAGCTATGACAACCAAATCATTTTATTTTTCTCTGCCAAAACTCGCATTCATCAACTGAACACTAATTCTCAAAAATTCCTCTATTCTATATCCCTCTTTCCTCTAATTCATACAGTGAGTAAATTAAACAGAAAACTTTTAAAATCCATATAACTTTCTCACTGTTTATAAATACAAAACCTGTACAATATGTAAATGTAAAGTGATTAAACATAAATTTCATGGCTTTGGAATCACTCCTTTATTTGTGTGGAAATGGAACAAAACTCTGTCCATGCTAGATAAGGCGATACTAACTATTTGTAATATTGTTTAAAATTTTATAATGAGCATAAATTATGATTTGTACCCATTTTATTACACAACAACATGAATTTGATTTACCCTAAAAACTCCAATTTTGCAAGCATCCTTTCGCCTGTTTTTTCTTCTTCGGCTTCAACTTGAATTTCGGTCCCACTGATAAAAATCTTCAGACGGACACGACGATCTATACCCTCTGCCTCCATTAAAGGAACTCTTATCGTTCCAAGATACACACAGGACTTGTCAGTTACGTACTTAGGATCCTCCTCGACGGAAGCAAAGACTCGTGTAGTAATTTCCTTTTGTTTTCGGTCCGCTGGAACACGTGCAGTTTCATATTGGGGTTCACATGTTTTAATGGGCTCTCCAATCTCTGCAAATTTTTCAAATACGTCCACACAATTTTCAGTACCGTGATCTGTGATGTACCTCTTGTCTAGTGGATGCACGCCGCGGATAAATGGAACACTCATGCTGCATCCATATGTATATCTGCAAATCCTTTCGGCAATGGCGTGAGGCTTGAATCCAAACATAACGGCTCCTTTTAGAACAGCAAGGCTTGGTTCCGATGGGATTATGACCTTCTTCTCCACAAACTTCTTTCTGATATAATCTTGAAGAATTGGTGATTCTGAGTAGCCGCCAACCATCAAAATGTTAGAAACATCCTTAATCACTGGATAACGGAACATTTTTTCCAGATGTTTACAGATTGCCTTGCACGACTCAGAGAAAAAACCTTTGGCAACGTCTGTTTCAATTCGCATTTTATCACGAACCCAGCTGATTCTACCCTTGTAAGCAATCTTCTCATCTATGACTTCTTTAATTGCTCTCCCTCTCTCTTTCTCGTAGATTTCGCAAAGGGCAAGGGGAACTTTAATTGTAATATGATCTGTCATACCAGGATTAAACATTCTCTTTTTCACCTCAAACTCCCTGAAGAGGTCCAGATAGTCCGATTTGTCATTCCTGTCAACTTCCCTCATGACAGCTTTTCCGACGATATTCACTAGAAGATCATAAAATGCCTTATCAACCTTTGTTCCACCCCAGTCTCCACCACTGGCCGCATGGAGTTCTCGCAGAGTTCCATCGTGATGAACTTTATGCACTGTCACGTCGATTGTGCCACCTATGATGCAGGAAAATATAAGTGTTTTCAAACTTAAGCCAATTCGTAGTATGAAAATATTGGTGACGACAACATTTTATGCAAAAGCAAACAGCAAATAGTAATACATTTTACTGACGAAAATTTGGACTCGAATTATTTGTCACCATTCTTAGCTGTCTTCTTAAAAGCATATAGAAATATAGCATCTGATCAGAGTTGCATATCCATATAGTCAGAAAATTACCCCACAAAAAAGTCATTGACTTTCGTTGCTGCTTTTGAGGACGACCTCTCTTTGCATTGTCCGGAAAATCACATGACATAAATATGTTCATTGGATATATGCAAAATTATTTCACGTGCTAGTTCATATCAAGTGTCAGATAATTATATGTTGCAATCAATTAAGGTACAAACCTCCAGCATCAAGGATGAGGTATTTATCGCCAGGCTGTAGAGTTCCAAAGCCATTCTCGGATCCAGGCAACATCTTAATTTGCAAAGATTGGCAGAAAATAGAAGCAGCTTCTGGCTCAAGAGCGATTAAGAGCTGATCTCTAGAAATTCCAGCCTGAAATTGACCAATATAAAATGTTCTTCTCAATACTGTTGCATAAAATGTTTCAAGCACTAAATTGATTTGTTGTAAATACAGTTAAAAGTTCTCAAGCATTTAAGATAATTTATGTCCGCCAATACTTATGTTCTTTGTCGTTTTTGGTATCCAGTATAAACTGTTTCAAAGTGTATAGCCACATGTGTCCTACTAGCAAGGAAGAGACAAAATGAATTAATACATCACAATCTACATAAGGATATATATATATATATATATATATATATATATATATATATATATATATATATACATATATATATATATATATATATATATATATATATATATATATATATATATATATAACGGAATTGTTCAGTAATTACTGGCATTAAATGTTAGTTCTGCATTTCTTCAGCTAGGACATTTGGGCTAAAACGTTATAACCGTGAATAAAATATTATCACAGTTTCTTGTTCCGATAGAAAAGCACTGTATTATAAAATATTTATCCAGGATAGTGTCTACCAAAGCAAGTTTCTTTACCTGCCTCCGCTCGATATAAGGTTTTTTTCAAACTCAGCCCCAGCACCACCACCACAAACTCCGAACTTGACAAATCAGAGTTATATCGGAAACTTTGTTCGAAAACTAACTTGTTTCACTACATAAAGTATCTGTACAGAAAGTATCTCACCACCGTCACTATCATATTGAGAAAAATTTTCCATTACGTAACGCACAACGGTTTTTGGAATATCTGTACAATTCGTGGTAATTTGTGCGTAGTTTACGCTGTTATGTCTCCAGTTTGCAGCTAGTTACAGGGATTTATGGTAATATACTTAGATAGCCACACATGCTCTATTCAGTGTATTGCTTTTATTTAGGCAACGTGAGTTGTCGCCAATTACCAGAATGGTGCTTTTCAATTTAGAACTAAATCAATTGTTGCTTTACATCTGCTTGTTTATTTGCATTTTATTGCATTTAGTTCCAACGGGTATTCGGATATTTGTTCTGAGCTACCCCTGCAGATATCAGCTCTGCTGACAAATTTACATTTTTTTTTATACATCAGATTCATTAGGAACGTGACAGATTAGGGTAGAAAAGGTTCATACACGATTTTAACGTTTTCTCTGACACTCAGAAAAGTATTGTATTACGGCGATTCCCATCCTGAGTTCGTGTTCTTTTCTCGTCTTGCAGAAAACTTTTCAGCCGGCTAAATCTTGGAAAATCTCTATAACCTTAATTTACAATAAATATAAAAAGGTCAACATTTAAGTGTGGAATCTAAAATAAATACGCATACTATACATTTATTTAAATTTTAGTGAGTCAGGTAAAATATACCTATGGCGACACATAGCACAAAAGCGATTTAATTTAGTTCCTCAGTGATGCATAATGCCAGTAATTCGGTACATCAACTAAACTAGCTACATATGCCCTTTTCATTCTCAAAATTCGAGGTCGTACTGGAATTAATAAGAGACAAAAACTACCTTTTCCGCAGCTTCTCTCATGAACTGTTTGGCAGCATCATTCCAGATGGCAGGAACAGTCAAGACCCATCGAATATCTGATCTTTCCAAACCAGAAACCCTCTGAGAATCCGATTCCTCTTCTAATTCAACATACCAGTCATCATCCATTTCCTTTTCCGATCCAGTAATCCGATCAGAACCCGTTTCCTTGTCTAATCCAATAATCCGATTATTGCAGGCTTCTAAGAGATGGTCTGCGAGGTGTTTTATGCATGATGAAAACACGGTCATGGCAGACAACATCTTTCCATTATCAGCGACGATTTCAAAGTTTCTGTTTATGGTCTGATTTTGTAAGATAAAGAAAATAAAATAACGTTAACACAACTCTTTCCTTTTAAATTTGCTATACTTTATATACATATTTCTATGGCAGATTTTAAGGACTAATTGCATATAATATTGCAATTGTATGCATAGATACTTCAAATATAAAATATGGAAATATTTTCTTACAAAACGTATTGCCATGAAGTAAATGTCCATTTCTCACTAGCATAAAAGATAATACCAACATGTATTAAATTTTAGATCAGGCATCAATACATTTATTCCTGTTGTCGTTACGTTTGTTAATAGGGCACCACAAAATATTGATTTTTTATATTGTTTTTAATTACAAATCTTACTGCAGATATATATATACATATATATATATATATATATATATATATATATATATATATATATATATATATATATATATATATATATCGTCTACGATAAAGGGGTATAGGTTTTATGGAACATTTGCATCGACTTTACGGTTGATGATGCTTGTGATGTGTTGAAAAATGTATTTATCTATAATTTATTTGTTTTAAGCCTAATAAAATCACAAAAGGAGACTATATACGCTACCCCTAGAATCGAGGAGTGCAAACATTATGTGTTTAGACAGAGCGGTCTCATATTCTCTTTTGGAATTATTGCAGCGAACTTACCGTTTTGTTGTACAGTGTCATCTTAAATTTGCTGAAGAAGTACCAGTCATTTGCTTTACCATCCAAAGCAAGGTCTGCATACTTTTCCTCCGCATCGAAGCCAAAAGAGTGGAACTGCTTGTTAGGGTTAAACAGGGCAGTAGTTGGGACTTTCGGGGATAATAGATTTCGGGAGTTTGCAGTCCATACCTGGGTGTTGATCGTGAAAGGATTTTTCATATAGTCGCCTCGAAAGGAGAATGCGTAACCGGAATAAGTGGTTCCAAGATCGATGGCCGCCACCATTAAATACTTCTTATCTGGTGTAGCCATTGGGTTTTGTTTCATAAACACGAGTGTATGTCTGCTCTGCGTTGAAAATTGCGAAAGCAAATTAATTACAATATGAATATAACTTCTAATTGAGTGTTGCGATTACTCTTTCTGTCATTAGAGAAGTTATACCAAGTACAAATATAAAGGAAAATTATTCTCTATAAACGGGAAAATATAGTTGTTTTAGGCAGGTTTTTTTATAGGTAACTTTAGAAAATATATCTCTGCAAAGATAAAAGAACAGCACATTACTGGATAAGTATACCGATCTATTAATTTCGTTCCAGATGCTTAGCCCAGAAGCAGCCTCTCATAGCGGGAATGACGTGAAAGCTTTGTCTAACAGGCTGGCAACGTAATTTATTATTAAATCAGACTTGAAAACATGCTGAATTCTAGAAAACTATTGTTACTCGTGTCATTGCCATTTTTCAGTTCGTTAATTTTATCCGTCTTTAAATATTTGTGATAAAACAATTGTATGCCGTTTTTTTTTTTACATATTCCCTTGATATTTTTATCATGGGAAATTCTCTATCACTCATGAATACAATTGTATTTGCATTTGACAATTAATATTACTGGATTCTCATGTCAAAACGATTTGATGCTATTATACTTGGAAAATTATGACCCAGTCATAAATGGAACAAAGGTCAAGTAAATTCTTACAAAGCTTGTAAGCATGTTGCAACTTTGGATACATTAATCCATTATGTGCAGTAATGTATCTTTTCTAGCAATTTAATATTCTACATTTTTGTTTACAAACTACTCTATACTCTCATACTTGGATACTTTTGTACTAATCAACACATATCTATCATAAGAAATATAAGACTGTGCCTGTTCGCATTTTATCTTTTATGTTGGAAATGTCAGTCGGTATAATGGGCAGTTTTATCTCAGCCTGATGTTTGCATAAAACTGTATACCTGTAACATTGGGTTTTGATGTCCCTGAACACCATTAAAGTAGTAATGTTATCCGGATCAATGTGAAACTGGATTGACCTGAGAGTCAGTGTCTCATGAATATGCTTCATGATGTGACTCATGTAGTGTATATTTGAATCACAGTCTAGAGTCAAACCTAACGCCTACAGATTTAAGATTCATTTATATACACCATGTTACTAATTGCAAACAATTATATCCCTGCGAATGACCAAATATGAAATTATGTCTTTAGCTTTCATCAGATTACTAAAATATTATTTGCTAGTACTTTATGTACTTTGATTTCCCCCTTTAACTATATGTAGGCCTTTAAGGCTGAATAAACAGCAAATATGGTGCAGTTACATTTGCTAAATGAAATG
This sequence comes from Margaritifera margaritifera, assembly GCA_029931535.1. Classification (NCBI taxonomy): domain Eukaryota; kingdom Metazoa; phylum Mollusca; class Bivalvia; order Unionida; family Margaritiferidae; genus Margaritifera; species Margaritifera margaritifera. The sequence goes on along the minus strand of JAQPZY010001657.1, from coordinate 2,345,648 downwards.
AAAGAGTTTGCATTACATTATTGCAATTCTAAAAAGTATTAGGAATGTCTACACCTTAAATTCATAATTTTTTCAATTTTCTGCTGAATAAAATACACTAAATATTAAGTACTAGCTACACGCTATTATCAGTTAGTCCAAGTTGGTACTAATACATATTTTAAAGATATTGTCATCTAGTTTTGCTCAATTCCTGTGATTTTCATATTCACAAGATTATGACTAATTCAGATTATATCAAAGTTTGTATAGTAAGTTTGTACTCATTAACCCAATCCTTTTCTTAATTGGACCATTTAAAAAGTTTATCAAGACTATTCAAAAACGCCACCAAGAACAATTTTCAGGCTCATTGGATAACTATATGAATATAGCGTGCGCCGAATGACCATAGCTTTCAAATACATTATGATTCATTAAGGATTCTTGTCAAAGTGTCTCGAAGTTTTTGCCGTAAGGTTTTAACATCATTTGAAAGTCTACTATTTTTACGATGTATGTACACTTTCTTGACCTCTCACCTAATTATGGCCAATTTAAGAAAAGATCCGAGGTGGCATCCAACTGTAAAATAATCAGAATACTTTAAGCAGCAAAATAAAGATACAATTTCCTGCGCGACCACTATGAAGATTTTAGCTCCTGACTGTGTGACTATATATTCTACTGTATGATATGTTGTTGCGTAAACGTTAGAGCAATAAGTGGATCAATAGTCTCACATACTGATAATGAAGTGAAACTAAGCTGAATGAAGGTGGGGGATTGCTCTATTTATCAGTATTTTCGATGATTTGCATGCAAATCAGCTGGAGAAAATGCAACGTTTAAGGCTTAACCCGCCTCTACAAAGTTTTGGGGCGAGATGTTGTACACAAAATGTAGGCACTGACAATGTCTTCTGAATTTTCCGTGGATATTACATCGGTTTGGGTATAAGTTCAACATTATCCTGAACAATATGTTTCTGACCGAGCAGTCCAAAAACCGTTGCCAGTTGGATGTCAAGCCAAAGGACATCTGGGTGTTTCATACTAATAATACATCCTTCTCTATGTTAATTTCATCATAATTGTCACTCAAAAATGTCTAGAAATGATAACTATCTTGGATCAAAGGTCACATTTCTGATGAACAGATTCATGGCTAAACCTCAATGTCTTACAAATGGTGCAATAGAAGCATGGTTATGTTGCCTATTGGTTAATGCAGTCAGGTTGAATTTCGGAATATGATTGGTCAACACATGCTTCATTCTGCTTTGGTAGGTCTGGATGCATGCCGGAGTGCATGAGAAAAAGAGGACTGGGAAACATTTGAGACATATTTTTTTTAAACGATGGTGTATCTACACTCATTATGCACCAGACTAAATGGTATAATGGTGGTGGAAGAGCAGCTTGATATGAGATCAACGGTACACATGGAGTCTTTAACGGGTTTTGGTCTTGCTTTGGTACCTACAAATAATTTTGGAGGAGTATGACCAGATACGAGTTGAGCATCTTAGCTTCATTCGTTGCAGACTAAAATGTTCATCGTGTGACACTGTTTTGTAGAAATAACGTAATAGAGATGACGCATGGGGAATTTATATGTTTATTTATATTTAGAGAGGAAAACCCATACAATTTCGGTGTCTTACGGGATCATCATAGTGTAGAGTCGAGTAATTAATCTATCATGCATTTGATACTATCAAGTCGCTTTTATGTTGTATATTATCCAAATTGATAATTTGGGCTGCGAATGGTTAAGTCTAAACTTCTTTCCAATGGATATATAATTTCATATGTATTTATATCACTACTAACTTGAACTAGTCAATCCTTAAGAGCATGTAAAATATTACCAACTATAAAAAGTCCTTCTTTAACATATGATACGTTAACATTTCGGTAAGGTGATATTCCTGACACTTTACAAGGTAAAATCATATGTGTATGTGTGCGTGTGTGTGTGCGCGCACGTTTGTAAAAGGTGCAAAACAGGAACATCGGTGAGAATACACACCAACATACTGGGGACACACCTCGAAACGGGGAAGGCCGCGTTTTGTAATAGTGGCAGAGATGGATTGCCACGACATTACTTAGTAATAAAAACCTTGAAATAAACGTATCTGACTATGTCACCGTTTGGTTGGTATTTTTCACATCATACCATACACAAAAATACGCACGTCCCACTCGACTCAAAACGTCGTGTGTATCAGTCGAAAAACCGAGTCCCTGTTTACGCAGTAAAATTCGCAATGGTTAGCTCCGCTGCCTTCTAGCGCAATTTGCTACCGAATTACTTATTGAAGATGGCATCAAAAAGATCTTACAGGATTCAAATCTGGCATGTAAGGATGGGCGAATATGTTTTATATATGTTCTTTTTAACACAGAAAAGAAGATCGATTACGTGTTTATTAATGGATAATCCACTGTTCGTAACACACTTTCACCAAATTAGACAGATCGAGAAAGAATGATAACTCAATAGACGGTTTGGCAAATATAGTGAACACTGCTTTTTTCAAATAAATTTATAAGATTTATGTAGATTTTTTTCAGAAAAATTACGATGGGCAAGAGATTATAGCCATTCAGCTCTGCTTGTACATTTTATCTTTTAGTTACACGTGAGCCATCTGCGTTTCGTAAATACATAGCAAAAGTCGAACGCTTGAAATATAGTTAAATTATGATTTGAGTAAAAAACGCTATATCAAAGATTGTTGTTGTCTAATTGTAAAAATGTGTCTTATGATTTGAATTTTCATTAAGAAATTGTAACAAAGGCGATTTGGTATTTTTGCATGCAGTTGAAATATTTGTCTCCATTAAGTTTATTACTACTATTAGTAATACTACTACTTTTAAAAATCATCATCATCATCATCATCACTGTCACGAAATTGTATGTGCTAAAATACCTTTGTATAATATATGAACGAAAATGTACATGGGTTTCGTTGCCACGTACAGCATTACCCGGGGGTGTATTGTTTCAGCCTTAGCTATTTCAAAATACTGAGTTCGGTTCACTCACCGCTGCACGTATAAGTGCCGGCGGTGAGAAACCTATGCAAAGCGATATGGGACCCTACGACGCCGTGCAAGTTGAGCATATAAAACCAAGAAGGCTTTTTCGGCAAGCTTCCTTTGCTGGGAATATTTACCATTCCGTTGAAATTTCATTATGTCGGCCGTCAAATTTCATACCATGAAAGTCTTAACGCCGCGCAAGGTGAGTGACCGACAGTCTTCGCTGATTTACATCAACTGGCAAAGTTCAGATAATCGCGGCCCCACAGGTTCTCTTGACGACAATATTTTCAAACTTTAGCGCAGTTGTACACATTCGCGGCACATAATTTTATCGGTACGTTAAAATATCCCGTCAATTCCTTATATTAAGAAATTTTACAGGGTCCATTTTACGAAACTAATCTGTGCTACCATAAAGTCTCATGAAATCTGTACACTATGACATCTGCTTCTATTAACTGGCTAATCACTCAGTTTGAGAAATATCTTCCCAACACCGACTCCCTATAATCAACAAATAGTCACCAAACTCTAACAAAGATATAAACGGAGACGTAAATACAAATAGCAAACACACACCAGGTTTATTATAATATTTCATGTTTTATTCTGTTGTTTTTTTTTTAAAACCTAAACAAGAGTCTAAAACAGATCATTTTTAAAGATGTAACTGACTGAAGGTCTCTCTCCGTCAGCCTATCAGTTTTACGTCAGTGGATCCAGATGTATATTTCTCTTGCTGTCTGGACCTATGATTGTAAAACTGACTGTTAAACTAACCAACAGAGAGAGAGAGAGAGAGAGAGAGAGAGAGAGAGAGAGAGAGAGAGAGAGAGAGAGAGAGAGATAGAGAGAGAGAGAGAGAGAGAGAGAGAGAGAGTGGTGTGGTTTAGTTCATAATGTAATACTCACCCCCACCCTGAATCCGTGTATCCTTGCATTAGTATATGCCTAATATCGAGCGATCTGAGTTAGGGAGATAATGGTACGCGATTAATATATATATATATATATATATATATATATATATATATATATATATATATATATATATATACTATTATTCATGAGTGTAGACAGAACTTAGGAATCTTAGTCTTCTAAAATTTGTATTGTATCATCAAGTTCTTTTTTTAATTTGATGTATAAATACGCTGTAGCCGCAGTGTCCGTCACATGTTTAGTAATATGAAACATTTTTCCAGTGATGGTGTATGCTATCATATTTATGAACATTATTCTTCGAAATGTTGGTAGTGAAAATGTAAGTGCCAAAGTATTCCGATTAAATGGTTAGTAATCTCAATTGTCACGGGTGTTCAAGGAAACGTATTCATAGCTAATCCTAACGCGTTACTTTTCCTGAAAGTAATGTGTTCAATTTACTAAAAGTAACGCGTTACGTTTATAACAGGTAACATTTGGACAAACAAAACCACAAGCTTTTAACCCGTTGCCTGTTGAATGTAACTCGTTACTTTTTCATTTTACTCCAACAGTTCAGAAACAAGCACTTTGAAAGAATTGCCACACAGGTGTTACTTGGTAGATTTAGCAGCACATGAACCAGATGTGATTGGCTGTCGCTTGAGGTTGTCCTATCATGATGTACATGGGATTATAGTGCTGGCGGTAGCTATTGCACCAATGCATCCACATAAAGCACATCGTTGGTAATATTATACTGTTCAACCCAGTTTTCTCAGCACGGACGACCGGCTGTAGTATAGGCTAGTTGCACACAAAACTTATGATAACAAAAAATACATATTTAAATGCAATTTTAACAATTTTACAAGTCAAGTAAGTTTGTACAGTTTTAGTGTTATCATGCATTTTCACATGTTTTCAATTTTATGGACAGTCAAGGTGGATCTAACAGATTATAGTATTTATTATAATTTTGTAGTTTAATTGTGCTCAAGTGAAGGGATTAGTTGAAGAAGTCCATTAAATTTCTGAATAACATCTTAACCCACTTTGAGTAGTTGTGCAGAACTCATAATGTTAATGTTAGCTTTTACATGTTAGAACTTTTGCGAAGCTACAATGAGTCCTGCTTTTCAAATTACTATATTTATATGATTTAGTTAACTGAATAATCTACATACACATTACACAAACAGGCTAGAAAAAGATTTTCCTAATAAACAATGGTCTAGATTTTGTTTTCATAAAAAATCGAAGTCCAGTGGCCCAGGTTTTTCTTCATACAAATTTGAAGAGCAGTGCACAAGATTTTTTCTTTTTTCATAACAGCTATTTTTGAAGGTCAGTGGCGCAGGTAGTTTTGTATTTTGCTGCCATAACAACTATTTTGAGGACCAGTGGCTTAGGGATTTCCATAAAAATTTGTTGGATAAGAAGGGGGTTGGCCTAGGGTAAACTGTTTAGAGTGGGGATGAAAACTGGTTAACCGGTTTAAACTGGATAAAACAGAATAAGTGGCACAGAATCTAGGTTTTCTATATATCTAAGGGCTGACATTTCCATACAGGCTGCATTAGGTGCCACGTAGTAGCATGGTTTCACATTTAAAAACAAGCTACATTAAGTGTTACGTAGCAGCAAGGTTTGACTTGTCAAGACAACAGTTCAGAGATAGAGGTTCCAAAAAGTGTGAAAAACATATATATATATATATATATATATATATATATATATATATATATATATATATATATATATATACATATATATGAAGCTATTTATGCAGAGAGTATTTCTGACGCTTTTTCGTGAAGCTTTGTTCTTTGTTTTGAAGACTATCTGATGCTTGGTTGCAATATAATAATAATAATAATAATAATAATAATAATAATAATAATAATAATAATGGAAATAAAGAAGTAATATATATATATATATATATATATATATATATATATATATATATATATATATATATATTGTTACGACTCTAGGTCTTAAAAAATGTAACAGAAAGAAAGTGAAACCAACAATGTAAGTAAAATCAACAAGCAATATATTTACAGACAATTAAATTGAAAATTCAAAAGACACTTACAATTTGTAAGTTATATTCGAAAAAATCCTAAATGTCCTAATCACAAGTCCAAAATAATAGAATGTTCCCAATGAATTCCAATGGCCTTGAATGTCATGATGTACCACAAGGATGTAATCCAGACTGTATTTGAATGAGTCCACATAAATCCCAAAATCATGTTTTAATCCAAAAGTCAATAAGCACTTTTATATTTCCAATGAATATTGTAAATAAATAATTCCTCTCAAATTATATCTGATTTCAACAACACAACTTAAAAAGATTCCTTACAGACTGATCTTTTGGAACCAAAATTCTAGAACAGGAACGAATTTGCTTACCAAAATCTGTATATAAATACACATGTCTACATGACCTATGTCACATCACAATATGAATAATTCTAATGGAAAAATACTGGCCTACCTGACATATGTCACAAAAGTATAATTGCGAAATGGCTATGAAAATACTATGTAAACAACTGGACAAAAGTTACGTATGTATTTTTAAATAACCATGCAACTTACAATCATTGACAAAAATTAAGTAAATAAACATCATACATAATATATATATATATATATATATATATATATATATATATATATATATATATATATATATATATATAATGCCTCATGACGTGTATGAATGTAATCCTTGTGTGGTTTTGGTTCGCTGTTATGCCATCCACTATCCTTTACTTGCATATAACCGTGACCCGATAAATAGTAATTATAATGCATCGACTTCCACGAAGTTTGCGAATCTTACAGTAATTATTACACGAATCAAGTGGAACATAAAATAAAAACACATAAAATACATATATAGGTCAAATTGGCAGAGTAATAAACATGCGGATAGATAGATAGATAAATAGATAGATAAGCCATAGAAACATTCATAGCAAAATAGTTGTATTGTGAAAAAAGAATGAACGTTTCATTTTTTCTAGAAATATCCGATTGACATTTTAGTTTCAAACGCAGAATTTTTTCTTCTCTCACTAGTAATTGCTCTTTGAGAAGTTATACAACTACATACCTTAATTATACCTTTCCTTTTCCTTAACATAAGAGTGTATTCGACTAAATCTTGTACAGAGTAATAAGCCACTTAGAACAGGGTTGATATAGGACAAACAAAAACTGAAAAATACAAGTCTTTACTTGAATCCTAAAATGTCGATTGACCTAAAACATCTGATTCTTTTGAATACGTCTGTCAGATAAAAATAAAATTGTAAAATGTTTAGTATGCTTTTACTTTAAGAATTATGAGTACTTCAGTCGGCATGAAACATAATTTACTGCTATTCAACTGGATCATATTCAAATAATTTGGACCTCTCATTGAATAACATATTGCTTTGAACTAGATTAAAGGTGTATTTTAGTAGAATTTTCCATGTAGTTTGTTTGCATACATAAATCTTTACATAATTTTGTTTCAAATGATGGAATAAAAATATCGGACAATTTTTGCATAGAATTGAGAGGCTGTGACCAGGGATTATGTTATGTGCAATCTGCTTCAAGTCTAACATTTAGTTTTTAGTTTGCATTATACATTTCTTCAATAACAGATGTATGTGATACAGAATTTACTGGCGAATAGTTTGTTCACGGCACGAAAGTTTTTTTTTTCGGGAGGGGGCAGGGGTCAAGCTTCGTGATTGGGTCACTGTATCGGACGTCCATCATCAAACATATATATATATATATATATATATATATATATATATATATATATATAGAGAGAGAGAGAGAGAGAGAGAGAAAAAAAAAAGAGAGAAAATTACAAATATACACCAAAACAGCGGAAAGTGCGATCCCTGGATCCTACAGGAGAATGCTTGATAACATTAGCAGAATTTTTAAATACGAATAAATAATATTTTCATACAAGTTTGAGAATTTTAATTCATAGTTCGTACTCTACGTAGATTCGAACCTGGATCCCCGGGTTACGGCACCCATCGCCTTGTCTGTAAGCACCAACCCCTATACCATCTCGACCATGCACACATCACCAAAAATGATGCTACAAAGTCGGTGGTAAAGGCATTCGTGCGTAGCAGACATACCTGCATCTCGACCCAGTAATTATTTGCCTATGCATTTCATTTCTAGATGATAACTTAGTTTTACTAGCATATTTCAGTCGTACTCTTAAAAATCATTACAAAATTTATTATTAACGATTAATTGATTTGATTGCCTAAAATTCCTAGGTCCAGAGAGAAGTTTCCCAAAACTACTAATTAATTCTTGCTCATGCATGTATTGAGAAAAAGGGTCAGTAGGCCTTATGGCAATACAGCTCTTCTTACTCTACTCCCCCCCCCCCACACACACACACACACTACCACCTACCCATCCCCGACTATTTTTCAAAGCGATTCTCTTACAAATAATAATAATAATAATAATAATAATAATAATAATCATAATAACGATTTGGTACTTTATAATCATGATGCTCTGAATATAACCAATATGCATATCAAGAGATTCGTCGGAATTAATAACTTATTATCAAAACCTTTCTTTATTTGTTTTAATTATTAAACTGGAGAGAGAGAGAGAGAGAGAGAGAGAGAGAGAGAGAGAGAGAGAGAGAGAGAGAGAGAGAGAGAGAGAGAGAGATTCTAAGGCTAACATAAATACATGCACCAATGCACCAACCGACGTTGAAATATGCTAGTAGAACTAAGTTATCAACTGGTAATTAAATGCATAGGAAAAACTTTATTTTTAGTAGCAGTGACCTTGACATAGAAACGTAAATAGACTCTGGAAAAATAAATAAAAAAATAAATAGTTGAAGTTTAAGTCACATTTGGTAGTATATTGTTCCTAGATAAATTATAAACTTACCTCATTCATCTATTTGTTACACACGCAATTCGGCACCATGGATGTCCTGCGTGTATGCACTTCTGAATTAGATATTTTTTCTTCGTGCAACATCATCTTGAAATACGATTTTATTCACTAAAATGGTTCATATTTTAAAAAATCATTTAGTTATTGAACAAAACTTTACAAAGATCATGCTAAAGAAAGTTAAGATTGAAATAAAATTCCGCTAATATTAGACTCTTCGAAGTTAGTTAGGATATCAGTTTAATTATGTTTTGTTAGATAAATGTCCATTTTTCATGCAATGTTTGGGTAGATTTCATTAGTCTCTCGTCTACTTTCAGACTGGTATATCACTGCTTTGTGTTGTTTTATGTTATTTGTGATTCCCCACGAAGTATATTGAACCCATGTAGGGTCATTTCAAAACACACAGAGCTTAAAAATCAATCTTATTTTGTTGATATTTTAAGTTCAAAAATGTATACATGTCAGTAAAATGATTTTAATTGAACATTTGGCATGCAGATCTTTGATTAGTTTCTTTTAACGGAAACATGTTTTCTGTATTTTCGCACACTTCTGACGACTAGGTTTCTTCAAAATAGGTTACATAGAATTTTACCTAAGCATAAATTAAACGTAATACAAAACTTCAACATAAATGTCAATTTAGTGTGTTAATATGCAAGATATCTATGTACATGAGTTGAGATTACTACAATATTTGGATTATTTTCGTAGTTGTTTAGAATCAAAATACATATTTATGGAATGTCCCCGATTTGATTGTATAAATCCCTACACTTTGTGCATATTTGTGTGTCCACGTTCTGAAGGTAAAATTTCAAATACATTAATTTTTGGAAATCGACTACAAATCGATTGCAAAAGGAATAGATATATCAAAAGCATAGTAAAACCGAATTTCCTCTCCAAAAATTTATTAAGATAAAGATGTCCCCATTATGATAGTAAAAATCTTATGTCCCCGTTTTGGGGGGTTTAAAAAGAATGTGTTTGTGTGTGTGTGTGCGTGTGTATGTGTACCTTAGTCTGCTTATTTTCTCAAACTCTTTTGTTTCAGTTTCCTTTGGTAATGTTTTTATCCACATCAGTTTTTAAAGTGTCCATAATTCTGTCTGTTTTCAGTTTATAATGTATCAGTTTCGTACATAAGTTTTTCTCCTAATACATTTAAATCTTTTCGCTATCCGTTACTCTTTTATTCAAACCATCATTACCTTGCAATGAATTAACCTTATTTTTCACAGTTTGTTTTTCAGGTTTGTATCTTCTTTGTTTCTATCGACTTCAATTAGTTATATTTGTACATGTTATTCGTTGTAAAAATCGTGCAAGGTGACAGTATAAATCCGGTTGATCTTATCATTTAAATTAGTGATTAATACATTACAAATTGTCTACAGAGTGTTTATAATAGGTATAAACTCCGATAATATTAATAGTTTCCAGTAAAATTAGTTCTGTATGTTTTATTGAATAAAGCTAAATGTTTAAATAAAATTTAAACCCGCAATAAGTTTCAGATATCGTTGAAGTTCAGAGGTTGTTGTCTTTTTTGTCTTTTAAATTCCAATAACTTAGCATTGTGGTTGGTAACATAAACTGTATGTGCACCATCATGAGTAAGGAGAACCTCATAATTGTGCTGTAAACATTCAATATCAATATTATCCCTATTATAAAAATTATCAGTCAATTCTTCTTTAACGTTATTGTGACAATGTTTATGTTTATGTAATAAAATATATTACTTTAGTTCATCAGAAACTTTGTTTATTGTTGTTCTTCGTAATTACTTGTTACTACCGTCAATATTGTACAATCTATTATTTGTATTGAAAATGATATATTATCATTTTTTCTCATAAGATTGGTAAGATAAACTTCTGCTTGTATAATTAAAACAAAATAAAACACAACATTAAAGTTTTTCTTTTTATCTTGTGTCGGTATAATTTATCTCTTATCATAATATACTTTCTGTTGGCGGTACGTTTCTCCTTAAGCTTCTTTCTTTCTTTCTTAATGTTTTCATTCATCACACCCCTTTGTATCCGATTCTATCAAACACGTTAGCCAAAATATGTACAAGTCATGAAAATATTGCGATCATTCATCATAAATCTTCATTACTACCAATGGATAGTGTTATATCTTTGTCAATATACTCCCTATATTATGAACCACTGCATTACTGGCATCTTCTTCAACTTGACTATAAATTATATTGAAAAACTACCTGGAACAATTTATAATACTATCCCTAACTTATGTACGTATTGCTACTTGCTAAGTTTCTGCGTGTTCAGTGCTATTTGGAGTATATGTAATTCCATGATGTGCTGGAGTTATATGCTGAACACCATGTGGAATTTTATTTTCTTTAAGGGTCGTTATGTATTGACCATACCTTGCCTTTTATCTATTTATAACTTATACAATTCTGTAACCACCATAAACACTGACACCCACAACAATTGCAATAAATAGTCATATTTTTTTTGTTCATTAGAAGCCTTTTTAAACTGGATTCCATCCCGTTTTTTTAGGTTTTTTTCTTTTTCTTCTTCATCCTCACTTGCGTAAAAGTAGCTTAGTCTCAATTTACGACTGAATTCTTTTATATCTGTCAGTAGTCCTGTTATATGTTCTTTAGGTGTTGGTTTATATTTAAGACCTTGCTCAGGTAAACTTATCTCATTTTCAGAGAGCTCTCTGCTGGAGAGGTTTGTTACTTTAGGATTAATTTCTTTTCCATGTTGTGTTATGCTGCTATTTTCAAATTTGTCTCCTCACTGTCTATCACACCCAGTCTTGGTTCCCTTCTGTACATTAATCATGTGCTTCCTCCACCTGCATGTCTGTCGTATTGGCTTTGTTCTAAAGAAAGAGGCTTTACATTTTTACTTATGTATATCATTCCATTTCTTCTCATTGCATGACTATTTTTTCCGTGAAAACAATCATTTCTGGGTTTCCTGTGAAAATAAGATGAGTATTCTGAGGAAAGGTCTTAAATTTACCTTTACACCTAAACTTACGATATATACATTATTAGACATTTATTCAACTGAATATAAAGTTTCAAAAACCAGTATATATGATATGGACCGACGCAAAGCAGCGTAAATATGGAAGGTTTGCGTGCTTATAAAACTTCACTTGCACCGAAACAAAAGAATAATAATTGTTTTAATACATGATATAAAGTGAAACCTGCAAATTATATTGCTTTAAAATAGCAAAAATGACAATTTCTGATCGTAATACCACGTCAGGGCTCATAGTAGCTATGTCATAATTAAAGACAGCTATTTCGAGAACATCCTATAGAACTGATTTCAATTACATGCCTTGTTGAAAAGACCAGTCTATTTCAGAACATAAGTATCTGTTTCCTAAAAATGATAGACAGGTTTTCAGAAAATTAAAAGTATGCATATAAGAAAGGAAAATAGACCGAAAGTCAAACTTGTGAACGAAAATTCACAGAACGTAAAACATGAAAATGAAAGTAGATTGAACGTAAAACATTAAAACGAAAGCACATCGAAAGAAGAAATTAAAAAGTGACTTGTGAGGGTTGGTTGTTGCCGTGCGATTTTATGCTGCTCGATAGGAGTGGGCTGGTTCAATTTTACTGATAAAGTAAAGTAATAGTGTAGGTGGGTGGTACGGGAGTAGTTGGGTAGAGCAACATTATATTGCTGTTAAAGTAATAGTGTCGGTGGGTGCTACGGGAATAATAGAGTTGGGTAATAGTATACTGCCATTAAAGTGATAGTGTCGATCAATGGTACGGGAAGATTAGGGTGGGGTAATAGTATATTGCCATTAAACCAATAGTGTTGGTGGGTGGTACTAGAGTAGAAGGGTGGGGTAACTGTATACTGATAAATTAAAGTAATAGTGTCGGTGGTTGGTACGGGAGTAGTAGGGTGGTAATGACACTTCCGTCATTAAAAAAAAAAAAAACAAATTTAAAAAAAAAAAACATATTTAGGGTGCGGTTGGTCTTTTTGCATCATCTTAGAAAATTAGATGATTAGGTGCGGGTGAATTAGGGTGGTCTATACTTGCATCGTCGTTTGAAAGCAGTTAGTTGTTAATAGACCATTTTTTATACTACTCCGATTGCCAGGTTTGCAGAATTACAGAGAGCATAACGTTGATGAAGTAAATAACATGAAGGCGGTGGATAGGTCATGCACTGATACGACCAGAGGAGAGACTAATAACTTCTGCCATGATATGGAAACCAGAAGGGAAAGGAAACGTGGAAGACAAAAAGTTGACCTGACAGAAATTGGCGAAGAAGGAGATGAAAGAAATGGGCTGGAACACATGGAAAGAGGTCCGAAACGAAGCCATTGACAGAAGAAAGTGAAAGAAGAAAGTGTTGGCCTCATTTGCTAGAGGGCAAGAAGAGTCTTAAAGAAAAGAAAGAAGATTGTCAGGTTGATACTGACGGACTAGGATACTGTTTGGTAGTCGGTCAGTATATCCCTGGAGTCCTGAAAAAAGAAACACTGCGGCCATTCTTACTTAAACATGTGAAGAGGCAATTCTGTGTTTCTTTTTTTGTTATTTTATTGAATTTATTGGATGGCCATGCTGATAAAAGTCCATTTTTATCATTCCTTCAACGACACATAACGAAAATCTCGTCAACATAAAAATCTTTCTATGACAATTTTAAAAGATATATAAAACCTTGTTGAAAAGGAGAGGGATATAGCATATGGGCCAATATGTGTCTTTTTTAATATACGTGCAAGTATAATTTTGTTTTCATTTTGTATAAGAAAGTTTTAACTTTGACAATATTTATTTTCGAAATGGTTATTTCTCTTTACAAATCTAAAATAGCATTAAAAGTAGACTTGGTTCATGAAAAATTACTATTTCTGCCACATATAGAACAATCAGAGTTTTGGTTAGCAAGCGCTTCAGTGGAAAATCAAGGCGTTATTTTAATATCATATGAGTCAAGTCAATACCTTTGACATCCACCATGATCATTTTGTTTCTAAATTGAGGTGTTTAACAAAAAAGGGAAAAATATAGGGGTTTTGCCACACAAAAAAACACAGTATTTTTTTTTTTTTTTTTTTTTTGTAAAATGAAAATTTCAGATATATTTATTAGCATTAAAGCTCTATGGTATTTTCATATTTACTAAAATTCCCTTACTATACCCATACAAGATTATTGCCGCCAACGTTTTGACGGCTGAAAGTTGAAAATTAATTTGGTATTATTATTTTATTAAGTATTATGTTATTAATGTTGTATATTGGTCAAAATATAATCTTTTCGAAGCACTTAAGTCGATTTTTATCAGTATCAATAATAAATGAATAATGAATAATCATTTAGGTTAATAGCAGAATCTTGGAAAGAGCAGATGGATAGATTTTGTGTGTATTGTTTGGAAAGAGCAGATGGATAGATTTTGTGTGTATTGTTTGGAAAGATCAGATGGATAGATTTTGTGTGTATTGTTTAGAAAGAGCAGATGGATAGATTTTGTGTGTATTGTTTGGAAAGAGCAGATGGATACATTTTGTGTGTATTGTTTAGCATTGTTGACCCATCGATGAGCATATATACAAGTAGTCAAAATACGTTCTAAGGTTTGAATATGTACTAAATTGCAGTCACATGACCAAATTATGTGCAGAAAACTAATAATTTTCTTCCGTAAATATGAAGATCATTGATAAGCTTCGCTCCATATAGAAAGGACAAGACTTTAACCTTATTTCGTAAATAGTGACCTACTTTAGGGTCCTTATATTAGAGACCCAGGAATGACAACATAATTGTTTGTGGTCCTTTGGCCCCAATGACACAAACTGTGATTTCTCATTTTTATCTTGGTATAGGACTGTACTATAATCGTTTAGTATCCGTGCATTATATGTAGTCAGATAGTCCTTGCTTGGCATATGTAGATGGGTATAAGGAAAATAAGTGATGTTTAACATAGTACCGCACGGCTAGTAACGTGGCACATGCTTATTCAGTAACCACAAACTGAAGACTAGTTAGAACTTATGACCAGGGAATTTATAAGCGTAGCCTCATGCCCGGTATCGACTCTACCAAATATATAACTATATAAAACCATTTAAATGTTCCTTTTTTCATTTGCCCTTAAAAATATCTCTTGATAAAAGCAGATTTACATCACCACCCACTTCTATATTACTTCCTAGTTTGTCGAATTTTCGTTTCATTTCGTATGAAACGCCTATGATTATCAGGATTTATTTAATGATTGTCGACAGTAGTTATGATGCAAAGAAACTGACAATCCTCTATGCATACAATATAAATCAAATAGAGTAAAAGAAAAATATCTACTTACTTGTCTAAGCTGGTGACTTATGCATCATAAGTATTATTCTTCCTTCACATATGATGCGACTCAGCCCGGTGTACAGTTTGATATGGAGGCTCATAAAGGGCGTGAACATCGATAACCTTGAAGAGGTCAAAATTCATGAAATAATTATCGGTACATTTGAGCGTACAAAGTGATCGAGTTGTAAAGCATCTATCAAGTTTGCAAAGATGAATTATAGTATAAATAGGTAAAATAAATCTTGAAGACGCCCACAGGTCTGTGAATGTACCCATCCAGTCCCCCTGTTGACACTTGCGATTATTAAAATTCAACAGCAAGCTTTATGTACAACAGTCCCACGTTTTTTTTAATACATTGACATCTATATGTAGGCATAAATTGTCATGGGTGATTGATACCAAGGTATTATTAATTAACATGTGTGTATCTACATATGTATGTATGTATGTATGTATGTATGTATGTATGTATGTATGTATGTATGTATGTATGTATGTATGTATGTATGTATGTATGTATGTATGTATGTATGTATGTATGTATGTATGTATGTCTGTCTGTCTGTATGTATGTATGTATGTATGTATGTATGTATGTATGTATGTATGTATGTATGTATGTATGTATGTACACTTGGCATGAAGAATGCAACCCGATTTTTTCATGATATTTATAGATCAACAAACTGCCATTACTTGTAATAATCTTTCTTCATTTGATGATGTGGGTAAGGGACGACGGCCATAGCGATGACGGCGATGATGATGATGATCACAATGAGCGCATATTCTCTCAGCCAACTCAAATTATGATAACAGTTGTATAGGAGGATACTTTACGGACAAAATGACATTCTGTTGACAATGGGAATTACCATTATGCAGCCATTTTCAATAGAATGGGACTGTACGGTGAATGTAAATTACATGTTAACATGTCCATAGATTTAAAATTAGTATGACACTGTGAACAATGGAAATTTTAAATTACGCCTCCATTTTGAAAAATGAAATTCTGTGGACAAGGGACGTTTAATATTACTCTTTTTAACATCGCATTTTTTTTAGTACAAACACATTTTTGAAAATGGCGACACTCTATGGCCAAAATTGATACTATGTGGACAATGGGAATTTAACATTACTCCTCCATGTTGGAAAATGACACTCTGTGGACAAGAGGAATTTAATATTAGCCCATAACATTATGGGTCGTTATACGGACAAGGGGAGATGCAATGTTAAAAATGTCCATCGGATTAACATGATGGGTCGATTACAGGACAACTGAAAATGTAATGTTAGAACTACACTTACTTACCAATACGCCTTTTGAGTGACCAACACCCAGTCATCTACTAACCAACACCCAGTTGTCTACTAACCACCACGCACACTTATTAACCAACACGCCTTTTGAGTTACAAACACCCACTCATCTACTGATCGACACCTACACTTACTAACCAGCACGCGTTCTGAGTGACCGACGCCCACTCATCTCCTGACCAACACCCACGCTTACTAACCAAGGAAAAAGGTAGAAATATATACACACTATACACACAAACACACCTATATACTAACACTCAAAAGGTAGGCTGTTAAAGAAGGGGGCTGAAATATAAGTGAAACCTCTTATAAACAAGATTACTATTTCCCCCACCACATCTAACCCCCTATAACCTCCCTACCATCCCCATATAAACAAACCTACCACCCATTACCACCCTTATAATCGATATAACCCTAGCAGTGAGGTATAAGGAGAGAAAAGGAATATACACACACTATACACACAAACATGCTTATATACATTCACACACAAAGGTAGGAGTGCGCAAACACTATACATAAAAGCATACTATCATACTATCACACACAAGAGAGAGTGGAGCGGGGGTTTAGGTTTTAGTTGTGAAAGACAAAACATAGACAAAGACATACACAAACATATAAAGCAAATATTGGTAATGATTGACTTGTGAAAGAAAAATATAGACAAAGACATACACAAACATAGAAAGCAAATATTGGGAATAATTGAGTTGTATCTTTGTTTCTGCGAGAAATGGGTGGCGTTCAAAAGGGTCGTTGGGGTTGTAAACCAAAGAGGGTTAACACATACCACACCGTTTCACTGTTCTTCTTCTCGAGTTTCTCTGCGCTGCCGGTGCATGTACCAATACACTCTTGAGGCACCCTTGCCGTTCAATGCACACTCTTCTCTTTTAAACAGCCGTGTCTATGACCTTGGTGATGGCCCAAGATGACTTCACATACATGAAGTAGTATGGAACAAACATCATGCTTGAAATGATCGTTGATGGTTCCACGCTGGTCCACACCTTGACTCGTCTTGCGAATAGGTGACACAATGGGCGGATAAATAATCTTCGAGCGAATCAAAACTGAATGGGAGGTTCCACCAGTCAAAACGCGTGTGCCATAACTTAGTCAGAGCATGCTTTCTATCTTTCAATCAGAATACAGCAGACGCGTGACGTCACTTTATATATATATATATATATATATATATATATATATATATATATATATATATATATATATATATATATATATATATATAGAGAGAGAGAGAGAGAGAGAGAGAGAGAGATTTAAAATAAAGAAACAACACAAACGCCAATAAATTTGTGCGACTTCAGGCACAAAATCTGTGCATTTGACATCTTTATGATCTGGAACCATTCAGAAGAAGATCTACACAAATTTATTAATAGCCTAAATAATTTTCATCCCACAATTAAATTTACTTACACTGCATCCAGTACGCATGTGTCATTTCTACACGTAAATGTGATGAGAAAAATTATGATAATACTATCTCTACAAATGTTCACGTCAAAGAAACTAATATCCACCAATATGTGGAATATTCGTCTTGTCATCCCAGGTCATGTAAAAACGGTATACCTTATAGTCAGGCGAAAAAATACCGACGTATCATTTCAGACGATTGTCAATTACAAAAGTCTTTGAATGAATTAAAAACATATTTTCAAAGCAGGAATTATCCCATACATGTAATAGAGTCTGCTTTGAGTAAAGTCTGTATTCTTACCCAAAATGATGCTTTAAATACAGCAGAATGTGCGAAAGAGAAAAATATAATTCCTTTCATAATACAATATAATCCTTCATTGCCAAATATACATTAATATATATTGGAGTCTCCTCAACTTATCAGATAAAAAAAGCGTCAAAACACCTTACGAGAGATAGCCAATTCTTGCTTATAGAAGTCCTAAGAATTTACAAGATCTTTTGATCAGAAATAAACCGACCGAAAATTTAAAAAGATGTTTTTCATCAACTAAATGCAACAGACGTCGGTGCTCTCAATGTGCAAGTATTAGAGAAAGTACCTATTTTAGTAGCTCCAATACTAAAGAATTGTTTTCTCTACGTTATAACACTGACTGTATATCAACTGATGTGATTTATTTGATAACCTGTAAAAAAATGTAACATCCAATATGTTGGACAAACACTTCAACAAGTTTCTAAGAGAATGAATAATCACCGCTTTCATATAAAAAATTGTATGGATCCTCAGTTCTCCTCTAATGTTTCAATACATTTTAATACAAATAATCACTCTTTACGTGATTTTTCTTTCATGCCAATCGATATTGTGCACGGAGAAATAAACAGACTCATTAAAGAAAGTTACTGGATTAATAGTTGACATACTTTGTATCCTAATGGCCTTAATACTAAGGCATTATATAAAATTGTATACATTTTTAGAGGAGGAATTGATATGTCGTATACATGTGTATATGTATATGTATATATGTGTTTGTATGTATGTGTCTATATATATATATATATATTAGTTATAGAAATATGTAGTTGTATGTATGACTGTTTGTCTCTACATTATAATTTCACAATATATATATATATATATATATATATATATATATATATATATATATATATATATATATATACATATGTGTTTGTGTGTGTGTGCATAAGCGTTCCTACGATTTACAAGTGCTGAGCAGTTCAAGTACAATGCACATGGCTAAAATGAAGACTTTGTGTTGGGTTGCGCCTGCAGTGGATACTTCTAATACCAGGCGTGATAGTACAGCTACTGCTACTATAGCGAGTATTACTCCAGACGAGAATCACTTGAATTTGGATTTGGGTTTTAGCGATTTCTTATCCTCGCAAGAATTTTTGCCGATACCACATTCACCCTCTTCTCCATCATCAGCAGCCTATGATGATTTTAAAACGAATCAGAAAGAAGAGATACATACCTTATTTTACAACGCCCAAAAGACAAAAAGACATTTGCTCAACAAAAAGAAGAGGAAAAGAGAAACCAAAATAATGAGATAAAAACTTTGAACAGTGAAAAGAAGGAAGGGAGTGAAAATAACTGCCAGTTTGTTACAGGACATTTTGGAAGAGCTAAAACACCTGAGAGGATTGTATGAAACATCTTTGGCGAAACCTAAGATCTTCAAATTACATCATTCCTAAACCTTCCATAGAGAGGTGACCCTAGTCAAATCAAATTTGAATCATCATGAAACGATCAAACTTTTTCAAGGAGAACCCAGAAGTCAAACGACGACGTTCTGTGTCACCCAACACTTTCCAAGAAGTTTTGGCAGGAGTTCACCCTAGCGATTTTGAAGAGGACACGAATAATTGTTATTGAACACCATCTACTTCTACAAGACCGACAAAGAAAGAAAGTCGTTTGGTAGCCCTTGAAGATTTTTTTTCAGATTCGAGCTACCCACAAGTGACTTCCAGAAAATATAGAACAACTACTTACACTTGCACCGTCATATTTAAAGATTTCAAATCTTAAGTAGCGCAAGTCGTTCATGGAAATCACCTGTTACGAAGACCGAATTTTCCAGATGGAAAATACGTTCAAGTCTATTATCACCAAAATCATTTTATTGCTATAACTAGTATAAAAGAATTTCTCGGTTATGCATATTATTGTGACAAATGTGACCAAGGATTTAACAATCGTGAGCAACATATTCATTGTGGAGAGAGATGTCGTGGCTGTTTACCGTCCAGATCATGTATTCCTGAAAGATAAGGAAGGCTTCAGTGCTTTACCTCCAGACGAACATTTGTAATCCCAGCATGTTACGAGCGACATCACATGAAAGAATTTCAACAACTGAATTATTGACAATGTCTCCCATTTATGGAGAGCTTGTTCGTACCAATAAAAAAGTCACACCTTTGTGCAGGAAAGAAACGATGTCGTATTTGTGACCAAGTTGTCCAGTTGGATCACCAATGCTATATCCATAGATATGACAACGAACCCCGGGTCGATTTTAATTTTGTTTACTTTGAATGTTCTCAAAAGACTGAAATTCACATTCCTAACTTGTGTGTGTCTTATCGCGCTGATCACAATTGTATTTAAGAACCTTTGTTTCATCACTGTCAGAATTGTAGTGTGATTCCAGGGGGACGCGAAAAGATATTGCGTGGCTCATATACTCTTTCTGTGTTTGCTAAATGAGTTTTAGACCCCACCGGCTACACATGGAGCGAAAAGGAGGCGTATCGTTACAAGAAGTGTCATGAATAGGCTCTAGTCATTGCTCTTAATGTCTTGGGATACAACAGACGGTTTCTTTTGAAATATGTTTTTTTCAGAACAAGGAACCGAATTTCCACAGGTCAACATGAATGGAACCAAAATAATTGCTTGAAAGAATCCATGTGTTATCTGGTAATGCCTTTGAACAGAATGCATGAAACGCTTGGAACAACAGAATCTGCTAAAGGGTATTTTCCACAGTTTTCAATACCGAAACAAATCAACACGTCGTGCTCCAGCAAATGCCTGAAGTCCATTACTGCGTACCCGACCGAATGCTAACAGAACGCTTGGTACAAACCCCACTCTTCAGACCCTTTTGATTTTCGAGAAGATATGTTTAAATTTGTTTGGAGGACGAACCAATGATACACGCTTGTTGTACAAAGCCGACGAATCTCACGAAGAGTAAATCAAATACATATAAATATGCTTTATTTCCTACTTGTAACCCTCAAATTTGACAGAACACATCGACGTGGAACACATTCGCTAGTACGAAGGTTTGATCAAATGTAAAGTTCTTCCACCGACAAAATTGTACCATCCCGTGTTGCCTCGTCATTGTCACGGAAAACTGATGTTTCCTTTATGAAACGCGTGATCAACACCAACCTTGTCGTCACAATGGCAAATACCGTACCTTAACCAGAACACGGGTGAGTGTTGAATTGTTTCATGCTCTCGATCGTGGATACCGATTGTTAAAAGTGTCTGAAATTTGTAATTTTCCTACCATAGAACAATACCAACAGGAGGACAACTTGAGTCCAGGGATTGTTTCACGTTACGTCAATGAATTTATAAAATTTATAAAATTGAAACAAGAAGTCAGCGGTTATCCGTCCTGGTGTCACACACCAGAAGACAAAGATAAATTGAAACAACGCTATCAATAACTAGAAGGCATCACCTTGGAACACGTACAACAGAATGAATGAAGACGATCGTTTGCTAATGTCATGCTGCATTGATTTTGGGGAAAACTGGCTCAACATCCGATATTGTCAAAGACTGAATACTCGGTGGATTCACGTCAATACTTCAGTTATCGAGGATAAAGGAAAACAATTTAAATACTTAGAAATCATGCGCGAAGATTTGATTTTAGTGAATTACGAAGAAGTCATAGAGTTTGTTTCCCCCGACGAGTTTGGCAATGTCATCAGTGCAGCTTACATGATAGCCAAAGTCCGTTTACCGTTTTGGAACCTTTCGGAGACCAAGTCATTTACACTGACGCCGAAAGTTGAATGTACATCGGATGCTATCACCCACACATCAAAGACGATCGTTTAGGAGCATGGACCGACGAACATTCCAAACAAGAGTTGGTTACCAGTACCAAGATAAGAACGGACACCTTCATATTAAATGCAAAGTAAAATGACTGACATTAAACTATCGCTCGAGTCTAGAGGTAAACTTTGACGTGGTAAATGAAGCCTTAAAGTCAGCTCAAGATCACGACTTTCGAGTCACCACTGTCAATTCTCATAAGATTGTACGTTTTTCAGCCGATCAATGAAATAAGTGTATCAGATTATCTACGAGAAACGAGTGTGACTTCCCGATCACAGCACGTTACCGTACGGGAAACCGCCTTTCAGTATAAAAAGTTCAACAAAAAAAAAGAAATATCATTATCATCAGAGACTTCCACTTAAAATGATGAAATCCCACACAGAAACAGTGTGATGGACCTACAGACTTCAAGTTCAATGACGTCGAGTGCAATACTGCATCATACGACCAGATTAATGATGTAACCTGCGACATAAGCGATGCAGCAAGACCAGGTCGCTCTATTATCGAAAGCGATGACGATCGTGTGCCCATCTATGGATCTCATCCATGCACTGACAAATCACTTTGGATACCACTAGCTCATCGAGAATAATAAATCGAAGAAGACCACACGTTTCCCGTGGCTTTGCCTGGCTATTGTGATTCCGAAAATCTATTCCAGACGGTCAAAGAAAGGAAGTGGCCCAAACATGTGGATTTCCCCACTCCGGAGAAATGTGTAGCGATGTCAGAATTTGTTTACTTATGACGAGAGGACCAAGTACAGTGTTTCAGTTGTATTGTTAAGATCTACGAATGGAAGTATAATGATTCAGCTTTCCATGAACATGCCAGAGGGTCGCCGTGCTGACACTACCATCCCTTGTTAGGGTCATGATTATGATTCCTCGTGGATACTTTAGAAAGGAGAGGATTCGTAGTTTATCTTCGGAGCTTTGTACACACTCAAGTGAAACGCAAAGAACAATCGCATCCTCTACATTAGTATCTAAACGCTATAAGAAGTTTGATTACTTTGAAAGTGTTCAAATGGTCAGACATGGATCAACTACACTCATTTAAGAAGATTTCAGATGCCACGCCTTCTACATTCAATGCTGGAGTGCTACACATAATTCCATTGACGGAAGTCTAGGTAAAGGTTCAAGACTTACGGGATTACAAAACAAAACTTCTGAAATAAGTATTGGCAATGGTATTACTATTTATTCAAAAAGACACTCCTGTGAATGACTAGATTAGAAGAGTACATTCAGAATGTGCCTTTGAACTACGGGAACACATTTACAGACACTTTATACAAATTCAAGTGGAACGCACAGAACAATTGCATCCGAAATGGCATAGACATTTTAATCATTGGTATCTGAATTTTATAACAAGGCTGATTACGTTGAAAATGTTCAAAAGGTCAGACTTTGATACTCTGCGAACATGTTATAAGACTCTCCATGCCGTGACTTCTGTCATCAGTGTTGCTCCACATTCTATGGGAGCAAGTCAATGACGCCATTCAAGACTTAATGGATTACCAAGTACTTTTAAAAGAACTTATTCCACAAGACAATACGACTTCTTTGAATTTAAGACGACGTGTCGTATGTGTGTTAGGGACTGAATTTCTTTCATTTCGTTTACCAGCAGATTCCATGTGGCAAAGTTATATCCAGTTCATGCAAGGACATGACAGCCAAAACTGTGTCTGTCCACGAAGAACTCATTGTGTTAAAAATGGTACGCTTAGTGATGAATACTACTTCTCTACCCCTGTGTGAAGAAGAAATGCTTCGTACTTTATCTATTTTTTATACTTCCCAAAGAAGTGGGTGTTTCTAGTTGGATACACCAACGGATTTACGACTGGAAGGATGTACGTGACTGGAAAGGTCTTGGATTTGACTCTTGCAAACAAGTATCGTGTGGTGTTACAAAGAGTGGCAATCGGCTTACACGTTACTTAAATAAAGTAAAGGAGAATCCATTTCATTTGTAGAAGGAATTACTCGCGAAGACGACGGGATGGTGTCTGGCTGTCGTGAAACGCATTTTGTCATCTTCGATGACATGTTAGGAGCAGATGAAGAAGAAATGAAACTAAAGTTAACATGAAAAGATCATCACCGTAACACTAGTATTATTTACATTACTCAAAATTAATTTCAAAAAAGTAAAGTGCATGGCACCATCAGTCTCAGTGCTTATTATGTTGTGTTGTTTAAAAGTCCAGAGATAAATCTCAAGTTCAAGTCTTGACTAAACAGTTAGAAACACCTTCATTCGTGTATGCTTATGACGATGTCACTCCAGTGTCATATACATATTTACCAATCAGTTAAACAAATAAATCTCCGGATTATTTGAGATTTCGTACGGTTTTGTTTCACGATTGGTGTCAAGAAGGAGGTCCCGTCATTTGCACGTCGCCTTCGTTGTTTTCCTCTGTCTTAAAAAAAATGACAACTATGAAAACACCATTCACCTCTTTCTTTTCTGAACATGACTTCCCTTCGATCTCATCCTACCGCCAAATTGATTAGTGCACTGCATGCCATAAGTCGCAGAAAATGCACCGGTGCGCTCACATTTGCTAGAAACCAGTCTCAAAGAAGTGTTACGATGGTTTGACAGCACGTCGATTACGACAAGAAATTATTCACATTCCTCTTCAAACACAAGGTTTTTTTTTTAAATTTTATTTTGTTGAAAAACATAAAGTAGCTTTGACCTTTGACACAACTGGCCAATCCAAGAATTAATATTCAAACCAAGAAACAAATTACCTTGAAAGCAGCTGGAAGTAGATTTCTGGAAGGTATCATTATTCATTCAGTCCTTCGATGGGATCCAAATATTGAAGCTAAAGAAGCAAAACCTGCTAAAAACTCCAAAACACAAAAAAGAAGAGAGTGATATTGAGTTCACACTCCAAATTATCTCCTAAGAAGAAGAAAAAAAACGACATCTTCAAGAAAGAGAGGTACTGTAGGTCGAACGCGCACGTACTGACAAAAACCTCGAACTATGACCGTCTCACCTTCCTCTTTTCCCACTTATTCTCCTCCATTATTGATGATACCAGCGAAACCTGATTTAAGACAAGGATTTCCTCATTCGATCAAAAATAGAAACCCATCCCTAAAGTGACTTCTACATCTTCTTCATTGCCGTCTTCTACTGCTCAAGCTGCTCCTGCTGCAGCCAGAAAGGTGCATCCCCTAAGACAATTGTAAGACAGAACAGGCATGCTACAAAGTGTACTGGATTTATTCCGTTGATAACACGTCATCGAGCAGTAGTGACTAAAGTCAAGTTGGTACTACAATCAGTGGGGACGAATTCCAGCATAAAGGAAGAAGAGATTTTGGATAAGATTCACTTCAGTTGCTCTGAACAAAAATGTCCTCCTCTCAAAATTCACACCATCAACGACGTCCAAAGATGTCTTCCAAAAAAGAAGAAAAAACAGGCTATGCCTTCTCGTTTACCTAAACATTGAGATGTCTTGTCACTACTTATCAAAGACAACGATCCAATGAGAAAGCAAATCATTCAGTAAGCACCTAAAGAAATCATTCATACGGTGTGTGGATGTTGTTTGAACGTCTTGAAAGGAATGGTTCCTTTGGCCAAGGTACACGAACAGCATTTAGAACGACATCGTCGCCTTCTTTGATAAATGGTGAAAATGAAAAGTCCAGTAATTAAAACTAAATAGTGCTCGTTCAACGAGAAGGATTTATTCGCATGCTGGTAGGAGCGTTGTTAAAAGTCGCTGCTCCCTAATTAGGATCGGTTGCAGGACCTCTTTTAAGATGATTGTTGAGGTGAAGATTAAAAGGACATACTTTTCTGGAAGAACATCGTACTCCTGGATCTTATGGAAGGACGATAATAGGTACGAGCAACGGATACCGACCTTACGTCCTAATCCTAATCTCACACAGACGTCCCACTTACAACAAGAGTTACAATCGTTGATGGATCAAACAGATTTGTCAGAAACGGAAAAATCCCATCGGTAATGACAAATATTGCAATGTTTTCAACTGTTTCACAACAAAGTTTTAGACGAGACTGTTAAATCTACTCTGAGAGAAAAAGGAGAAGACCTCAAATAGTTTCAAACTCCACTTGCTAAATTACCCAAGTTGACACCTACATTAAGATTTGGTTGGATCAAAAAGTTCATATTAACACATTCGCCAGCAGAAGAGAAAAAGAAAGAAAGTGAAGAAAGAGGCATTATTTACTCGTATTGCTCGTCAAACACATAAAGCATTGCAATCTCAAACAATACCACACAAAGAAAAGAACATTAAACTTATTTAGCAGCAGCAACATGGATATACTTTTGGCCAGCATTTACTACAATCTTGTTCATTTAACTGGCTACGGAGGAATTAAAGAACTGTATCATGCAGCCAATACTAAACTCAAAAGTCTACGTCTGCAAGATGTACAACAATGTTACAAGAACAATCGACGTACACGTTACACAAACCCATCCGACGAAAATGTTTAAGAAGTCACACTATAGTAGAAGGAATCGATCATCAATGGTAAGCCGCTTTAGCCGATGTCTCTCATTTAGTTTCGTACAATCGAGGTTACAAATATTTGTTTTGTGTCAATCGGCTTAGGTGGCTCCTTTGATTTCTACAACAAGTTCAGAGTTAGTGAAAAATTTCAAAAGTGTCTTGCAACAAAGTGGTCGACATCCTTTGGAATGGAAAACAGATAAAGGCGCCGAATCTCTTAACCCCGCATGTCAATAAGAATGGAAAAAGACACATTTGTTTTTTCACCACTGAAAATCATAAAGCTAACACCAGTCTCGTGGAAAGTTTTCAACGAACCTTGAATGAATATATTTTACACATCAACATCCTCTCAAATACATCGACGTGATACGACGTCTCGTCATAGCTTATAATTAAACATACCATTGTAGCATAGGATGTGCAGCAAAAGAAGTGAAACCTCAAAACGAAGTGACTGTTTTTGATGGATTATTTAGAACGTCAAAGACCTGAAGAAAAAAAAACAAGCGTTAAACACCGGAGATTTAGCTCAACTTTTAACAAAAGCTATTTACCGAACCGGACAACTTAATTGATTCGTGTCACAGGAGAAGTGCGTTGACCTGAACCCCCTATCTATAAATTGGACGATATGAACGGAAAACTGTTAAAATGAATTTTTTATTTGCCCGAGTAATGACGAGTGACCAGACGACGACGTGTATGATACTGAAAGCATTCTCAAAAACATGCAAAGTGGGAAAACATCGTACCCACGAAGTTAATATTCGTTGGAAAGGATATTTACCCAGATTCTATTCTTGGATTGTAGCTTCACAAGTCATCGACTATAAAAAGAAGTTGAAGTTACAAACATGTCGTTAAACACTACATCCCCGCCTCCAAGTTCATTCATCCAAGAACAACAAGATCTGACAGATCTTTTTGGTCCATATTGTAATTGGATCAGTAATTAGAAAATTGACTTTGCAACAAAGAGATAAGCAACTATGGACTATTTTACTCAGCAGCTGTATTGGCTATCTTCTTCCCAATACCTCGCTGAAAATATACCGACAATAACAACGGTAGCTTCATCAACGCCAGTCACGACTCTTCCAGTCTCAAAAGTTCTCTGGAACATTTGGAAAATCAATCTCCTTTGACATCGAGTGACTCTTCGGAGGCAAAAACCAGTGAACGATGAATCACCATTTTTATTTAACATCACCTAGTGACAGTTCTACAAATGTGTTTCCCAACAACAAATTATGTTGTTTCATGGTCAAATTATCTCACTCCATACAATTGGACCACGAAGATCATTGGGAAGTGGCATTGGTAGAAATCATTCATCCCACTGAAGTCTGAAATATTGCCGAGGATCAAACCACTTTCGTCGTAGAAATCCTCAACGAACAGGTCCAAGAATGTTAAATTTCCATTGTACAAAGAGTCTCATGTTAATGTTAAACCTATTGACATCTTAACATGGAATTCCCAATGTCCGGAAAGTGTCATCCTTTTCACAAAGGGAGTCTAAGGTTAATTTCCATTGTCTACAGATTGTCATTTTTGTCCGTATAGTATCCCCCTATACTACTGATGACGAAATAGTCAAACCTAATGTACAACTCTCTACAACTGAATGGGAGGAATCAATTCAAGACATATCATTTTTAAAAAGTCTATCAATTCAAGATTAATTCAAAAGCGACCTATACAATATAAAGAACAGTCTATATGTAATCATTAGAAATTCCATAATATAAATACCTCCTTGAATAGACAACAGACCAGGATGTTTTCTTGTTTCCATGTTTTGAATAGACAACAGACCAGGATGTTTTCTTGTTTCCATGTTTTGAATAGACAACAGACCAGGATGTTTTCTTGTTTCCATGTTTTGAATAGACAACAGACCAGGATGTTTTCTTGTTTCCATGTTTTGAATAGACAACAGACCAGGATGTTTTCTTGTTTCCATGTTTTGAATAGACAACAGACCAGGATGTTTTCTTGTTTCCATGTTTTGAATAGACAACAGACCAGGATGTTTTCTTGTTTCCATGTTTTGAATAGACAACAGACCAGGATGTTTTCTTGTTTCCATGTTTTGAATAGATTAGATTTTCATCATTTTCAGAGCATAATTATAACAAGAATTTAAGCAAATCCCGCCTACACATATTCATCAGACACAAGAGTTTTGTATTTGTGATTAGTCAAGGTGATCAGTAATTAGTGATGATGATGACAAGTCAAGTAGTTGATGTATACCACAGTAATTTTGTTATTCTTTGATATGGTGATCTTATAATTCTGAGGACATATGCTCATATCCAATTTGATGACTCTACAAGCAACTGGGTCAAAGAAAATCACCTAAACATCAACGGTATACAGAGTCACTGAACTGTAAAAAGTTTGTCAAGGCGTCATACTCCACAAGATGCATGCACATATCAGGTATCATGACTGTGCAAGCAAGTGTACATGATCTTTGGAGCATGAAAAGTAGGTCACGTATACCTACTTTTGGTACGGCAGTCTACTACTTATCAGGACTCTTGCACATATCTATTTTTTTTACTATACAGGCAACAGTGTCCCAGAAATTGACCAAAACGTAAAAATAGCACATGATGAATAGAGTTTAAAAGTAGGTCACAGTGACCTACATTTAGCGTTGTGGTTTAGTATTTTTCAGGATGCATGCACAGATCAATGTTCATGACTAATAGAGAGCAACGTCCAAGAAATTGACATGAAGGTTAAGAGAGTTCATAATCACCGGAATGCAGCAAAAAGGTCACAGTTACCTAATTTTGGTATAGTAGTATAGTACTTCTCAGGACGCATGTACATATGAAATCGTATGACTGTATAAGCAATAGTACATAGTCATTAAGAGTGAAAAGTAGGTCACGGTAACCTACTTTTAGCAAGATGGCAGACTGCATGCAGAAATTAACTTTCAAGACTGTAGTGGTAATAATGTCTGCGATATTTACTTAAACATAAAAGGTGTACATTTCCTAACGCCAACGCCACCAACAATGACGCGTGACGACTTTAGAGAGGTCATGGGCAGATCCAGGGATACTATTTAAGGAGGCGTAAACAAGCAGGCAAGACGTCTTTGGTATGGAACCCATGGTGGGGGCTCAGTGGGCGAAGCACCCGGAACCTCTTGCATCTTAAGCGTCTCAGGCATAATTTTAACATAATAACTGTAAAGATTCTTCCGCTATAAAACATTCCGGTTGTTTCGTGCTTCTCTCTCTCTCTCTCTCTCTCTCTCTCTCTCTCTCTCTCTCTCTCTCTCTCTCTCTCTCTCTCTCTCCTCCAAATAGCTGTCTGAATAACAACTCAGGTGATTGAAAGGATTAGTGATGGATTACCGCTATTGCTAATCAATGTTCTCTCTGGATGTGCACATGCAACTTGTTCTCTCGATATATGCATGGCTAATTGACATATCTACTGTTCGCAGCGCCAAAGGGACACAAATACAATTTTGATGACAAAAATTGACGTCACTAAGTGCAGTCAAAATGTATAACGGAGCATTTGCATATACAGGTAACGGAATTGGCCGACTCTCTCCATCTCTGTCTATCTGTCTCTCTGTCTGTCTATCTCTGTCTGTCTGTCTGTCTGTCTGTCTCTCTGTCTCTCTCTCTCTCCGCCAAATAGCTGTCTGAATAACCAGTCAGTTGATTGAAGGAGTTAGTGATGGATTACCCCTATTGTTAATCAATGTACTTTATGACTGTGCACGTGCAACTTGTTGACTCTATCTATGCATTGATGATGTACTGTTCATTGTCATACCTACCGTTCGCAGTAGCGCCAAGGGACACTAATACAATTTTGATGACAAAAACTGACGACACTAAATGCAGTCAAAATGTATACCAGAGCATTTGTATATCCGGGTAACGGAATTGGCCGTCAAGACCTGGTCGTTCTTTTCGTCAACGCTGTCCCCAGATACACCCGATGTAGGCGGAACTAATTATATCCGTGTACAAATATGTCTGCCTCGAAGGGAAGGACAAATTCATCATCAGATACAAGTTAAAGAGATCAGGAATTGGACTATCCGCCACCGAAAAGGTGAGTCGGACGTAGACTCTCAATTTTAGTCTTGACCACAATTAATTTACGTCATTCGATAATGTGTCATACGTAACTCGGTCCTTTCGCCCAGTCGTGAATTGGGTCCTGTTCAGCGGTAGCTCTCGTTCATAATACAGTAGATTGAAAAAGGTTGGTAGTTAAATGAATCTATAAACTCCTGTCAGGGAATGTAAGTATTGCGTTCATCAGTGACAATTCAAAAGAAAACGATTACCATTCTGTACTTAGTGGCAGACACCGAGACCCACTGAAACAGTAAATTCGAAGGATGCTGTCAACAGAGAGCATGAAAAGCGTGCACTCCTAATACTTTATTAAAATGGGACCGCATTGTGTATTGACACGTTATCCATGCCGATTTGTCATTTAAATCAGATCTCTTTAATTAAACTCGATTATAGTTCATATTCATTGTGAAATGAGTTTGTATATTTTAGTGCGAGATCTTCAGACTGTCTAATAGCTTTAATATCGCCTTACGACTTGCAGCAAAAGCACAACATTTATTTTGAAGAGAATCAGATTCCCTATCAGAATTACAAGATGATCTTCAGAAGATTTCCTATGAAATATGCAAGAAAAAGTATCCGAACATGCATAAGAATTTGAGGACATTATTCCTTGCGATAAAAAAGATCCCTGAAACACATGTGTGACAACGGAATGAAACGTTCTTAAAGGTTGAAACAAGAAATTTAACTTGTTTGCTGATGATGGTGGCCCATGTACAAATTGTGAGTCCGAAACAGACTTATAGGTATTAGAATCAAAAGAGTCACATTAAAATAAAATAAAATAAATAAAAATGTATTGATTTGGTTCGTCATGAATTTTAATGAAAAGACTGTGAATGTGGTATTTAAATCGGACCAACCATCAAATGTTCAAGAATACCTTCTGTAAATGTATGAGCTCTCCAAGACATGTACTTGAATTTTGTCTGAGCCTAGCTATACGTCTCTGTGAGATAGGATTAAATATGATGACATAAGATCAAGGGTGATAAATAATCTTCAATAATGTTACAATTGACAACATATTGTGATCAAGGGCTCCAAAGGTGGAACCGAGAGCATTTAGCAATATTTGCATTCGACACGCCACTAAAGCAATTTACATCCTTCGACATAATGGAGTTATAAATCCGTGTATATATCCACCTCTCTCTCTCTCTCTTTCTCTCTCTCTCTCTCTCTCTCTCTCTCTCTCTCTCTCTCTCTCTCTCTTTCTCTCTGTCTGTCTCTGTGTCTGTCATTTTCTCTCTCTGTCTGTCTTTGTTTCTGTTTGTCTCTCTGTCTGTCTCTCTGTTTTTCTGTCTCTCTCTATGTCTGTCTGTCTGTTTCTCCGTCTGTCTATCTTTGTCTCTGTCTCTCTCGATGTCTGTCTCTGTTTGTCTGTCTCTCTCTCTCTCTCTCTATCTCTCTGTCTCTCTCTGTCTCTCTCTCTCTCTCTGTCTCCGCCAAATAGCTGTCTGAATAACCACTCAGGTGATTGAAGGAGTTAGTGATGGATTACCCCTATTGTTAATCAATGTACTTTATGACTGTGCACGTGCAACTTGTTGTCTCTATCTATGCATTGCTGATGTACTGTTCATTGTCATACCTACCGTTCGCAGTAGCGCCAATTGACACTAATACAATTTTGATGACAAATCTGACGTCACTAAGTGCAGTCAAAATGTATACCAGAGCATTTGTATATGCAGGTAACGGAATTGGCCGTCAATACCTGGTCGTTTTTTTCGTCAACGCTGTCCCCAGATACTCCCGATGTAGGCGGAACTAATTATATCCGTGTACAAATATGTCTGCTTCGAAGGGAAGGACAAATTCATCATCAGATACAAGTTAAAGAAACCAGGAATTGGACTATCCGCCACCGAAAAGGTGAGTCGGACGTAGACTCTCAATTTTAGTCTTGACCACAATTAATTTACGTCATTCGATAATGTGTCATACGTAACTCGGTCCTTTCGCCCAGTCGTGAATTGGGTCCTGTTCAGCTCCGGTAGCTCTCGTTCATAATCAAGTAGATTGAAAAAGGTTGGTAGTTAAATGAACCTATAAACTCCTGTCAGGGAATGTAAGTATTGCGTTCATCAGTGACAATTCAAAAGAAAACGATTACCATTCTGTACTTAGTGGCAGACACCGAGATGCACTGAAACAGTAAATTCGAAGGATGCTGTCAACAGAGAGCATGAAAAGCGTGCACTCCTAATACTTTATTAAAATTAGACCGCATTGTGTATTGATACGTTATCATTGCCGATTTGTCATTTAAATCAGATCTCTTTAATTAAACTCGATTATAGTTCATATTCATTGTGAAATGAGTTTGTATATTTTAGTGCGAGATCTTCAGACTGTCTAATAGCTTTAATATCGCCTTACGACTTGCAGCAAAAGCACAACATTTATTTTGAAGAGAATCAGATTCCCTTTCAGAATTACAAGATGATCTTCAGAAGATTTCCTATGAAATATGCAAGAAAAAGTATCCAAACATGCATAAGAATTTGAGGACATTATTCCTTGCGATAAAAAAGATCCCTGAAACACATGTGTGACAACGGAATGAAACGTTCTTAAAGGTTGAAACAAGAAATTTAACTTGTTTGCTGATGATGGTGGCCCATGTACAAATTGTGAGTCCGAAACAGACTTATAAGTATTAGAATCAAAAGAGTCACATTAAAATAAAATAAAAGAAATAAAAATGTATTGATTTGGTTCGTCATGAATTTTAATGAAAAGAATGTGAATGTGGTATTTAAATCGGACCAACCATCAAACGTTCAAGAATAACGTCTGTAAATGTATGAGCTCTCCAAGACATGTACTTGAATTTTGTCTGAGCCTAGCTATACGTCTCTGTGATATAGGATTCAATATGATGACATGAGATCAAGGGTGATAAATAATCTTCAATAATGTTACAATTGACAACATTTTGTGATCAAGAGCACCAAAGGTGGAACCGAGAGCATTTAGCAATATTTGCATTCGATACGCAACTAAAACAATTTACATCCTTCGACATAATGGAGTTATAAATCCGTGTGTATATCCACCTCTCTCTCTCTCTCTCTCTCTCGCTTTCTATCTCTCTCTCTCTCTCTCTCTCTCTCTCTTTCACTGTGTCTGTCTCTGTGTCTGTCATTTTCTCTCTCTGACTGTCTCTGTGTCTGTTTCTCTCTCTGTCTGTCTCTCTCTATGTCTGTCTGTCTCTCTGTCTGTCTATCTCTGTCTCTGTCTCTCCGTCTGTCTATGTCTATCTGTCTGTCTCTCTGTATGTCTATCTCTGTCTCTGTCTCTGTCTGTCTATCTCTGTCTGTCTGTCACTCTCTCTGTCTCTCTCTCTCTCTCCGCCAAATAGCTGTCTGAATAACCACTCAGGTGATTGAAGGAGTTAATGATGGATTACCCCTATTGTTAATCAATGTACTTTATGACTGTGCACGTGCAACTTGTTGTCTCTATATATGCATTGCTGATGTACTGTTCATTGTCATACCTACCGTTCGCAGTAGCGCCAAGGGACACTAATACAATTTTGATGACAAAAACTGACGACACTAAGTGCAGTCAAAATGTATACCAGAGCATATGTATATGCAGGTAATGGAATTGGCCGTCAAGACCTGGTCGTTCTTTTCGTCAACGCTGTCCCCAGATACACCCGATGTAGGCGGAACTAATTATATCCGTGTACAAATATGTCTGATTCGAAGGGAAGGACAAATTCATCATCAGATACAAGTTAAAGAGATCAGGAATTGGACTATCCGCCACCGAAAAGGTGAGTCGGACGTAGACTCTCAATTTTAGTCTTGACCACAATTAATTTACGTCATTCGATAATGTGTCATACGTAACTCGGTCCTTTCGCCCAGTCGTGAATTTGGGTCCTGTTCAGCTCCAGTAGCTCTCGTTCATAATCAAGTAGATTGAAAAAGGTTGGTAGTTAAATGAATCTATAAACTCCTGTCAGGGAATGTAAGTATTGCGTTCATCAGTGACAATTCAAAAGAAAACGATTACCATTCTGTACTTAGTGGCAGACACCGAGACCCACTGAAACAGTAAATTCGAAGGATGCTGTCAGCAGAGAGCATGAAAAGCGTGCACTCCTAATACTTTATTAAAATGGGACCGCATTGTATATTGATACGTTATCATTGCCGATTTGTCATTTAAATCAGATCTCTTTAATTAAACTCGATTATAGTTTATATTCATTGTGAAATGAGTTTGTATATTTTAGTGCGAGATCTTCAGACTGTCTAATAGCTTTAACATCGCCTTACGACTTGCAGCAAAAGCACAACATTTATTTTGAAGAGAATCAGATTCCCTATCAGAATTACAAGATGATCTTCAGAAGATTTCCTATGAAATATGCAAGAAAAAGTATCCGAACATGCATAAGAATTTGAGGACATTATTCCTTGCGATAAAAAAGATCCCTGAAACACATGTGTGACAACGGAATGAAACGTTCTTAAAGGTTGAAACAAGAAATTTAACTTGTTTGCTGATGATGGTGGCCCATGTACAAATTGTGAGTCTGAAACAGACTTATAGGTATTAGAATCAAAAGAGTCACATTAAAAAAAAAATAAAATAAATAAAAATGTATTGATTTGGTACGTCATGAATTTTAATGAAAAGACTGTGAATGTGGTATTTAAATCGGACCAACCATCAAACGTTCAAGAATACCGTAAATGTATGAGCTCTCGATCTCCAAGACATGTACTTGAATTTTGTCTGAGCCTAGCTATACGTCTCTGTATTATTGGATTAAATATGATGACATGAGATCAAGGGTGATAAATAATCTTCAATAATGTTACAATTGACAACATTTTGTGATCAAGGGCATTGAAGGTGGAACCGAGAGCATTTAGCAATATTTGCATTCGATACGCCACTAAAACAATTTGCATCCTTCGACATAATGGAGTTATAAATCCGTGTATATATCCCCCTCTCTCTCTCTCGCTCTCTCTCTCCCTCTCTTTCTCTCTCTCTCTCTCTCTCTCTCTCTCTCTCTCTTTCTCTCTCTGTGTCTGTCATTTTTTCTCTCTCTCTGTCTCTGTGTCTGTCTCTCTCTCTGTCTGTCTCTCTGTTTTTCTATCTCTCTCTATGTCTGTCTGTCTGTATATATCTGTCTCTCTCTCTCTCTGTCTCTCTGTCTCTCTCGCCTTCTCTCTCTCTCTCTCCGCCAAATAGCTCTCTGAATAACCACTCAGGTGATTGAAGGAGTTAGTGATATATTACCCCTCTTGTTAATCAATGTACTTTAAGACTGTGCACGTGCAACTTGTTGTCTCTATCTATGCATTGCTGATGTACTGTTCATTGTCATACCTACCGTTCGCAGTAGCGCCAAGGGACACTAATACAATTTTGATGACAAAAACTGACGTCACTAAGTGCAGTCAAAATGTATACCAGAGCATATGTATATGCAGGTAACGGAATTGGCCGTCAAGACCTGGTCGTTCTTTTCGTCAACGCTGTCCCCAGATACACCCGATGTAGGCGGAACTAAATATATCTGTGTACAAATATGTCTGATTCGAAGGGAAGGACAAATTCATCATCAGATACAAGTTAAAGAGACCAGGAATTGGACTATCCGCCACCGAAAAGGTGAGTCGGACGTAGACTCTCAATTTTAGTCTTGACCACAATTAATTTACGTCATTCGATAAGGGGGCGCTCTACAGATAATACATGCTTCTGAGAGAGTGACAGGTGTAAGATGAAGTATTTTGCATTTGCAACATGCACAATGGAGAGAATGTTGGCATACCTCTATGTTACTTTCATGTACTGTGGCTGAAATGTCTTTACATGTTGTACTTGTGGACACTGGACATGATCTAAGCACACGGCAGACAAAATGGCCGCTCTAAAGTACTCAAAAAATCAGCATGAATTAGTCAAAAGTGCACTATTTTCAGGAGTTATTAAAATAGGGAAAGGAATTTTGCCAGAGCAGACAATACCAGCTTCTGAAAGTACTATGAATAAATTACAAAATACCTCAAAAGTAAAAAAAGTTATCGGCTCTTTTTTTTTTATTTACCTTTGAAGTCCAGGAAGTGAAACTGACTAAGCGGAGCTAGCAGTTTTTTGAGAGGTGCACATCTTAAGTAAGACCAAGCTGTATACTCTATAACCCAAATTTCACCCATCAATCATACACCAAAATAAAGGGAATTCAAAGTTTTTTTAACAATGCCTAAGATATACAAGGTCTTTTTTAAATAGCCAGAACAGCCAGTGAGGAAAACCTGGGTAATTCTTTTTCTTTAAATTTCTAACCCTATGCAAAGTACGAAACTGGAGAGCGCCACCTAATGTGTCATACGTAACTCGGTCCTTTCGCCCAGTCGTGAATTGGGTCCTGTTCAGCTCCGGTAGCTCTCGTTCATAATCAAGTAGATTGAAAAAGGTTGGTAGTTAAATGAATCTATAAACTCCTGTCAGGGAATGTAAGTATTGCGTTCATCAGTGACAATTCAAAAGAAAACGATTACCATTCTGTACTTAGTGGCAGACACCGAGATGCACTGAAACAGTAAATTCGAAGGATGCTGTCAACAGAGAGCATGAAAAGCGTGCACTCCTAATACTTTATTAAAATTAGACCGCATTGTGTATTGATACGTTATCATTGCCGATTTGTCATTTAAATCAGATCTCTTTAATTAAACTCGATTATAGTTCATATTCATTGTGAAATGAGTTTGTATATTTTAGTGCGAGATCTTCAGACTGTCTAATAGCTTTAATATCGCCTTACGACTTGCAGCAAAAGCACAACATTTATTTTGAAGAGAATCAGATTCCCTTTCAGAATTACAAGATGATCTTCAGAAGATTTCCTATGAAATATGCAAGAAAAAGTATCCAAACATGCATAAGAATTTGAGGACATTATTCCTTGCGATAAAAAAGATCCCTGAAACACATGTGTGACAACGGAATGAAACGTTCTTAAAGGTTGAAACAAGAAATTTAACTTGTTTGCTGATGATGGTGGCCCATGTACAAATTGTGAGTCCGAAACAGACTTATAAGTATTAGAATCAAAAGAGTCACATTAAAATAAAATAAAAGAAATAAAAATGTATTGATTTGGTTCGTCATGAATTTTAATGAAAAGAATGTGAATGTGGTATTTAAATCGGACCAACCATCAAACGTTCAAGAATAACGTCTGTAAATGTATGAGCTCTCCAAGACATGTACTTGAATTTTGTCTGAGCCTAGCTATACGTCTCTGTGATATAGGATTCAATATGATGACATGAGATCAAGGGTGATAAATAATCTTCAATAATGTTACAATTGACAACATTTTGTGATCAAGAGCACCAAAGGTGGAACCGAGAGCATTTAGCAATATTTGCATTCGATACGCAACTAAAACAATTTACATCCTTCGACATAATGGAGTTATAAATCCGTGTGTATATCCACCTCTCTCTCTCTCTCTCTCTCTCTCGCTTTCTATCTCTCTCTCTCTCTCTCTCTCTCTCTCTCTCTTTCACTGTGTCTGTCTCTGTGTCTGTCATTTTCTCTCTCTGACTGTCTCTGTGTCTGTTTCTCTCTCTGTCTGTCTCTCTCTATGTCTGTCTGTCTCTCTGTCTGTCTATCTCTGTCTCTGTCTCTCCGTCTGTCTATGTCTATCTGTCTGTCTCTCTGTATGTCTATCTCTGTCTCTGTCTCTGTCTGTCTATCTCTGTCTGTCTGTCACTCTCTCTGTCTCTCTCTCTCTCTCCGCCAAATAGCTGTCTGAATAACCACTCAGGTGATTGAAGGAGTTAATGATGGATTACCCCTATTGTTAATCAATGTACTTTATGACTGTGCACGTGCAACTTGTTGTCTCTATATATGCATTGCTGATGTACTGTTCATTGTCATACCTACCGTTCGCAGTAGCGCCAAGGGACACTAATACAATTTTGATGACAAAAACTGACGACACTAAGTGCAGTCAAAATGTATACCAGAGCATTTGTATATGCAGGTAATGGAATTGGCCGTCAAGACCTGGTCGTTCTTTTCGTCAACGCTGTCCCCAGATACACCCGATGTAGGCGGAACTAATTATATCCGTGTACAAATATGTCTGATTCGAAGGGAAGGACAAATTCATCATCAGATACAAGTTAAAGAGATCAGGAATTGGACTATCCGCCACCGAAAAGGTGAGTCGGACGTAGACTCT
The DNA here is from genome assembly GCA_029931535.1 of Margaritifera margaritifera. Lineage (NCBI taxonomy): Eukaryota > Metazoa > Mollusca > Bivalvia > Unionida > Margaritiferidae > Margaritifera > Margaritifera margaritifera. Next base: position 2,306,478 of record JAQPZY010001657.1, on the reverse strand, counting down.
CAATTTTAGTCTTGACCACAATTAATTTACGTCATTCGATAATGTGTCATACGTAACTCGGTCCTTTCGCCCAGTCGTGAATTTGGGTCCTGTTCAGCTCCAGTAGCTCTCGTTCATAATCAAGTAGATTGAAAAAGGTTGGTAGTTAAATGAATCTATAAACTCCTGTCAGGGAATGTAAGTATTGCGTTCATCAGTGACAATTCAAAAGAAAACGATTACCATTCTGTACTTAGTGGCAGACACCGAGACCCACTGAAACAGTAAATTCGAAGGATGCTGTCAGCAGAGAGCATGAAAAGCGTGCACTCCTAATACTTTATTAAAATGGGACCGCATTGTATATTGATACGTTATCATTGCCGATTTGTCATTTAAATCAGATCTCTTTAATTAAACTCGATTATAGTTTATATTCATTGTGAAATGAGTTTGTATATTTTAGTGCGAGATCTTCAGACTGTCTAATAGCTTTAACATCGCCTTACGACTTGCAGCAAAAGCACAACATTTATTTTGAAGAGAATCAGATTCCCTTTCAGAATTACAAGATGATCTTCAGAAGATTTCCTATGAAATATGCAAGAAAAAGTATCCAAACATGCATAAGAATTTGAGGACATTATTCCTTGCGATAAAAAAGATCCCTGAAACACATGTGTGACAACGGAATGAAACGTTCTTAAAGGTTGAAACAAGAAATTTAACTTGTTTGCTGATGATGGTGGCCCATGTACAAATTGTGAGTCCGAAACAGACTTATAAGTATTAGAATCAAAAGAGTCACATTAAAATAAAATAAAAGAAATAAAAATGTATTGATTTGGTTCGTCATGAATTTTAATGAAAAGAATGTGAATGTGGTATTTAAATCGGACCAACCATCAAACGTTCAAGAATAACGTCTGTAAATGTATGAGCTCTCCAAGACATGTACTTGAATTTTGTCTGAGCCTAGCTATACGTCTCTGTGATATAGGATTCAATATGATGACATGAGATCAAGGGTGATAAATAATCTTCAATAATGTTACAATTGACAACATTTTGTGATCAAGAGCACCAAAGGTGGAACCGAGAGCATTTAGCAATATTTGCATTCGATACGCAACTAAAACAATTTACATCCTTCGACATAATGGAGTTATAAATCCGTGTGTATATCCACCTCTCTCTCTCTCTCTCTCTCTCTCTCGCTTTCTATCTCTCTCTCTCTCTCTCTCTCTCTCTCTCTCTTTCACTGTGTCTGTCTCTGTGTCTGTCATTTTCTCTCTCTGACTGTCTCTGTGTCTGTTTCTCTCTCTGTCTGTCTCTCTCTATGTCTGTCTGTCTCTCTGTCTGTCTATCTCTGTCTCTGTCTCTCCGTCTGTCTATGTCTATCTGTCTGTCTCTCTGTATGTCTATCTCTGTCTCTGTCTCTGTCTGTCTATCTCTGTCTGTCTGTCACTCTCTCTGTCTCTCTCTCTCTCTCCGCCAAATAGCTGTCTGAATAACCACTCAGGTGATTGAAGGAGTTAATGATGGATTACCCCTATTGTTAATCAATGTACTTTATGACTGTGCACGTGCAACTTGTTGTCTCTATCTATGCATTGCTGATGTACTGTTCATTGTCATACCTACCGTTCGCAGTAGCGCCAAGGGACACTAATACAATTTTGATGACAAAAACTGACGACACTAAGTGCAGTCAAAATGTATACCAGAGCATTTGTATATGCAGGTAATGGAATTGGCCGTCAAGACCTGGTCGTTCTTTTCGTCAACGCTGTCCCCAGATACACCCGATGTAGGCGGAACTAATTATATCCGTGTACAAATATGTCTGCCTCGAAGGGAAGGACAAATTCATCATCAGATACAAGTTAAAGAGATCAGGAATTGGACTATCCGCCACCGAAAAGGTGAGTCGGACGTAGACTCTCAATTTTAGTCTTGACCACAATTAATTTACGTCATTCGATAATGTGTCATACGTAACTCGGTCCTTTCGCCCAGTCGTGAATTTGGGTCCTGTTCAGCTCCAGTAGCTCTCGTTCATAATCAAGTAGATTGAAAAAGGTTGGTAGTTAAATGAATCTATAAACTCCTGTCAGGGAATGTAAGTATTGCGTTCATCAGTGACAATTCAAAAGAAAACGATTACCATTCTGTACTTAGTGGCAGACACCGAGACCCACTGAAACAGTAAATTCGAAGGATGCTGTCAGCAGAGAGCATGAAAAGCGTGCACTCCTAATACTTTATTAAAATGGGACCGCATTGTATATTGATACGTTATCATTGCCGATTTGTCATTTAAATCAGATCTCTTTAATTAAACTCGATTATAGTTTATATTCATTGTGAAATGAGTTTGTATATTTTAGTGCGAGATCTTCAGACTGTCTAATAGCTTTAACATCGCCTTACGACTTGCAGCAAAAGCACAACATTTATTTTGAAGAGAATCAGATTCCCTATCAGAATTACAAGATGATCTTCAGAAGATTTCCTATGAAATATGCAAGAAAAAGTATCCGAACATGCATAAGAATTTGAGGACATTATTCCTTGCGATAAAAAAGATCCCTGAAACACATGTGTGACAACGGAATGAAACGTTCTTAAAGGTTGAAACAAGAAATTTAACTTGTTTGCTGATGATGGTGGCCCATGTACAAATTGTGAGTCTGAAACAGACTTATAGGTATTAGAATCAAAAGAGTCACATTAAAAAAAAAATAAAATAAATAAAAATGTATTGATTTGGTACGTCATGAATTTTAATGAAAAGACTGAATGTGGTATTTAAATCGGACCAACCATCAAACGTTCAAGAATACCGTAAATGTATGAGCTCTCGATCTCCAAGACATGTACTTGAATTTTGTCTGAGCCTAGCTATACGTCTCTGTATTATTGGATTAAATATGATGACATGAGATCAAGGGTGATAAATAATCTTCAATAATGTTACAATTGACAACATTTTGTGATCAAGGGCATCGAAGGTGGAACCGAGAGCATTTAGCAATATTTGCATTCGATACGCCACTAAAACAATTTGCATCCTTCGACATAATGGAGTTATAAATCCGTGTATATATCCCCCTCTCTCTCTCTCGCTCTCTCTCTCCCTCTCTTTCTCTCTCTCTCTCTCTCTTTCTCTCTCTGTGTCTGTCATTTTCTCTCTCTCTGTCTCTGTGTCTGTCTGTCTCTCTCTGTCTGTCTCTCTGTTTTTCTATCTCTCTCTATGTCTGTCTGTCTGTATATATCTGTCTCTCTCTCTCTCTCTGTCTCTCTGTCTCTCTCGCCTTCTCTCTCTCTCTCTCCGCCAAATAGCTCTCTGAATAACCACTCAGGTGATTGAAGGAGTTAGTGATATATTACCCCTCTTGTTAATCAATGTACTTTAAGACTGTGCACGTGCAACTTGTTGTCTCTATCTATGCATTGCTGATGTACTGTTCATTGTCATACCTACCGTTCGCAGTAGCGCCAAGGGACACTAATACAATTTTGATGACAAAAACTGACGTCACTAAGTGCAGTCAAAATGTATACCAGAGCATATGTATATGCAGGTAACGGAATTGGCCGTCAAGACCTGGTCGTTCTTTTCGTCAACGCTGTCCCCAGATACACCCGATGTAGGCGGAACTAAATATATCTGTGTACAAATATGTCTGATTCGAAGGGAAGGAAAAATTCATCATCAGATACAAGTTAAAGAGACCAGGAATTGGACTATCCGCCACCGAAAAGGTGAGTCGGACGTAGACTCTCAATTTTAGTCTTGACCACAATTAATTTACGTCATTCGATAAGGGGGCGCTCTACAGATAATACATGCTTCTGAGAGAGTGACAGGTGTAAGATGAAGTATTTTGCATTTGCAACATGCACAATGGAGAGAATGTTGGCATACCTCTATGTTACTTTCATGTACTGTGGCTGAAATGTCTTTACATGTTGTACTTGTGGACACTGGACATGATCTAAGCACACGGCAGACAAAATGGCCGCTCTAAAGTACTCAAAAAATCAGCATGAATTAGTCAAAAGTGCACTATTTTCAGGAGTTATTAAAATAGGGAAAGGAATTTTGCCAGAGCAGACAATACCAGCTTCTGAAAGTACTATGAATAAATTACAAAATACCTCAAAAGTAAAAAAAGTTATCGGCTCTTTTTTTTTTATTTACCTTTGAAGTCCAGGAAGTGAAACTGACTAAGCGGAGCTAGCAGTTTTTTGAGAGGTGCACATCTTAAGTAAGACCAAGCTGTATACTCTATAACCCAAATTTCACCCATCAATCATACACCAAAATAAAGGGAATTCAAAGTTTTTTTAACAATGCCTAAGATATACAAGGTCTTTTTTAAATAGCCAGAACAGCCAGTGAGGAAAACCTGGGTAATTCTTTTTCTTTAAATTTCTAACCCTATGCAAAGTACGAAACTGGAGAGCGCCACCTAATGTGTCATACGTAACTCGGTCCTTTCGCCCAGTCGTGAATTGGGTCCTGTTCAGCTCCGGTAGCTCTCGTTCATAATCAAGTAGATTGAAAAAGGTTGGTAGTTAAATGAACCTATAAACTCCTGTCAGGGAATGTAAGTATTGCGTTCATCAGTGACAATTCAAAAGAAAACGATTACCATTCTGTACTTAGTGGCAGACACCGAGACCCACTGAAACAGTAAATTCGAAGGATCCTGTCAACAGAGAGCATGAAGAGCGTGCACTTCTAATACTTTATTAAAATGGGACCGCATTGTGTATTGATACGTTATCATTGCCGATTTGTCATTTAAATCAGATCTCTTTAATTAAACTCGATTATAGTTCATATTCATTGTGAAATGAGTTTGTATATTTTAGTGCGAGATCTTCAGACAGTCTAATAACTTTAATATCGCCTTACGACATGCAGCAAAAGCACAACATTTATTTTGAAGACAATCAGATTCTCTATCAGAATTACAAGATGATCTTCAGAAGATTTCCTATGAAATATGCAAGAAAAAGTATCCGAACATGCATAAGAATTTGAGGACATTGATTCATGCGATAAAAAAGATCCCTGAAACACATGTGTGACAACGGAATGAAACGTTCTTAAAGGCTGAAACAAGAAATTTAACTTGTTTGCTGATGATGGTGGCCCATGTACAAATTGTGAGTCCGAAACAGACTTATAGGTATTAGAATCAAAAGAGTCACATTAAAATAAAATAAAATAAATAAAAATGTATTGATTTGGTACGTCATGAATTTTAATGAAAAGACTGTGAATGTGGTATTTAAATCGGACCAACCATCAAACGTTCAAGAATACCTTCTGTAAATGTATGAGCTCTCCAAGACATGTACTTGAATTTTGTCTGAGCCTAGCTATACGTCTCTGTGATATAGGATTAAATATGATGACATGAGATCAAGGGTGATAAATAATCTTCAATAATGTTACAATTGACAACATTTTGTGATCAAGGGCACCGAAGGTTGAACCGAGAGCATTTAGCAATAATTGCATTCGACACGCCACTAAAACAATTTACATCCTTCGACATAATGGAGTTATAAATCCGTGTATATATCCCCCTCTCTCTCTCTCTCGCTTTCTCTCTCTATCTCTCTCTCTCTCATGTCTCTGTGTCTGTCATTTTCTCTCTCTGTCTGTCTCTGTGTCTGTTTCTATGTCTGTCTCTGTTTTTCTGTCTTTCTCTATTTCTCTCTGTCTGTCTCTGTCTGTCTCTGTCTCCCTGTCTTTCTGTCTGTCTGTCTGTCTGTCTGTCTCGCTCTCTCTGTCTCTCTCTCTCTCTCTCCGCCTAGTTGCTGTCTGAATAACCACACAGGTGATTGAAGGAGGTAGTGATGTATTAACCCTCTTGTTAATCAATGTACTTTAAAACAGTACAATTTACAACATTCTTTGATCAAGGGAATCGAAGGTGGAATCGAGAGCATTTAGCAATATTTGCATTCGATACGCCACTAAAACAATTTACATCCTTCGACATAATGGAGTTATAAATCCGTGTATATATCACCCCTCTCTCTCTCTCTTTTTCTCTCTCTCTCTCTCTCATTCTGTCTCTGTGTCTGTCTGTTTCTCTCTCTGTCTGTCTCGGTGTCTGTCTGTTTCATTCTCTGTCTGTCTCTCTTTGTCTCTCTGTCTCTCTCTATATGCCAGTCTGTCTCTCTCTCTTGTATCTGTTTGTCAATCTGTATATATGTGTCTCTGTCTCAGTCACTCACTCTGTCTGTCTGTCTGATTGTCTGTCTCTCTCTGTCTCTGTCTCTGTGTCTGTGTCTGTCTGTTACTCTCTCTCTCTCTGTCTCTGTGTCTGTCTGTTTCTCTATGTCTGTCTGTCTGTCTCTCTGTGTCTGTCTGTCTTTGTCTCTGTCTGTCTGTCTATATCTCTCTCTCTGTCTCTGTCTTTCATCTGTCTGTCTGTCTGTCTGTCTCTCTCTCTCCGCCAAATCGCTGTCTGAATAACCACTCAGGTGATTGAAAGAGTTAGTGATGGATTACCCCTATTGTTAATCAATGTACTTTATGACTGTGCACGTGCACCTTGTTGTCTCTATCTATGCATGGCTGATGTACTGTTCATTGTCATACCTACCGTTCGCAGTAGCGCCAAGGGACACTAATACAATTTTGATGACAAAAACTGACGTCACTAAGTGCAAACGAAATGTATACCAGAGCATTTGTATATTCAGGTAACGGAATTGGCCGTCAAGACCTGGTCGTTCTCTTCGTCAACGCTGTCCCCAGATACTCCCGATGTAGGCGGAACTAATTATATCCGTGTATAAATATGTCTTCTTCGAAGGGAAGGACAAATTCATCATCAGATACAATTTAAAGAAACTAGGAATTGGACAATCCGCCACCGAAAAGGTGAGTCGGACGTAGACTCTCAACTTTAGTCTTGACCACAATTAATTTACGTCATTCGATAATGTGTCGTACGTAACCCGGTCCTTTCACTCATTCGTGAATTGGGTCCTGTTCAGCTCCGGTAGCTCTCGTTCATAGTCAAGTAGATTGAAAAAGGTTGGTAGTTAAATGAACCTATAAACTCTGTCAGGGAATGTAAGTATTGCGTTCATCAGTGACAATTCAAAAGAAAACGATTACCATTCTGCACTTAGTGGCAGACACCGAGACCCACTGAAACAGTAAATTCGAAGGATCCTGTCAACAGAGAGCATGAAAAGCGTGCACTTCTAATACTTTATTAAAATGGGACCGCATTGTGTATTGATACGTTATCATTGCCGATTTGTCATTTAAATCAGATCTCTTTAATTAAACTCGATTATAGTTCATATTCATTGTGAAATGAGTTTGTATATTTTAGTGCGAGATCTTCAGACTGTCTAATAGCTTTAATATCGCCTTACGACATGCATCAAAAGCACAACATTTATTTTGAAGAGAATCAGATTCCCTATCAGAATTACAAGATGATCTTCAGAAGATTTTCTATGAAATATGTAAGTAAAAGTATCCGAACATGCATAAGAATTTGAGGACATTGCCTCTTGCGATAAAAAAGATCCCTGAAACACATGTATGACAACGGAATGGAACGTTCTTAAAGGCTGAAGCAAGAAATTCAACTTGTTTGCTGATGATGGTGGCCCATGTACAAATTGTGAGTCCGAAACAGACTTATAGGTATTAGAATCAAAAGAGTCACATTAAAATAAAATAAAATAAAATAAATAAAAATGTATTGATTTGGTACGTCATGAATTTTAATGAAAAGACTGTGAATGTGGTATTTAAATCGGACCAACCATCAAACGTTCAAGAATACCTTCTGTAAATGTATGAGCTCTCCAAGACATGTACTTGAATTTTGTCTGAGCCTAGCTATACGTCTCTGTGATATAGGATTAAATATGATGACATGAGATCAAGGGTGATAAATAATCTTCAATAATGTTACAATTGACAACATTTTGTGATCAAGGGCACCGAAGGTTGAACCGAGAGCATTTAGCAATAATTGCATTCGACACGCCACTAAAACAATTTACATCCTTCGACATAATGGAGTTATAAATCCGTGTATATATCTCCCTCTCTCTCTCTCTCTCTCTCTCTCGCTTTCTCTCTCTATCTCTCTCTCTCTCATGTCTCTGTGTCTGTCATTTTCTCTCTCTGTCTGTCTCTGTGTCTGTTTCTATGTCTGTCTCTGTTTTTCTGTCTTTCTCTATTTCTCTCTGTCTGTCTCTGTCTGTCTCTGTCTCCCTGTCTTTCTGTCTGTCTCTGTCTATCCGTCTGTCTGTCTGTCTCGCTCTCTCTGTCTCTCTCTCTCTCTCTCCGCCTAGTTGCTGTCTGAATAATCACACAGGTGATTGAAGGAGGTAGTGATGTATTAACCCTCTTGTTAATCAATGTACTTTAAGACAGTACAATTTACAACATTCTTTGATCAAGGGAATCGAAGGTGGAATCGAGAGCATTTAGCAATATTTGCATTCGATACGCCACTAAAACAATTTACATCCTTCGACATAATGGAGTTATAAATCCGTGTATATATCACCCCTCTCTCTCTCTCTTTTTCTCTCTCTCTCTCTCTCACTCTGTCTCTGTGTCTGTCTGTTTCTCTCTCTGTCTGTCTCGGTGTCTGTCTGTTTCATTCTCTGTCTGTCTCTCTTTGTCTCTCTGTCTCTCTCTATATGCCAGTCTGTCTCTCTCTCTTGTATCTGTTTGTCAATCTGTATATATGTGTCTCTGTCTCAGTCACTCACTGTGTCTGTCTGTCTGATTGTCTGTCTCTCTCTGTCTCTGTCTCTGTGTCTGTGTCTGTCTGTTACTCTCTCTCTGTGTCTCTGTGTCTGTCTGTTTCTCTATGTCTGTCTGTCTGTCTCTCTGTGTCTGTCTGTCTTTGTCTCTGTCTGTCTGTCTATATCTGTCTCTCTGTCTCTGTCTTTCATCTGTCTGTCTGTCTGTCTGTCTCTCTCTCTCCGCCAAATCGCTGTCTGAATAACCACTCAGGTGATTGAAAGAGTTAGTGATGGATTACCCCTATTGTTAATCAATGTACTTTATGACTGTGCACGTGCACCTTGTTGTCTCTATCTATGCATGGCTGATGTACTGTTTACTGTCATACCTACCGTTCGCAGTAGCGCCAAGGGACACTAATACAATTTTGATGACAAAAACTGACGTCACTAAGTGCAAACGAAATGTATACCAGAGCATTTGTATATTCAGGTAACGGAATTGGCCGTCAAGACCTGGTCGTTCTCTTCGTCAACGCTGTCCCCAGATACTCCCGATGTAGGCTGAGCTAATTATATCCGTGTATAAATATGTCTTCTTCGAAGGGAAGGAAAAATTCATCATCAGATACAATTTAAAGAAACTAGGAATTGGACAATCCGCCACCGAAAAGGTGAGTCGGACGTAGACTCTCAACTTTAGTCTTGACCACAATTAATTTACGTCATTCGATAATGTGTCGTACGTAACCCGGTCCTTTCACTCATTCGTGAATTGGGTCCTGTTCAGCTCCGGTAGCTCTCGTTCATAGTCAAGTAGATTGAAAAAGGTTGGTAGTTAAATGAACCTATAAACTCTGTCAGGGAATGTAAGTATTGCGTTCATCAGTGACAATTCAAAAGAAAACGATTACCATTCTGTACTTAGTGGCAGACACCGAGACCCACTGAAACAGTAAATTCGAAGGATCCTGTCAACAGAGAGCATGAAAAGCGTGCACTCCTAATACTTTATTAAAATGGGACCGCATTGTGTATTGATACGTTATCATTGCCGATTTGTCATTTAAATCAGATCTCTTTAATTAAACTCGATTATAGTTCATATTCATTGTGAAATGAGTTTGTATATTTTAGTGCGAGATCTTCAGACTGTCTAATAGCTTTAATATCGCCTTACGACTCGCATCAAAAGCACAACATTTATTTTGAAGAGAATCAAATTCCCTATCAGAATTACAAGATGATCTTCAGAAGATTTCCTATGAAATATGTAAGTAAAAGTATCCGAACATGCATAAGAATTTGAGGACATTGCTTCTTGCGATAAAAAAGATCCCTGAAACACATGTATGACAACGGAATGTAACGTTCTTAAAGGCTGAAGCAAGAAATTTAACTTGTTTGCTGATGATGGTGGCCCATGTACAAATTGTGAGTCCGAAACAGTCTTATAGGTATTAGAATCAAAAGAGTCACATTAAAATAAAATAAAATAAAATAAATAAAAATGTATTGATTTGGTACGTCATGAATTTTAATGAAAAGACTGTGAATGTGGTATTTAAATCGGACCAACCATCAAACGTTCAAGAATACCTTCTGTAAATGTATGAGCTCTCCAAGACATGTACTTGAATTTTGTCTGAGCCTAGCTATACGTCTCTGTGATATAGGATTAAATATGATGACATGAGATCAAGGGTGATAAATAATCTTCAATAATGTTACAATTGACAACATTTTGTGATCAAGAGCACCGAAGGTTGAACCGAGAGCATTTAGCAATAATTGCATTCGACACGCCACTAAAACAATTTACATCCTTCGACATAATGGAGTTATAAATCCGTGTATATATCTCCCTCTCTCTCTCTCTCTCTCTCTCGCTTTCTCTCTCTATCTCTCTCTCTCTCATGTCTCTGTGTCTGTCATTTTCTCTCTCTGTCTGTCTCTGTGTCTGTTTCTAAGTCTGTCTCTGTTTTTCTGTCTTTCTCTATTTCTCTCTGTCTGTCTCTGTCTGTCTCTGTCTCCCTGTCTTTCTGTCTCGCTCTCTCTGTCTCTCTCTCTCTCTCTCTCCGCCTAGTTGCTGTCTGAATAACCACACAGGTGATTGAAGGAGGTAGTGATGTATTACCCCTCTTGTTAATCAATGTACTTTAAGACTGTACAATTTACAACATTCTTTGATCAAGGGCATCGAAGGTGGAATCGAGAGCATTTAGCAATATTTGCATTCGATACGCCACTAAAACAATTTACATCCTTCGACATAATGGAGTTATAAATCCGTGTATATATCCCCCCTCTCTCTCTCTCTCACTCTCTCTGTCTCTGTGTCTGTCTGTTTCTCTCTCTGTCTGTCTCGGTGTCTGTCTGTTACATTCTCTGTCTGTCTCTGTCTGTCTCTCTGTCTCTCTCTATATGCCAGTCTGTCTCTCTCTCTCGTCTCTGTTTGTCAATCTGTATATATGTGTCTCTGTCTCAGTCACTCACTCTGTCTGTCTGTCTGATTGTCTGTCTCTCTCTGTCTCTGTCTCTGTCTCTGTGTCTGTGTCTGTCTGTTACTCTCTCTCTCTCTGTCTCTGTGTCTGTCTGTTTCCCTATGTCTGTCTGTCTGTCTCTCTGTGTCTGTCTGTCTTTGTCTCCGTCTGTCTGTCTATATCTGTCTCTCTGTCTCTGTCTCTCATCTGTCTGTCTGTCTGTCTCTATCTCTCCGTCCGCCAAATCGCTGTCTGAATAACCACTCAGGTGATTGAAAGAGTTAGTGATGGATTACCCCTATTGTTAATCAATGTACTTTATGACTGTGCACGTGCACCTTGTTGTCTCTATCTATGCATGGCTGATGTACTGTTTACTGTCATACCTACCGTTCGCAGTAGCGCCAAGGGACACTAATACAATTTTGATGACAAAAACTGACGTCACTAAGTGCAAACGAAATGTATACCAGAGCATTTGTATATTCAGGTAACGGAATTGGCCGTCAAGACCTGGTCGTTCTCTTCGTCAACGCTGTCCCCAGATACTCCCGATGTAGGCTGAGCTAATTATATCCGTGTATAAATATGTCTTCTTCGAAGGGAAGGAAAAATTCATCATCAGATACAATTTAAAGAAACTAGGAATTGGACAATCCGCCACCGAAAAGGTGAGTCGGACGTAGACTCTCAACTTTAGTCTTGACCACAATTAATTTACGTCATTCGATAATGTGTCGTACGTAACCCGGTCCTTTCACTCATTCGTGAATTGGGTCCTGTTCAGCTCCGGTAGCTCTCGTTCATAGTCAAGTAGATTGAAAAAGGTTGGTAGTTAAATGAACCTATAAACTCTGTCAGGGAATGTAAGTATTGCGTTCATCAGTGACAATTCAAAAGAAAACGATTACCATTCTGTACTTAGTGGCAGACACCGAGACCCACTGAAACAGTAAATTCGAAGGATCCTGTCAACAGAGAGCATGAAAAGCGTGCACTCCTAATACTTTATTAAAATGGGACCGCATTGTGTATTGATACGTTATCATTGCCGATTTGTCATTTAAATCAGATCTCTTTAATTAAACTCGATTATAGTTCATATTCATTGTGAAATGAGTTTGTATATTTTAGTGCGAGATCTTCAGACTGTCTAATAGCTTAAATATCGCCTTACGACTCGCATCAAAAGCACAACATTTATTTTGAAGAGAATCAGATTCCCTATCAGAATTACAAGATTATCTTCAGAAGATTTCCTATGAAATATGTAAGTAAAAGTCTCCGAACATGCATAAGAATTTGAGGACATTGCTTCTTGCGATAAAAAAGATCCCTGAAACACATGTGTGACAACGGAATGGAACGTTCTTAAAGGCTGAAACAAGAAATTTAACTTGTTTGCTGATGATGGTGGCCCATGTACAAATTGTGAGTCCGAAACAGACTTATAGGTATTAGAATCAAAAGAGTCACATTAAAATAAAATAAAATAAAATAAATAAAAATGTATTGATTTGGTACGTCATGAATTTTAATGAAAAGACTGTGAATGTGGTATTTAAATCGGACCAACCATCAAATGTTCAAGAATACCTTCTGAAAATGTATGGGCTCTCCAAGACATGTACTTGAATTTTGTCTGAGCCTAGCAATACGTCTCTGTGATATAGGATTAAATATGATGACATGAGATCAAGGGTGATAAATAATCTTCAATAATGTTACAATTGACAACATTTTGTGATCAAGGGCATCGAAGGTGGAATCGAGAGCATTTAGCAATATTTGCATTCGATACGCCAATAAAACAATTTACATCCTTCGACATAACGGAGTTATAAATCGGTGCATATATCACCCCTCTCTCTCTCTCTCTCTCTTTCTCTCTCTCTCTCTCTCTCTCTCTCTCTGTCTGTCTCTGTGTCTGTCTGTTTCTCTCTCTGTCTGTCTCGGTGTCTGTCTGTTTCACACTCTGTCTGTCTCTCTGTCTGTCTCTCTCTATACGCCTGTCTGTCTCTCTCTCTGTCGCCTCTGTCAATCTGTATATATCTGTCTCTCTGTCTCAGTCACTCACTCTGTCTGTCTGTCTGACTGTCTGTCTATGTCTCTGTCTCTCTGTCTCTGTCTCTGTGTCTGTATGTAGCTCTCTCTGTGTGGCTCTGTGTCTGTCTGTTTCTCTCTGTCTGTCTCTCTGTCTGTCTGTCTCTCTCTCTATATGCCTGTCTGTCTCTCTCTCGTCTCTGTTTGTCAATCTGTATATATATGTCTCTCTGTCTCAGTCACTCACTCTGTCTGTCTGTCAGATTGTCTGTCTGTCTTTCTGTCTCTCTGTCTCTGTGTCTTTCTGTTACTCTCTCTGTCGCTGTGTCTGTCTGTTTCTCTCTGTCTGTCTCTCTGTCTGTCTGTCTCTCTGTCTGTCTGTCTTTCTCTGTCTCAGTCTGTCTATATCTGTCTCGTTGTCTCTGTCTCTCAGTCTGTCTGTCTGTCCCTCTCTCTCTCCGCCAAATCGCTGTCTGAATAACCACTCAGGTGATTGAAGGAGTTAGTGATGGATTACCCCTATTGTTAATCAATGTACTTTAAGACTGTGCACGTGCAACTTGTTGTCTCTCTCTATGCATGGCTGATGTACTGTTCATTGTCATGTCTACCGTTCGCAGTAGCGCCAAGGGACACTAATACAATTTTGATGACAAAAACTGACGTCACTAAGTGCAGTCAAAATGTATACCAGAGCATTTGTATATGCAGGTAACGGAATTGGCCGTCAAGACCTGGTCGTTCTCTTCGTCAACGCTGTCCCCAGATACTCCCGATATAGGCGAAGCTAATTATATCCGTGTATAAATATGTCTTCTTCGATGGGAAGGACAAATTCATCATCAGATACAATTTAAAGAAACTAGGAATTGGACTATCCGCCACCGAAAAGGTGAGTCGGACGTAGACTCTCAATTTTAGTCTTGACCACAATTAATTTATGTCATTCGATAATGTGTCGTACGTAACCCGGTCTTTTCACTCATTCGTGAATTGGGGTCCTGTTCAGCTCCGGTAGCTCTCGTTCATAGTCAAGTAGATTGAAAAAGGTTGGTAGTTAAATGAACCTATAAACTCTGTCAGGGAATGTAAGTATTGCGTTCATCAGTGACAATTCAAAAGAAAACGATTACCATTCTGTACTTAGTGGCAGACACCGAGACCCACTGAAACAGTAAATTCGAAGGATCCTGTCAACAGAGAGCATGAAAAGCGTGCACTCCTAATACTTTATTAAAATGGGACCGCATTGTGTATTGATACGTTATCATTGCCGATTTGTCATTTAAATCAGATCTCTTTAATTAAACTCGATTATAGTTCATATTCATTGTGAAATGAGTTTGTATATTTTAGTGCGAGATCTTCAGACTGTCTAATAGCTTTAATATCGCCTTACGACTTGCAGCAAAAGCACAACATTTGTTTTGAAGAGAATCAAATTCCCTATCAGAATTGCTAGATGATCTTCAGAAGATTTCCTATGAAATATGCCAGAAAAAGTATCCAAACATGCATAAGAATTTGAGGACATTATTCCTTGCGATTAAAAGATTCCTGAAACATATGTGTGACAACGGAATGAAACGTTCTTAAAGGCTGAAAAAAGAAATTTAACTTGTTTGCTGATGATGGTGGCCCATGTACAAATTGTGAGTCCGAAACAGACTTATAGGTATTAGAATCAAAAGAGTCACATTAAAATAAAATAAAATAAAATAAATAAAAATGTATTGATTTGGTTCGTCATGAATTTTAATGAAAAGACTGTGAATGTGGTATTTAAATCGGACCAACCATCAAACGTTCAAGAATACCTTCTGTAAATGTATGAGCTCTCCAAGACATGTACTTGAATTTTGTCTGAGCCTAGCTATACGTCTCTGTGATATAGGATTAAATATGATGACATGAGATCAAGGGTGATAAATAATCTTCAATAATGTTACAATTGACAACATTTTGTGATCAAGGGCACCGAAGGTTGAACCGAGAGCATTTAGCAATAATTGCATTCGACACGCCACCAAAACAATTTACATCCTTCGACATAATGGAGTTATAAATCCGTGTGTATATCCCCCTCTCTCTCTCTCTCTCGCTTTCTCTCTCTATCTCTCTCTCTCATGTCTCTGTGTCTGTCATTTTCTATCTCTGTCTGTCTGTGTGTCTGTTTCTATGTCTGTCTCTGTTTTTCTGTCTTTCTCTATTTCTCTCTGTCTGTCTCTGTCTGTCTCTGTCTCCCTGTCTTTCTGTCTGTCTCTGTCTGTCTGTCCGTCTGTCTGTCTGTCTGTCTGTCTGTCTGTCTGTCTGTCTGTCTGTCTCTCTCTGTCTCTCTCTCTCTCTCTCTCTCTCCGCCTAGTTGCTGTCTGAATAACCACACAGGTGATTGAAGGAGGTAGTGATGTATTACCCCTCTTGTTAATCAATGTACTTTAAGACTGTACAATTTACAACATTCTTTGATCAAGGGCATCGAAGGTGGAATCGAGAGCATTTAGCAATATTTGCATTCGATACGCCACTAAAACAATTTACATCCTTCGACATAATGGAGTTATAAATCCGTGTATATATCCCCCCTCTCTCTCTCTCTCTCTTTCTCTCTCTCTCTCTCTCTCTCTCACTCTGTCTCTGTGTCTGTCTGTTTCTCTCTCTGTCTGTCTCGGTATCTGTCTGTTTCATTCTCTGTCTGTCTCTCTCTGTCTCTCTGTCTCTCTCTATATGCCAGTCTGTCTCTCTCTCTCGTCTCTGTTTGTCAATCTGTATATATGTGTCTCTGTCTCAGTCACTCACTGTGTCTGTCTGTCTGATTGTCTGTCTCTCTCTGTCTCTGTCTCTGTGTCTGTGTCTGTCTGTTACTCTCTCTCTGTGTCTCTGTGTCTGTCTGTTTCTCTATGTTTCTCCGTCTGTCTCTCTGTGTCTGTCTGTCTTTGTCTCCGTCTGTCTGTCTATATCTGTGTCTCTGTCTCTGTCTCTCATCTGTCTGTCTGTCTGTCTCTCTCTCTCTCTCCGCCAAATCGCTGTCTGAATAACCACTCAGGTGATTGAAAGAGTTAGTGATGGATTACCCCTATTGTTAATCAATGTATTTTAAGACTGTGCACGTTCACCTTGTTGTCCCTATCTATGCATGGCTGATGTACTGTTTACTGTCATACCTACCGTTCGCAGTAGCGCCAAGGGACTCTAATACAATTTTGATGACAAAAACTGACGTCACTAAGTGCAAACGAAATGTATACCAGAGCATTTGTATATTCAGGTAACGGAATTGGCCGTCAAGACCTGGTCGTTCTCTTCGTCAACGCTGTCCCCAGATACTCCCGATGTAGGCTGAGCTAATTATATCCGTGTATAAATATGTCTTCTTCGAAGGGAAGGACAAATTCATCATCAGATACAATTTAAAGAAACTAGGAATTGGACAATCCGCCACCGAAAAGGTGAGTCGGACGTAGACTCTCAATTTTAGTCTTGACCACAATTAATTTACGTCATTCGATAATGTGTCGTACGTAACCCGGTCCTTTCACTCATTCGTGAATTGGGTCCTGTTCAGCTCCGGAAGCTCTCGTTCATAGTCAAGTAGATTGAAAAAGGTTGGTAGTTAAATGAACCTATAAACTCCTGTCAGGGAATGTAAGTATTGCGTTCATCAGTGACAATTCAAAAGAAAACAATTACCATTCTGTACTTAGTGGCAGACACCGAGACCCACTGAAACAGTAAATTAGAAGGATCCTGTCAACAGAGAGCATGAAAAGCGTGCACTCCTAATACTTTATTAAAATGGGACCGCATTGTGTATTGATACGTTATCATTGCCGATTTGTCATTTAAATCAGATCTCTTTAATTAAACTCGATTATAGTTCATATTCATTGTGAAATGAGTTTGTATATTTTAGTGCGAGATCTTCAGACTGTCTAATAGCTTTAATATCGCCTTACGACTCGCATCAAAAGCACAACATTTATTTTGAAGAGAATCAGATTCCCTATCAGAATTACAAGATGATCTTCAGAAGATTTCCTATGAAATATGTAAGTAAAAGTATCCGAACATGCATAAGAATTTGAGGACATTGCTTCTTGCGATAAAAAAGATCCCTGAAACACATGTATGACAACGGAATGGAACGTTCTTAAAGGCTGAAGCAAAAAATTTAACTTGTTTGCTGATGATGGTGGCCCATGTACAAATTGTGAGTCCGAAACAGACTTATAGGTATTAGAATCAAAAGAGTCACATTAAAATAAAATAAAATAAAATAAATAAAAATGTATTGATTTGGTACGTCATGAATTTTAATGAAAAGACTGTGAATGTGGTATTTAAATCGGACCAACCATCAAATGTTCAAGAATACCTTCTGAAAATGTATGGGCCCTCCAAGACATGTACTTGAATTTTGTCTGAGCCTAGCAATACGTCTCTGTGATATAGGATTAAATATGATGACATGAGATCAAGGGTGATAAATAATCTTCAATAATGTTACAATTGACAACATTTTGTGATCAAGGGCATCGAAGGTGGAATCGAGAGCATTTAGCAATATTTGCATTCGATACGCCACTAAAACAATTTACATCCTTCGACATAACGGAGTTATAAATCGGTGCATATATCACCCCTCTCTCTCTCCCACTCTTTCTCTCTCTCTCTCTCTCTCTCTCTCTCTCTCTCTCTCTCTCTCTCTCTCTCTCTCTCTCTGTGTCTGTCTGTTTCTCTCTCTGTCTGTCTCGGTCTCTGTCTGTTTCACACTCTGTCTGTCTCTCTGTCTGTCTCTCTCTATACGCCTGTCTGTCTCTCTCTCTGTCGCCTCTGTCAATCTGTATATATCTGTCTCTCTGTCTCAGTCACTCACTCTGTCTGTCTGTCTGATTGTCTGTCTCTGTCTCTCTGTCTCTGTCTCTGTGTCTGTATGTAGCTCTCTCTGTGTGTCTCTGTGTCTGTCTGTTTCTCTCTGTCTGTCTCTCTGTCTGTCTGTCTCTCTCTACATGCCTGTCTCTCTCTCTCTCGTCTCTGTTTGTCAATCTGTATATATCTGTCTCTCTGTCTCAGTCACTCACTCTGTCTGTCTGTCAGATTGTCTGTCTGTCTCTCTGTCTCTGTGTCTTTCTGTTACTCTCTCTGTCGCTGTGTCTGTCTGTTTCTCTCTGTCTGTCTCTCTGTCTGTCTGTCTCTCTGTCTGTCTGTCTTTCTCTGTCTCAGTCTGTCTATATCTGTCTCGTTGTCTCTGTCTCTCAGTCTGTCTGTCTGTCCCTCTCTCTCTCCGCCAAATCGCTGTCTGAATAACCACTCAGGTGATTGAAGGAGTTAGTGATGGATTACCCCTATTGTTAATCAATGTACTTTATGACTGTGCACGTGCAACTTGTTGTCTCTCTCTATGCATCGCTGATGTACTGTTCATTGTCATGCCTACCGTTCGCAGTAGCGCCAAGGGACACTAATACAATTTTGATGACAAAAACTGACGTCACTAAGTGCAGTCAAAATGTATACCAGAGCATTTGTATATGCAGGTAACGGAATTGGCCGTCAAGACCTGGTCGTTCTCTTCGTCAACGCTGTCCCCAGATACTCCCGATGTAGGCGAAGCTAATTATATCCGTGTACAAATATGTCTGCTTCGAAGGGAAGGACAAATTCATCATCAGATACAATTTAAAGAAACCAGGAATTGGACTATCCGCCACCGAAAAGGTGAGTCAGACGTAGACTCTCAATTTTAGTCTTGACCACAATTAATTTACGTCATTCGATAATGTGTCATACGTAACTCGGTCCTTTCGCCCAGTCGTGAATTGGGTCCTGTTCAGCTCCGGAAGCTCTCGTTCATAATCAAGTAGATTGAAAAAGGTTGGTAGTTAAATGAACCTATAAACTCCTGTCAGGGAATGTAAGTATTGCGTTCATCAGTGACAATTCAAAAGAAAATGATTACCATTCTGTACTTAGTGGCAGACACCGAGACCCACTGAAACAGTAAATTCGAAGGATCCTGTCAACAGAGAGCATGAAAAGCGTGCACTCCTAATACTTTATTAAAATGGGACCGCATTGTGTATTGATACGTTATCATTGCCGATTTGTCATTTAAATCAGATCTCTTTAATTAAACTCGATTATAGTTCATATTCATTGTGAAATGAGTTTGTATATTTTAGTGCGAGATCTTCAGACTGTCTAATAGCTTTAATATCGCCTTACGACTCGCATCAAAAGCACAACATTTATTTTGAAGAGAATCAGATTCCCTATCAGAATTACAAGATGATCTTCAGAAGATTTCCTATGAAATATGTAAGTAAAAGTATCCGAACATGCATAAGAATTTGAGGACATTGCTTCTTGCGATAAAAAAGATCCCTGAAACACATGTATGACAACGGAATGGAACGTTCTTAAAGGCTGAAGCAAAAAATTTAACTTGTTTGCTGATGATGGTGGCCCATGTACAAATTGTGAGTCCGAAACAGACTTATAGGTATTAGAATCAAAAGAGTCACATTAAAATAAAATAAAATAAAATAAATAAAAATGTATTGATTTGGTACGTCATGAATTTTAATGAAAAGACTGTGAATGTGGTATTTGAATCGGACCAACCATCAAATGTTCAAGAATACCTTCTGAAAATGTATGGGCCCTCCAAGACATGTACTTGAATTTTGTCTGAGCCTAGCAATACGTCTCTGTGATATAGGATTAAATATGATGACATGAGATCAAGGGTGATAAATAATCTTCAATAATGTTACAATTGACAACATTTTGTGATCAAGGGCATCGAAGGTGGAATCGAGAGCATTTAGCAATATTTGCATTCGATACGCCACTAAAACAATTTACATCCTTCGACATAACGGAGTTATAAATCGGTGCATATATCACCCCTCTCTCTCTCCCACTCTTTCTCTCTCTCTCTCTCTCTCTCTCTCTCTCTCTCTCTGTGTCTGTCTGTTTCTCTCTCTGTCTGTCTCGGTCTCTGTCTGTTTCACACTCTGTCTGTCTCTCTGTCTGTCTCTCTCTATACGCCTGTCTGTCTCTCTCTCTGTCGCCTCTGTCAATCTGTATATATCTGTCTCTCTGTCTCAGTCACTCACTCTGTCTGTCTGTCTGATTGTCTGTCTCTGTCTCTCTGTCTCTGTCTCTGTCTCTGTGTCTGTATGTAGCTCTCTCTGTGTGTCTCTGTGTCTGTCTGTTTCTCTCTGTCTGTCTCTCTGTCTGTCTGTCTCTCTCTACATGCCTGTCTCTCTCTCTCTCGTCTCTGTTTGTCAATCTGTATATATCTGTCTCTCTGTCTCAGTCACTCACTCTGTCTGTCTGTCAGATTGTCTGTCTGTCTCTCTGTCTCTGTGTCTTTCTGTTACTCTCTCTGTCGCTGTGTCTGTCTGTTTCTCTCTGTCTGTCTCTCTGTCTGTCTGTCTCTCTGTCTGTCTGTCTTTCTCTGTCTCAGTCTGTCTATATCTGTCTCGTTGTCTCTGTCTCTCAGTCTGTCTGTCTGTCCCTCTCTCTCTCCGCCAAATCGCTGTCTGAATAACCACTCAGGTGATTGAAGGAGTTAGTGATGGATTACCCCTATTGTTAATCAATGTACTTTATGACTGTGCACGTGCAACTTGTTGTCTCTCTCTATGCATCGCTGATGTACTGTTCATTGTCATGCCTACCGTTCGCAGTAGCGCCAAGGGACACTAATACAATTTTGATGACAAAAACTGACGTCACTAAGTGCAGTCAAAATGTATACCAGAGCATTTGTATATGCAGGTAACGGAATTGGCCGTCAAGACCTGGTCGTTCTCTTCGTCAACGCTGTCCCCAGATACTCCCGATGTAGGCGAAGCTAATTATATCCGTGTACAAATATGTCTGCTTCGAAGGGAAGGACAAATTCATCATCAGATACAATTTAAAGAAACCAGGAATTGGACTATCCGCCACCGAAAAGGTGAGTCAGACGTAGACTCTCAATTTTAGTCTTGACCACAATTAATTTACGTCATTCGATAATGTGTCATACGTAACTCGGTCCTTTCGCCCAGTCGTGAATTGGGTCCTGTTCAGCTCCGGAAGCTCTCGTTCATAATCAAGTAGATTGAAAAAGGTTGGTAGTTAAATGAACCTATAAACTCCTGTCAGGGAATGTAAGTATTGCGTTCATCAGTGACAATTCAAAAGAAAGCGATTACCATTCTGTACTTAGTGGCAGACACCGAGACCCACTGAAACAGTAAATTAGAAGGATCCTGTCAACAGAGAGCATGAAAAGCGTGCACTCCTAATACTTTATTAAAATGGGACCGCATTGTGTATTGATACGTTATCATTGCCGATTTGTCATTTAAATCAGATCTCTTTAATTAAACTCGATTATAGTTCATATTCATTGTGAAATGAGTTTGTATATTTTAGTGCGAGATCTTCAGACTGTCTAATAGCTTTAATATCGCCTTACGACTTGCAGCAAAAGCACAACATTTGTTTTGAAGAGAATCAAATTCCCTATCAGAATTGCTAGATGATCTTCAGAAGATTTCCTATGAAATATGCAAGAAAAAGTATCCGAACATGCATAAGAATTTGAGGACATTATTCCTTGCGATTAAAAGATTCCTGAAACACATGTGTGACAACGGAATGAAACGTTCTTAAAGGCTGAAACAAGAAATTAAACTTGTTTGCTGATGATGGTGGCCCATGTACAAATTGTGAGTCTGAAACAGACTTATAGGTATTAGAATCAAAAGAGTCACATTAAAATAAAATAAAATAAATAAAAATGTATTGATTTGGTTCGTCATGAATTTTAATGAAAAGACTGTGAATGTGGTATTTAAATCGGACCAACCATCAAACGTTCAAGAATGCCTTCTGTAAATGTATGAGCTCTCCAAGACATGTACTTGAATTTTGTCTGAGCCTAGCTATACGTCTCTGTGATATAGGATTAAATATGATGACATGAGATCAAGGGTGATAAATAATCTTCAATAATGTTACAATTGACAACATTTTGTGATCAAGGGCACCGAAGGTTGAACCGAGAGCATTTAGCAATATTTGCATTCGACACGCCACTAAAACAATTTACATCCTTCGACATAATGGAGTTATAAATCCGTGTGTATATCCCCCCTCTCTCTCTCGCTTTCTCTCTCTATCTCTCTGTCTCATGTCTCTGTGTCTGTCATTTTCTCTCTCTGTCTGTCTGTGTGTCTGTTTCTATATCTGTCTCTGTTTTTCTGTCTTTCTCTTTTTCTCTCTGTCTGTCTCTGTCTGTCTCTGTCTCCCTGTCTTTCTGTCTGTCTCTCTCTGTCTGTCTGTCTGTCTCTCAATCTCTCTCTGTCTCTCTGTCTCTCTCTCTCTCTCTCTCTCTCCGCCTAGTTGCTGTCTGAATAACCACACAGGTGATTGAAGGAGGTAGTGATGTATTACCCCTCTTGTTAATCAATGTACTTTAAGACTGTACAATTTACAACATTCTTTGATCAAGGGCATCGAAGGTGGAATCGAGAGCATTTAGCAATATTTGCATTCGATACGCCACTAAAACAATTTACATCCTTCGACATAATGGAGTTATAAATCCGTGTATATATCCCCCCTCTCTCTCTCTCTCTCTTTCTCTCTCTCTCTCTCTCTCTCTCTCACTCTGTCTCTGTGTCTGTCTGTTTCTCTCTCTGTCTGTCTCGGTATCTGTCTGTTTCATTCTCTGTCTGTCTCTCTCTGTCTCTCTGTCTCTCTCTATATGCCAGTCTGTCTCTCTCTCTCGTCTCTGTTTGTCAATCTGTATATATGTGTCTCTGTCTCAGTCACTCACTGTGTCTGTCTGTCTGATTGTCTGTCTCTCTCTGTCTCTGTCTCTGTGTCTGTGTCTGTCTGTTACTCTCTCTCTGTGTCTCTGTGTCTGTCTGTTTCTCTATGTTTCTCCGTCTGTCTCTCTGTGTCTGTCTGTCTTTGTCTCCGTCTGTCTGTCTATATCTGTGTCTCTGTCTCTGTCTCTCATCTGTCTGTCTGTCTGTCTCTCTCTCTCTCTCCGCCAAATCGCTGTCTGAATAACCACTCAGGTGATTGAAAGAGTTAGTGATGGATTACCCCTATTGTTAATCAATGTATTTTAAGACTGTGCACGTTCACCTTGTTGTCCCTATCTATGCATGGCTGATGTACTGTTTACTGTCATACCTACCGTTCGCAGTAGCGCCAAGGGACTCTAATACAATTTTGATGACAAAAACTGACGTCACTAAGTGCAAACGAAATGTATACCAGAGCATTTGTATATTCAGGTAACGGAATTGGCCGTCAAGACCTGGTCGTTCTCTTCGTCAACGCTGTCCCCAGATACTCCCGATGTAGGCTGAGCTAATTATATCCGTGTATAAATATGTCTTCTTCGAAGGGAAGGACAAATTCATCATCAGATACAATTTAAAGAAACTAGGAATTGGACAATCCGCCACCGAAAAGGTGAGTCGGACGTAGACTCTCAATTTTAGTCTTGACCACAATTAATTTACGTCATTCGATAATGTGTCGTACGTAACCCGGTCCTTTCACTCATTCGTGAATTGGGTCCTGTTCAGCTCCGGAAGCTTTCGTTCATAGTCAAGTAGATTGAAAAAGGTTGGTAGTTAAATGAACCTATAAACTCCTGTCAGGGAATGTAAGTATTGCGTTCATCAGTGACAATTCAAAAGAAAACAATTACCATTCTGTACTTAGTGGCAGACACCGAGACCCACTGAAACAGTAAATTAGAAGGATCCTGTCAACAGAGAGCATGAAAAGCGTGCACTCCTAATACTTTATTAAAATGGGACCGCATTGTGTATTGATACGTTATCATTGCCGATTTGTCATTTAAATCAGATCTCTTTAATTAAACTCGATTATAGTTCATATTCATTGTGAAATGAGTTTGTATATTTTAGTGCGAGATCTTCAGACTGTCTAATAGCTTTAATATCGCCTTACGACTCGCATCAAAAGCACAACATTTATTTTGAAGAGAATCAGATTCCCTATCAGAATTACAAGATGATCTTCAGAAGATTTCCTATGAAATATGTAAGTAAAAGTATCCGAACATGCATAAGAATTTGAGGACATTGCTTCTTGCGATAAAAAAGATCCCTGAAACACATGTATGACAACGGAATGGAACGTTCTTAAAGGCTGAAGCAAAAAATTTAACTTGTTTGCTGATGATGGTGGCCCATGTACAAATTGTGAGTCCGAAACAGACTTATAGGTATTAGAATCAAAAGAGTCACATTAAAATAAAATAAAATAAAATAAATAAAAATGTATTGATTTGGTACGTCATGAATTTTAATGAAAAGACTGTGAATGTGGTATTTAAATCGGACCAACCATCAAATGTTCAAGAATACCTTCTGAAAATGTATGGGCCCTCCAAGACATGTACTTGAATTTTGTCTGAGCCTAGCAATACGTCTCTGTGATATAGGATTAAATATGATGACATGAGATCAAGGGTGATAAATAATCTTCAATAATGTTACAATTGACAACATTTTGTGATCAAGGGCATCGAAGGTGGAATCGAGAGCATTTAGCAATATTTGCATTCGATACGCCACTAAAACAATTTACATCCTTCGACATAACGGAGTTATAAATCGGTGCATATATCACCCCTCTCTCTCTCCCACTCTTTCTCTCTCTCTCTCTCTCTCTCTCTCTCTCTCTCTCTCTCTCTCTCTCTCTCTGTGTCTGTCTGTTTCTCTCTCTGTCTGTCTCGGTCTCTGTCTGTTTCACACTCTGTCTGTCTCTCTGTCTGTCTCTCTCTATACGCCTGTCTGTCTCTCTCTCTGTCGCCTCTGTCAATCTGTATATATCTGTCTCTCTGTCTCAGTCACTCACTCTGTCTGTCTGTCTGATTGTCTGTCTCTGTCTCTCTGTCTCTGTCTCTGTGTCTGTATGTAGCTCTCTCTGTGTGTCTCTGTGTCTGTCTGTTTCTCTCTGTCTGTCTCTCTGTCTGTCTGTCTCTCTCTACATGCCTGTCTCTCTCTCTCTCGTCTCTGTTTGTCAATCTGTATATATCTGTCTCTCTGTCTCAGTCACTCACTCTGTCTGTCTGTCAGATTGTCTGTCTGTCTCTCTGTCTCTGTGTCTTTCTGTTACTCTCTCTGTCGCTGTGTCTGTCTGTTTCTCTCTGTCTGTCTCTCTGTCTGTCTGTCTCTCTGTCTGTCTGTCTTTCTCTGTCTCAGTCTGTCTATATCTGTCTCGTTGTCTCTGTCTCTCAGTCTGTCTGTCTGTCCCTCTCTCTCTCCGCCAAATCGCTGTCTGAATAACCACTCAGGTGATTGAAGGAGTTAGTGATGGATTACCCCTATTGTTAATCAATGTACTTTATGA
This sequence comes from Margaritifera margaritifera, assembly GCA_029931535.1. Classification (NCBI taxonomy): domain Eukaryota; kingdom Metazoa; phylum Mollusca; class Bivalvia; order Unionida; family Margaritiferidae; genus Margaritifera; species Margaritifera margaritifera. The sequence goes on along the minus strand of JAQPZY010001657.1, from coordinate 2,280,811 downwards.
CTGTGCACGTGCAACTTGTTGTCTCTCTCTATGCATCGCTGATGTACTGTTCATTGTCATGCCTACCGTTCGCAGTAGCGCCAAGGGACACTAATACAATTTTGATGACAAAAACTGACGTCACTAAGTGCAGTCAAAATGTATACCAGAGCATTTGTATATGCAGGTAACGGAATTGGCCGTCAAGACCTGGTCGTTCTCTTCGTCAACGCTGTCCCCAGATACTCCCGATGTAGGCGAAGCTAATTATATCCGTGTACAAATATGTCTGCTTCGAAGGGAAGGACAAATTCATCATCAGATACAATTTAAAGAAACCAGGAATTGGACTATCCGCCACCGAAAAGGTGAGTCAGACGTAGACTCTCAATTTTAGTCTTGACCACAATTAATTTACGTCATTCGATAATGTGTCATACGTAACTCGGTCCTTTCGCCCAGTCGTGAATTGGGTCCTGTTCAGCTCCGGAAGCTCTCGTTCATAATCAAGTAGATTGAAAAAGGTTGGTAGTTAAATGAACCTATAAACTCCTGTCAGGGAATGTAAGTATTGCGTTCATCAGTGACAATTCAAAAGAAAGCGATTACCATTCTGTACTTAGTGGCAGACACCGAGACCCACTGAAACAGTAAATTAGAAGGATCCTGTCAACAGAGAGCATGAAAAGCGTGCACTCCTAATACTTTATTAAAATGGGACCGCATTGTGTATTGATACGTTATCATTGCCGATTTGTCATTTAAATCAGATCTCTTTAATTAAACTCGATTATAGTTCATATTCATTGTGAAATGAGTTTGTATATTTTAGTGCGAGATCTTCAGACTGTCTAATAGCTTTAATATCGCCTTACGACTTGCAGCAAAAGCACAACATTTGTTTTGAAGAGAATCAAATTCCCTATCAGAATTGCTAGATGATCTTCAGAAGATTTCCTATGAAATATGCAAGAAAAAGTATCCGAACATGCATAAGAATTTGAGGACATTATTCCTTGCGATTAAAAGATTCCTGAAACACATGTGTGACAACGGAATGAAACGTTCTTAAAGGCTGAAACAAGAAATTAAACTTGTTTGCTGATGATGGTGGCCCATGTACAAATTGTGAGTCTGAAACAGACTTATAGGTATTAGAATCAAAAGAGTCACATTAAAATAAAATAAAATAAATAAAAATGTATTGATTTGGTTCGTCATGAATTTTAATGAAAAGACTGTGAATGTGGTATTTAAATCGGACCAACCATCAAACGTTCAAGAATGCCTTCTGTAAATGTATGAGCTCTCCAAGACATGTACTTGAATTTTGTCTGAGCCTAGCTATACGTCTCTGTGATATAGGATTAAATATGATGACATGAGATCAAGGGTGATAAATAATCTTCAATAATGTTACAATTGACAACATTTTGTGATCAAGGGCACCGAAGGTTGAACCGAGAGCATTTAGCAATATTTGCATTCGACACGCCACTAAAACAATTTACATCCTTCGACATAATGGAGTTATAAATCCGTGTGTATATCCCCCCTCTCTCTCTCTCTCTCTCGCTTTCTCTCTCTATCTCTCTGTCTCATGTCTCTGTGTCTGTCATTTTCTCTCTCTGTCTGTCTGTGTGTCTGTTTCTATATCTGTCTCTGTTTTTCTGTCTTTCTCTTTTTCTCTCTGTCTGTCTCTGTCTGTCTCTGTCTCCCTGTCTTTCTGTCTGTCTCTCTCTGTCTGTCTGTCTGTCTCTCAATCTCTCTCTGTCTCTCTGTCTCTCTCTCTCTCTCTCTCTCTCTCCGCCTAGTTGCTGTCTGAATAACCACACAGGTGATTGAAGGAGGTAGTGATGTATTACCCCTCTTGTTAATCAATGTACTTTAAGACTGTACAATTTACAACATTCTTTGATCAAGGGCATCGAAGGTGGAATCGAGAGCATTTAGCAATATTTGCATTCGATACGCCACTAAAACAATTTACATCCTTCGACATAATGGAGTTATAAATCCGTGTATATATCCCCCCTCTCTCTCTCTCTTTCTCTCTCTCTCTCTCTCTCTCACTCTGTCTCTGTGTCTGTCTGTTTCTCTCTCTGTCTGTCTCGGTATCTGTCTGTTTCATTCTCTGTCTGTCTCTCTCTGTCTCTCTGTCTCTCTCTATATGCCAGTCTGTCTCTCTCTCTCGTCTCTGTTTGTCAATCTATATATATGTGTCTCTGTCTCAGTCACTCACTGTGTCTGTCTGTCTGATTGTCTGTCTCTCTCTGTCTCTGTCTCTGTGTCTGTGTCTGTCTGTTACTCTCTCTCTGTGTCTCTGTGTCTGTCTGTTTCTCTATGTCTCTCCGTCTGTCTCTCTGTGTCTGTCTGTCTTTGTCTCCGTCTGTCTGTCTATATCTGTGTCTCTGTCTCTGTCTCTCATCTGTCTGTCTGTCTGTCTGTCTCTCTCTATCTCTCCGCCAAATCGCTGTCTGAATAACCACTCAGGTGATTGAAAGAGTTAGTGATGGATTACCCCTATTGTTAATCAATGTATTTTAAGACTGTGCACGTTCACCTTGTTGTCCCTATCTATGCATGGCTGATGTACTGTTTACTGTCATACCTACCGTTCGCAGTAGCGCCAAGGGACTCTAATACAATTTTGATGACAAAAACTGACGTCACTAAGTGCAAACGAAATGTATACCAGAGCATTTGTATATTCAGGTAACGGAATTGGCCGTCAAGACCTGGTCGTTCTCTTCGTCAACGCTGTCCCCAGATACTCCCGATGTAGGCTGAGCTAATTATATCCGTGTATAAATATGTCTTCTTCGAAGGGAAGGACAAATTCATCATCAGATACAATTTAAAGAAACTAGGAATTGGACAATCCGCCACCGAAAAGGTGAGTCGGACGTTGACTCTCAATTTTAGTCTTGACCACAATTAATTTACGTCATTCGATAATGTGTCGTACGTAACCCGGTCCTTTCACTCATTCGTGAATTGGGTCCTGTTCAGCTCCGGAAGCTCTCGTTCATAATCAAGTAGATTGAAAAAGGTTGGTAGTTAAATGAACCTATAAACTCCTGTCAGGGAATGTAAGTATTGCGTTCATCAGTGACAATTCAAAAGAAAGCGATTACCATTCTGTACTTAGTGGCAGACACCGAGACCCACTGAAACAGTAAATTCGAAGGATCCTGTCAACAGAGAGCATGAAAAGCGTGCACTCCTAATACTTTATTAAATGGGACCGCATTGTGTATTGATACGTTATCATTGCCGATTTGTCATTTAAATCAGATCTCTTTAATTAAACTCGATTATAGTTCATATTCATTGTGAAATGAGTTTGTATATTTTAGTGCGAGATCTTCAGACTGTCTAATAGCTTTAACATCGCCTTACGACTTGCAGCAAAAGCACAACATTTGTTTTGAAGAGAATCAAATTCCCTATCATAATTGCTAGATAATCTTCAGAAGATTTCCTATGAAATATGCAAGACAAAGTATCCGAACATGCATAAGATTTTGAGGACATTGTTCCTTGCGATAAAAAAAAGATCCCTGAAACACATGTGTGACAACGGAATGAAACGTTCTTAAAGGTTTAAACAAGAAATTTAACTTGTTTGCTGATGATGGTGGCCCATGTACAAATTGTGAGTCCGAAACAGATTTTTATAGGTATTAGAATCAAAAGAGTCACATTAAAATAAAATAAAATAAAATAAATAAAAATGTATTGATTTGGTTCGTCATGAATTTTAATGAAAAGAATGTGAATGTGGTATTTAAATCGGACCAACCATCAAACGTTCAAGAATACCTTCTGTAAATGTATGAGCTCTCCAAGACATGTACTTGAATTTTGTCTGAGCCTAGCTATACGTCTCTGTGATATAGGACTAAGATCACTTCTTGTGAACTGCGCAAGGTACCAATCTCGAGAATGCTGAACATTCAGTACCGTGCGTACATGCAATACTCTTAAATCGGGTCATTGACTAGTATATCGACGTATGTTTTCATATCTCTATAATTATACCATTTGTTCGTTACATTTATGGGTATCTTTCATTTGTAACATGTATATTGTTGGCCTGATTAACGTGTTTCTTTTCTTCAAATAGGTTTCACCCTCATTTCATGTTCAATATGAATACCTTGTATCTTCAGAACTTCTCTCTGCGCATGGTATATACATATTTGTCTTTAAAGTTTTCAAATAGATTTAATTTTCTATTCACCTACTCTATGACACAAGAAAGTTTCCATGCAATCTATCAATCGCTCCATATATGGCATATCGTAGAGCTCAAATTTGATATTTCAACATCGACGCACTGTTTGACCAAATATGATGACACGAGATCAAGGGTGATAAATAATCTTCAATAATTTTACAATTGACAAAATTTTGTGATCAAGGTCTTCGAGGGTTGAATCGAGAGCATTTAGCAATATTTGCTTTCGAAACGCCACTAAAACAATTTACATCCTTCGAAATAACAGAGTTATAAATCCGCGTCTCTCTCTCTCTCTCTCTCTCTCTCTCTCTCTCTCTCTCTCTCTCACACACACACACACACACACACACACACACACACACACATGTACTTTCTCTCTCTTTCTTTCTCTCGCTCTCTCTCTCATTCTCTCTTTCTTTCTTTATTTCCCTCTCTCTCTCTCTATATATATATATGTATGTATATATGTATGTATATATATATATATATATATATATATATATATATATATATATATATGAAGCTGACTGCTACAATAAAAAAAGTTGAAAACGTTGCAGTTCCTCAATTTCGTGTCTTTTAGCAAAAATTTGAATCTTTTCTTCGAAATGGCACAAGTATCTATGCTGTTCTACACGGTGTTGGCCGAAAGTGCACGAATATATACTTTGTCACGCAAAGGACATTCAATTAGCCTATCGCTATGCTCCGCGCACTCTTAGTAACGAGTAGAAATTGTGACCATCCTAACAAATAAGCCAGGGAGGAAGTCAATATGGTTACCGCACACAAATGACGTGCGAATAATTTGAGGCCAATATGGTTACCTCAAACAAAGGGCGTATGACTGATTTGAGGCCAGTATGGTTACCGCACACAAAGGACGTGAGAATAATCTGAGGCCAATATGGTTACCTCAAACAAAGGGCGTGTCACTGATTTGAGGCCAATGTGGTTACCGCAAACAAAGTGCGTGGGACTAATCTGAGGCCAATATGGTTACCGCAAACAAAGTGCGTGGGACTAATCTGAGGCCAATATGGTTACCGCAAACAAAGGGCGGGTGACTGATTTGAGGATCAAAAGACATGTCACGGACGTCTACACTAGATTATATACTGATACCTGATAAAATCAGAGGTGGTGTAAAAAGACACATAAAATTGATTTTTCAATCTCAGATCACCGACCAGTTACAACAGCACTTAGGATAGATATGCTGAAAGAAAATATGAAGACACGTGGTCTTCCAAGAATTAAATGGAACTTGGCGAATCCATTAGAAGTGAGCATGTATAAAACTGACGTTGAGGCATTTTTGAATTTCACATTTGAGTGTAAATCAGTAGAAGATATAGAGAAGTATAATGAACTGATAACTAAAAGTGTAGTAACTGCTTCGGAAAGATATATTCCAAAGTCGGAATTCAGATCACATTTGAAACCATGTTGGAAGAAAAATGGCCTTGATACGCTACATAAAGAAATGAGAAAAGAGCGTGGAGAATGGATCAAATCAGGAAAAGTTAGAGGACCAGACAGTAACAGCAACAGAAATACAAGGATCCAAAAAGATAATTCAGAAAGAAACATAGGCTAGAGAAAAAGGTATATAAAGATTGCTTCTTTGAAGAAATAGGAAAGAGTGCAGAACTTGGAATAGACGAATTCTACAAAGTCATACGGGAAAGTTGGAAATATAAATCAGATCATGCTAATATTGTATTTCGTGGAATAGAATCAAATGATCCTGACGAATGTGTCAATTTATGGAAACTGTATTTTTTTTTTATTTAAGTGGTACAACAGATGAGGAATATATTGACTGTGAGAATGTCAAGAAGATGCACGAACAAAGCAAATTAGAGATTGATAATATAAAATGTGATACTATCCAAGAGAAGGAGGTATTAGAGCATATCAAGTCTCTAGAAATTAAAAAAAAATCATCAGGCATTGACTCTGTGTCCAATGAACATTTAAAGCATGTCGGAAAGTATCTAATCAGACATTTGACTGCCCTTTTTAATTATATGATCCAGTTTGAATAGTTACCTAATGTATATAGATGTGGGATGATTCTACCGATATACAAACAAAATGGCAAAGATAAAAAAGATCAGGTGAATTATCGTGGTATAACATTTACATCTTGTCTGGGAAAATTATTTGAAAAAATATTGATGACCAGAATTCAAAAGTATTTAGACAAAATAAACTTTCCACATCCATATCAGGTTGGATTTCGTAAGAAGGCTGGAGTTATCTCTGCTGCATTTACCCTTCAAGAATGTCTAATGTACTATATAAATAATAACTCTAATGTGTATGCTGTTTTTCTGGATAACAAAAAGGCATTCGATAAACTGTGGCATTGCATACTATTTAAAAAAAAATAGGAATTAATGCAAAAATTTGGAGAATAATCGTCCATTCCTACACACAGTCAAGTGCTTGTGTATCGTGTAGAGGACGTACATCGAACACGAAGGGGAGTTGGTCAAGGGCGTGTAATGTCCGCTTTTCTTTTTCTCGTGTACATAAATGATCTATTGAATTAATTAATAATGACTAATTGCGGTTTAGCAATGGATCAGATGAACATACCGGGCGTACTTTTAGCAGACGATACTAATCTTCTAAGTTCTACTCTGAATGGATTACTCGTGAATACAGCTTATCAGTAAGCACAGAAGTGGAAATTGAAATATAATCCTAGCAAGAGTAATTAGATGATAGTCAGTGGAAACAAGGAAGTGTATTCGTCAAATGGAATTACTTTGGGATTACGGAATATTTCTAGAACAAAAAAAGTGAAATATGCGGGAGTTACTTTTTCCCAGTCAATGAAAATTAATGATCGTGTAGACTATTTTTGTGATAAAGCAAAACGTGTAATAAACTCACTATACTCAACTGGATTAAATGCAGGTGGAATGAACCCTGTACTTTCTGTGAATGTCTGGGAAAGAGTTATATTGCCGTCTGCTTTATATGCCTCAGAACTCTGGTTCAATATGACATATCAAGGTATTGAAACATTGGAGAAAATACAACGATATTTCGCCCGGAGAGTACAAGGTTTCCCTCAAAGATCACCGATACGATAATCTGCAGCATGTTTGGGAATGATTTCAATGGAAGCTCGCATAGATAAGCAAAATCTTATATATTAGGTCGTATTTGTAGAACATCGGCAAATTTAACTGCTAACAAGATTTTCTCTGTACTGTTGGCAATTTGATTTTTGACCCCAAACATAGTTGTAATTCTTTTATATATGATATATATTCTGTGCTCAAAAAGTATGATTTAGAAAATTATCTCAACGACTTTATTTTCACTGGAAGGTTTCTAGACAAATTAACATGGAAAAACTTAATTGGGACAAGAATTCAGGTATTCGAGGAGAGAAAACATGAAATGAGTGTCAGAAATCCAAGTGAGGGATTTGATCGATTTTTTACAGTTCATCCAGGATTAAAAATGCATCATTTATGGACACATCCCTATATTGACTCAAGCAGAAAAATGGAGTATGCGACATTAATTCGTATTGGAGGAATGAAAGCAAGAGCTGGAATGTGTCCCCTATGTGGGAAAACAAGTGATGACCGTATTTTACACATTTCAATGAATTGTCCCTTAACCTTGGACGACAAAAACAATTTGATGGAGAATCTATTTCCATATATGCCTTCAGAGATTTACCGTGATTTCTGTAATCAGTTAGATGATAATATATTGATTATGCTACTTGGTGGCTTAAACGATATATCAGAACAATTGGAACTCGAGTCATGGATAAATGTGATAAGATTATCTACTAAGTATTTCATTGAGGTAAAGGATATTATGTATTCGATTGATTAGAGAGCTTACACAGAATATTAAGCAAGAAATAATTGTATCTAACTGTAAAGCGAGTAGTATATTAACTATTTTTGATGTGTGGTATTGTAAAAGTATAATACAAATATATCTGATGGATATTAAATGATTTAACAGAAAACATTATCTCAGCTGATAGAAACTCAAAGCAAGTGGCTATTAATAATTCCTTGTACAATACATATATTTAAATGTAATATTTGAAAGCATATGTAATTGCAAGGGTCATGATTAATTTATTTATAATTTTGCTCACTCTTGATGTATAAATAACTCATAGGGCTTCATGAGTTTTGAATTGCATATCTTCTTGCCTTTATGTATTGCATTTCTTTAAATTATCTCAAAATCTTCAGAAAATGGAAAAATAAAAGAATCTCTCTCTTTCTCTCTCTCTCTCTCTCTCTCGTAAACACACACACACACACACACACACACACACACACACACACACACACACACACACACCAACCATGAGTCACAGAGACACCTGACATACAATAACTGTGAAACAATAGCTTACACTAAGTGCAAAACCAGTCAGAAAGTTGTCACCTGTCGGATGAATATACACTAATGACAAGTATTAGGCCAGGCTTATCCCTGCTAATATGCATATATATATATATATATATATATATATATATATATATATATATATATATATATATATATATATATATATGGAGAGAAAGATAAATATACATACATGCATACATACATACAGATACGTGATGATATAAAGCGAAATTGTATATGGAGATAGAATATTAAGGAATATTATCATAAGGGTTAAAAATTATTTAGTTTGTCCTCAACGTAGATTCGAGGCCGGTTACGTATGTTACGGTATGCAATCGCCTTGCCTGCACGCACCAGCCCCCATACCCTCCCGACAAAGCGCATATCCCCAAAAAAGGATCGAACATTGTGATGGACACAGGCATTCGTGTGTCGCAGACACACTCGCATGGCGACTAAGTAATTAATTCTCATCTAAATACACAGTCTCTACGAAATCCTCTGACAGAAACCAACACATATAGAAGTTACAATAGAAAGTTACAAATATACACCAGGCAGAGTGGAAAGTGCACCCCTTGGATCCTACTGACGAATGCGTGGTGATATGAAGAAAAATTATATACGAAGAAAGAATATTATCATACAGGTTAGAGAATTTGTTGATTCGTCCTCTATATGTATTCAAATCTCAATAAAGGACAAATTAATAAAATTAAAAATATTAAAGCTACTTTGCTCCAGTTTACCCTTTTTTGACTATCAAATCATGAGTTAAACAATTGTAATTACAACACTATGCGTACTGTAAATATACATTTTTAATGTAAAAATTATTTTCAAGAGCTTCATTGACGGTTCTTCTTATTTTGCCACCAAAAGGGTAGGCTTGTTCAATCAAAATATAGATGTCCCGTGTAAAACTATGCTCTGTGATAAACAAAGGGGTTTCTATAAGTTATGTATAATTAAAACGAATATATGCATCGGCAGTTACTGGTATTAAGAGTAAAGAATGGTAGACTCGCGGTAGACTTTTAAGCACAGCTTATCTTGTTGTAATTATTTTCCTTTTTATTTCACTTTTTTTTTCTTGTTGTGAAACGGGATCTTTAACTAAATGTATTTACCTAACTTGATATTGTACCTTTCTTTTTGTTTCTCATTCTAAAGTTCTGTATTTTTTTATATTTTTTACTGCAGGAATTCCAAGCAAACAGCTTTTTATCGGCCCAGAGTCCAATTGATAGCATGTCAAAATATCAGTTGAGCAATTGGTCGGTGTAATTTGGGGATTTCGACCCTTTCAGTGAGGGTTACAATAGTTTGGAATAACGGTATGTTGTTTTCCATGTAATGGAAATAAATACATACACACATACATACAGTGCGGATCTTTGTAAAAGCAATTTTCACCGTTAGGCCTAGATCTTAAAATAGCAAATCAACTAAATAAAGTCACTAACATGAAATAAGTTAGTGAAAATAATTGAAAATTAATAGCATTGTTATATGAAATAATGGCAGGTTTTTCTGGAGCATATCTTAGAACGTATCTCCCTGTTAAAGCATCACTATCTTTGATATCCTAAATGTTATCTCTAATATGAGCACAATATTCAAAGCCTCACATTAAATTAAGTATATTATTTCATAACTTATACAAGAAGCGCAATTTCAGAAGCGTCATTTAGAAATAAAAAACGTAAGAAACCCTCTACAGGAAAGGTTTTATTTGATTTAATGATCGATTAAACTTTCGATGATGATACTATGATACGTCATAGTCATAGAAAGCGATGTATAAGAGCGCGGAGCACTGGAATTTTCATGGTTTCATTGCGTAGTGCATATCTCTACAAAGAGGGTCCGATAGTTTATATAATCTTCATCTCAAAAAGCTAGATATATTCATGGCGATCGCCTTCAAATCATTTTATATGGATGGTTATACCCATAAAGTTATTTAACTAATACATGAGAAAACAAAAAGCCTTTGATGAAGATGAAGTGTCTGCTGGACCACCTGTTTAAGAATGGTCAAAACAAGATAGAAAAGACAGAGGGACCCGACGTATGCTGGCTTTTGCCCTTTCCTGCAATCTGGAAAGATGCTGCTTCTAAACAGTTTATTAGAGAAGCTGTTTGAAAGGTCAGATCTGACAAATAATTACTCTTTTGTTGAAATTATTTTCATTTTTATTTAACTTGACTTCTTCTTCTTGTGGAGGCACTGGATCGTTTAATACATTTCAGCACTTAACTTGATATTGTGCCTTTTTATTTGCCTTACCCTTTTATTTTTGATAATAATTAAAGACTATATTTGACAATATTGAGGATGTATAAGTATACATATCTACTTAGGAAACATAATGATAATCGGTTTCTCGTAAAAAGCAAAGTAAATTCGATGTTCTTTTGTGCCTGTTCGGACAGATCTGTTTTCTGACTTTCAAATACGCTCGTGAAGAATGTGCGTTAAACAGTAAACTAATATCTTTCTCGTTGCAAATTTTTGTATTTGTTATTTTATTTTGTTAAGGCAAGCGCCTGTATAATTATAAACATAGAGTTTTAAATTAATATTATTAAATTAATTAAATAAGTTATTAAATTATTACACAGTTTGAGCGAACATCGAAATTTAAAGAAAATATATACCAATTTTAAAGAAAAATACAATTTTAAGAAACTTCGAATCAATGTTTTTAAATTTAAATTGGTAACTAGTTAAAATTATAATTTATCCCCCTCCCCAACCCCTCTGCTTCAAACAAATGTGGTAGCTAAAACATATTGTGACGAGAAACGCTTGTGTAAGTTTACCGTGATGTAATTTTGTTTATTATTTGTAAACGTTGTGTAGAGCTTCATGCCAACGCCTTATAACATCGCTACTCCATATTGAGTGAACCACGTGAAGTTGCTCTCTTTCTCTCTCTCTCTCTCTCTCTCTCTCTCTCTCTCTCTCTCTCTCTCTCTCTCTCTCTCTCTCTCTCTCTCTCCACATACAACACTGCAGCACTAATTGGAATAACACATGAAAACTGATCAGAATATGAGCTCATTTCTCGGTCAATGATATGCCGCAATGACCTGTTATCTATGTCAATGCTAACGAAATTCAGTGGCGCAGTGGCGATGAGTTCAGTGACACAGTTACCTGGTTAGATGAATATAGTCCTCATCTATTTAGCCGACATGGGTAAAAATATGGTGCTGCTGGAGCAAATACCGCAACTCTTCTGCTCAAGCAAAAATCTACAACTCATGAAAGAGCACAAACTAGAAATGGAAGCTATGTTAAGGTTGCATTTTGGAATTCTTTCGTTCTGTGGCTGTCCGAAAATGGGTACGTAGGAGAGCTGGAGAAAGATTTAATCCGATGTCTAGTCACAGAATGTAGACAGGCCATATCAGAAGAAAAATATTTATCGGTAAGTTGCCAATCACCTGTGCACCATGACATCTTGTACTGTACTGGAGTTGATTATAGCCGAACGAGAAGGAAACTGATCTCTCCATTTGAGTGCTACAGCTGTAGTGATATCACATTTCGCTTCTATGGATAGAACAAACTACTCAAGATGGTTTCCAATACATCTGGCTGATATAGGCCAACTACAGGACACGTTTTTAGACATATATCACGAGTTTATGAAAGGAAACCATGCTATAAACAGATCTAATCGCTCATAAGGCACTAGATTAGTCAATGAACCCAGACTTTTTAAGGCAAAAGATGCAATCATATGATTTTCTCAAAAACAAGAAGCTCTAGCATAGATGGTTTATCACATGCCATGAGAGAGCAGCAATTACAGCCGCTCTGAAAATAACGTGTGGTGTGGAAGAAACTGTTTCCTCGAGCTCGTAAAAAGAGATCGGAAAGTCTAGATTGTCCAGAGATGAGGAAGATGTTCAAAAAATAATGCACATGGTGGAAGCAGACACGATCACATATGCTTTCAACCTTTGCAAGTATGGTGGAGAGAATTCGTTATCCTTGATTCATATTATATCAGGGGTTGCAATGCCTGGTAACATGACATCAAGACTTTTAGGGTGTGCTGAGAGGCAAAAAGGAGCGCTTGAAAACATTTCAAGAGCGATTGAACTCAAATCTGTCACGCTTTTGGGAGACTTGTTCGCACCTGAAAATAAAATCAATTTCCGGCATATCCACAGCAAAACACACAAAACACAACAATGACTAGCAAACTGATATATCTACCAACAGTGGCTTCTTTGGCTGACTGATGACTGTAGAAATGTCAATCCAAAATAAATTATCCAATATGAATATCCTCAATGCCTGACTCCCTAGCTCATTAAGATGGAACTCTCAAAAGGACACAAAAAGTATTCTTCTTCAGGACCTCGAGAAATAGTGTCAAGTTTGTCCCAAACGGCCGGTTATCTGTCCCATTGTGCCAACTTGTCATATGGTTGAGGGTATGGCGTAGGTCTAGATGGTCAAATGGAACGATGTGTCTACATTTGGAAGGCCAGCAATTAAATACTTTCAACTAGTTAAATCTTATTTGGGTATTTGGACAAAAATGGTTGTACAAGGATCAATTTAGCATTTGATAGATACAAACCTTGCTCTATCAAAGAGTCAGAGCTGAGTCGAAGTGGGGCTTCCTTTGCCTTTGAACAAAGCAAATATGGCAGATTTCGTCTGCAACCATATGGTAAAAATCACAAAAGAGCGCTTGCAACCATGTCAGCAATTCATCACGGCTGGGATATTTCAGTGTTGCAAAAACTGTATCCTTGTCAACGAGGTAAGCAGTCAGCGCAATACATCCTTCGAAACAGAGCAAGAAAAGGTGGATATAAGGAATCTGCTTACATGCTCAAAATGCCAAAGTTTCAAACGCATAGTCAACCACTCGTAAACCAGGATGTTGCCGTACTGTGTGTGCTTTGTGTTGAGACACTGCAATGCGATGAGCTGTGGTTTCATACTGACATTAGGGACCGGCTTCGCTATGTGCCAACCGATTCCTTTGCACAAAATTTAGATCAAGATACATAGGTTTTCATGCATTGACTGGCTGTTATTCTACGAGCAGTCTCTCGTGTACCGGCAAAAAAAGTGCATTACAAACTTTCATGTGTAGACCTTATTTAGAACGTGCTTTGCACTTAGATCGGCACATTACATTAAAAAAGGAAACAACAATTCTATGAAAGATCTCCGTAGTCGCATTCTGTACAAGTTCTGAGAAACCTGGATCGACTGTTGACAGTGCACTTTATTGGTTGTTTTGCAAAAAAAAAAAAAACAACCAACCTCCCCCCACCCCCACCCCCACCCCCACCCCCCCCCCAAAAAAAAAAAAACAATTGAGAGTTTCCCCTACCTTAAAAAGTTTGATACATCACATACAATTGGGCTCATTTTCAATCATTAGTTTATAAGAGGGCACTTGGGCCTAAATAGTGTGTCCGGAACCGAACAGATCACGGATGGTGGGAAGTGGATGGTGCACTTACTCCTGTGTTGATAACTAAAGATCCTGCCCCGAAACTTGATGGAACTGGCTGTATGCAGATGTGATTAGTCAGCCAGAAACAGGATGTACCTTTGGGCATACTGTGCAAACGGACTTGCATGCAATGAATGGTATAAATGCATTGACTGTGTTTCATGCTAAACTCCACACAGCAAACGATTTGTTTTGAATTGTGCAGATTACCAAGTTAGCTAAACCTGCAGATGCTATTGGCATTTGATTCACATGCTTGCATTATCCATAATCTGGCATAGCCCACAAATGCACACAATTGCAAAATTGAAACAATATGTAGGCTTAGCATGTTTTCAAACGAATTTATAAGTTTAAACCGCATGCTCCACTAAAATATGACGAAATTTTCCACGTTTGCGTTAGTTTATTTTTTTGCAGTAGTGCAATGGCATCCTGGTCCTATCTCCTGCCAAATTACTTCATACTTAAGTTTATCAAATATTTTCTCCAAAGGGCGGAACACTTGACATTACTTGGGAATTTAAATCATAAATAAATTAGGGAGATTTACAGAGTAAAATGGAAGGGACAGGGAAAGTCAGAAGTGGGTAGGGCTTTTGTAAAGTTTAATGAGGAAATTGTTAGAAATGTGTTGCATCAAGTGGATAAATGAGGCAAAATTGATCTTCTTGATCTATACAGAAACTTTGTGGTGAAGAAGCAAAACTTCAAGCCAAACATTGGGGGTAAAGTACATTGAATACAACTTAGTTGCAGAAGTACACGAAGTTAATCAAAGATACCATTTTATCGAACTCAAAATACAGGGTTTACCTAATTCGGTTGGTAAAGGGGGATTTAAACGTCAGATGGAACCTGATTGTGGCTTGTAGTGCCTCGAAAAGTCTTGCAGTGTTATCATACAATACTTAGTGAAATTTGTGACTCACAAATTGGATAATATTTAATTGAAAAGTCTCTGTGATAAATGGTGAAAAATAGTACTCATTTATAAGGATTTGATAACACTAAAAGATTTAACAAACAAGAGACGACACAAACAGCTGGTAGGACATGTATAGCAATATATATATATATATATATATATATATATATATATATATATATATATATATATATATATACATATATATAAGATATTAAAAACAGATGACAAATTTGTATTTGTTTAACATACTATCCTTTTCTTTGCAAATTTTCAGTAAATCTGTTAATAGTTGATCATTAGTCATTTATGTCCTGTGCATTGTGGGCAGTATAGAATGTCGGAGTTTTTCATATATTACTCACTATAGATGATAGATATATATAGATAGATAGACCTACCTATATATATAGAGAGACAGACAGACAGACAGACAAAGACATAAAGAGAGAGAGAGAGAGAGAGAGACAAAAAACAAATAAAAAGAAATAATCAAGGGCATGAGAGAAATTCACATATACGTAATCAGGAATTGTGTTTATTGGAAAGCAACATACATTAATGATGACCATCATTGTCGATGACATCATGGATCCAGCCCAGATTTTCAGTGACTCTAGTGTATATGGAAGGATGATTTCCACAGTCGATATCACCCCATGAGGAGATCCCAGCCAAGACGTAGCCATTCATATCCAGACACACTAGTGGGCCACCACTGTCACCCTGGCATAGAAATGCAAACATATAATCTACAAAGCGGCAATTATTTATTCTTAAGTGAGGTGCATTAGAAAGCAGGAATCTCAGGAAGAAAAAGAAATTACAGAGAACATTATTTCTTTTGAAGATTATAACTTCAAACTTTAGGGTAAAATAGTATTATGAAAGCTGACAACTTTAACGTAACAAGAATGTATACACATATATACTGTACATGTTTTATATTATTCTGGACGATATGAAGATATACTAGGAATGATGATTTTCATATTTTATAAGGAGTTATATATATAAATAAGTAGGTATATAGGTAGACACTTTGCTACCTCATTTATCTGAAACTCGCTAATTGGTATTATCGGTTTATCCGAACTACATGCATCATACACGAAAATGAATATTGATATTAGCCAAGCTGTTTCATCCGAACTTCCGTTTATCCAAGCTTTTTAATGTCTCCCCAAAAAGTTGGAATAAATGAAGTTCATCTGTATGTATGTAGGTAGGTAGGTAGGCAGGCAGACAAGCAGGCAAAGAGGTATGTAGGTAGTTTACATATAGAAATTTCCGTACCACAGTACAGATTAATACGACACACATCGTTTTTTTCTGCGATAAATCAATGAATTAATTAATCGAGAAATTCTAATACAGAACTGTCAGTAGTTATACTATTCTAAAATATTACTAAATCAGTCAGAGTTTAGTATCCAACAGTTTTTTTAAAAAGAGATTACATAAATATTTAACGAATTTTATACCTAAATCACCAATATGGGTACTGAGAGATAATGCCTATTTGTTTATACCTTCTGACGGGATAAAAGTGTGACCAAAGTTAGTTATTTTGATAAAAAATCATTTAAGGACAAAAAGTGAAACAATAAAAAGGATATATTAAACAAAACTTCAATATATATTTTGTAACATTGAAATGTCTATAAACAAAGTCAAAGTTGGAAGTACTGTTACTAGCGACAACAAAGAAAGTATTGATATCAAGTGTTTGAACCACAATTAAAAAGTTTTAATAACTCCTAGGAATAATTGCACAGTATACATAACTGCCTACAACTCTGAGTTGCTAGCATTCAATAGTCAGAGACATGCACATACACCTACTGAATCTGATACAGTTTATGGTTTAGTTCGTATGCTGTAATAGTCCATGCAGACAATTGCAGAGACGTTGAATATAAACAGGTTGAATATCAGCATTAATGATGAAGATGGGGAAGTAATGTCTACGGTATGACTCGAACGTATGTTTTTTATATTAAGTAAATATTTTAAGCAATTACTTGAATTATGGAAGAAATATCTTTAAGAGGTCCGTGTGAGTTTAGTTTAAAATATCCTGTGAAAACAGATGAGAAAGATATGCACCAGGTCAATCAATAAACGAAGACTTAAACTTAAATAACCACCGTATTACACATTAGCAGATCTATCGTAGGCATATGATGGAGCTACAAACATCTGTGTACAAAAACGAATAGACACACAAATACGTCAGACGTTAGAAGAGAATAATTGAAAGATAAAAGAAATATAGAGCAAAATTTGATTATAAATTGACAACTATTGAAGAAATCTCAAACGAAACAACAACAAAAACCTCAGAACTACAGAAATAATAGATCAGAACAAAAAATAAATTCAGATGTTCAAGATTTATTTACCAAAAATAAATAATAAATCCATTGTTAGAGAGACATTGTTAAATACTATATCCATTGTTAGAGAGACACATGGAGAAAGGCCAAACACACAACAATACTTGCAAGCCATTAAACAAAGGATACACAGTGAGATATCTGCCTTTGAGACAGACATGGAACGAAAATCGCAGACTTTATAATTAAAATTAGGTGTGTGGATATTTTAATTGATATAAATATCTCACTGCAAATTTTTATGGTGAATGTACATTTCAGACATTACCAACTATATATGGAAGTCACTATGCTCCATCACGTTTTGCTTACATTCAATATATGAGGGACTAGTGAGTGAGTAATTACATGATAAAAAAATCACTTACATATTATCTGGAAGAAAACAACATTTTTTCATTGCTTAGTAGGGAAGTCGTCTCAAGCATCAAATCGTCACCATGCCATTTAAAAACAGTTTGCAGCATTAAAATTTACTACCATTAAATATCGTAATTATGGCAATAGCTGCAACTGTGACTCATGGATCTATAGTTAATGCTTTAGCATTCACAGGAAGTAACTGTTTGTTTCAATTATTTGATCCAAATGGTGCAAATGTTAAAACAGTAAGAAATAATAATGCAACAGTGAGCAACTTTGGAAGAATGATAACAATTTCTTTTTTAAGTTAATTGATTACAACAATTTCATGGCGTTTAAAGTCTTGTTACTACACGTATATATGAGAGCAAATAAAACAGAACAAGGAATAGGTATTGGAAAACTTAAAGGTTTAAGATCCTGAGCGGCTAACGCACAAAACACTGGAACAGAAGCTGCTCACGTTATTGTATAGCAACGAAATTTAGAATACCACTTTTGTCATATACTAACAGATCATGTTCCGTTTTATCCTTTTGTTCTTCCCTGAGATTTTGGATTAATAATTACACTACACTAACATAAGGTTCTAATCAAGTTATGAATTGGAGAATATTTGTCTACCCTACGATGCAATCACGTCTGAGACAATGGCTAATTCTGGCAGCAAAAAGAACAGGAATTGAGTGGCTTTTCTGGGGTTTTTTACAACATCGCAATTTAGTGGCAACGTATATGGCTTTAAAACATGTCATACTTGATTTATCGAGAATGAGTATAAACGGCGTCTTGAAACTTGTGTAGAAAAGACAGAGAAGCTGATCCAGAAATGTATTTTAATTCAGCAATAGAAAAATATATTGATTACTGTGGAAGGATTACCAAACATGTTGTATTAAAATCAATCAATAGTTGAAAGAGGCAACGAAATATTTGTTTAACCTGGAACTATACGAAAATTAGCAATGTTAGTGGCAATAACTTTATACGGATCATCATTGTTTATGAGTTTATTATAAAGTGCACATGATAATAGATTGCATGGAAAAGACCATAAATGACCTAATGTTCATCAAGGATTACACACGCAGATAAACAGATAAGAAAACTTAGATGCACACGTGTCCGGTACTCATCAAGGATTACACACGCAGATAAACAGATAAGAAAACTTAGATGCACACGTGTCCGGTGCTCAGATATATATTCAGAATAAACTAAACTATGTTTATAATGTTTTTAAAATATTAGAGTTTTAATAAATGAATGAGTTTGAAGTTTCAGATGTGATGTTTGAAAAGTGTACCAGATGTAATATGAATGGTTCATTTGAGCAAGAGGGTTGTGTTCTACGTGATTTTCAAATAGGAAGATAAATCAAAAGATAACACAGCACAAGTTAGCAACAAATTCATTTACCCGAAAAATGTATTGAGAAGACTACAAGCCAATCATGAAAAAAATAAATATTGTGCAGATACAATAAAAAGGGTTAATATCACGGACATGAATTTCGACTACATTTCTAAACTTATAAAAGATACTGATAAAATACAGTTGTTTATACCCACCTATAGCTTTATCTAACATCTAAATAATATGAACTATATATTTGAAAGAACCTCATAACATAGATTATATGTGGTGTTGCAAGTTCTGGAATGATAAAGTTTGCACTAGATTTGATTAAAACCGAATAAAAGAACTTATTTGTTTTGTTGTCTGTCTAACATTTATGTACATTTAGATATACAGCAGAAAATGGCTGTGTAGAGACCACAATATAATTACAAAAAAATAGTTCCTGTTGATAAATCAGATAAATGCTTAGAATTACTTATTGGTGTATACCAGAAAACAAATACTTTGTTTCTGATAGATGATTGTTCCAACATTGAAGATGTAAAAAATAAAGGAACCAGCCTAACGAAGTTAGCATTCAGTGTTAGATATTCGAAATATATGTGTAAGCGACAGTTTAAAAATATACCTCTGTCATAAAAGATCTTTGGGAAATTCTTAAATTTATAGTTGTCTTTTACTCTATAGATACAAAAGTCTACGGAAAATGTGTTTGAGGAAATTAATGTTGGGTTCTAGGTACGTAATGAATGATTTTGACTTATCATATTATCCATCTTCGCTATGATCGTTAGCTTCGTTAGCTTTGCTTTGGAAATTGCAGAAAATTCATGATTTGTTTTAGCATATCCATTTTGGTACCATGCTAATTACAACTCTAATTCCAGATTAAATCATCAGAAACATATCATAATCAATTAGTAATTCTAAGTCTACCTTACATGCCGATAGAATAAAAAATAAAAAAATAAAAAATTAAATTAGATGCGCAACTGATAAAAAAAACTCGTTTGGAAAGAATAAAATATATGGGAAATATCAGACGACAATTATTTCTGGTTGAATCTTAAAAGTGCATTTGAAGATTATATTACATTTGCAGGACGATTTTAAGGACTAAACATTAGCTCCAGAGAATTTAATTCCAGTTGATAATAATTTATCAGAGTTGCAGAAGTCGATAAATGATTTTTAGAGTACAAACCCAACTGTGCCAAAACTATGTCACTCACTACAGAAACCTAAAGCTTTAAATACAGTTGCGTTACAAACCTAAGGAAAGATACAGAGTTGTTTTGCTTTGAACAATAACCATGATTAAAATCATACAGTAAACTGAATACAAGTCTAAGGCAAGAATTTAACAGAACGGTTTTTGCAAATTGACCAATACTCTGTATTCGATAAACAGATGGAAAATCTCAAGAAAAGAACGACCGCTAATATATGTAAAGATGAAAATATATTTGCCAGACGAACACTTAATGACGATTGCAGAGTGTTGGCGGGTTCGAAAAACAAGAAAATTAAATTAACAAATCCAATTTACCGTGGATTTACAGTGTTCGAGTTATCAAACAGATTGATGTCAAAATGTTACTACACACGCTCAAAGACAAATATGTTGGTAAAACGAGGCTACACATGACTGATACTGATTCATGTTGTATCCATGTTGAGTCAGAAAACTTTTACCATGATATGAAGCAAAACATCAAATTATGTGACACTAGTGACTATCCAAAGGATAATATATTTGGTATCATACAGATCAATATAAATTTTTCTCGACCTTTCAAGGATGATTTGAACGGCGTATCCATTGAAGATATTCCTGGGTTCAGGTCAAAACTTTATTTATGTATGAAAGACAAAGAGAAAACCAACGTTTGTAAAGGAAAAAACAATGTGTGATAAGAACACATTTGATTTTCGAAATGTGCACAGATTTTTTATTTAATCACTAGGAACATTTGTAGAAAATGAATCTACTCAGATCACACAATTATAATATGCCTATCATCAAAATGTATTAATTTGCTTCGTTTATGTATGTTGTTCATCAAAGAATAATTTTGTAGCTTCTGCAAACTGTCGTCTCATTTTGAACTCATGACTTATTATAGCCCTGAGATTTTATCTTTTGCTGAGTAATACAACTTTTCTTTATCTTTTTTTTTCCCACCTTTTTACAGTATGAAAGTGCCATTTAAACACATTTTTGGAGAATCAGGTGTGAGATTAGTTGTTGTTGTATTGGTAGCTAAGTGCATGACTCTCTCCCTGATCATGTAGTCAAAATAAAGGCATTTCCGTTTTTATATGTTTTCATTTATCAATTGAGCGGTTGATTCCTAGGTGATTGCATTTACGGAAAACAAGTGATTTTCAAGTTAGTAATCATGGTTACCGCCTTCAGTGACTTCATATGATTTTGGGAGTTGTAAGCTAAATCTGAAATCCTGTGGAAGAGCACAAGGCTGCAATGGTCAATGATCTGTTAGTATCTGAAAGTCTAATGAGGATCTACACATTTTTAATCATGCACCGCAAGCAATAGAGTTTCAGTAGCAGTATATTATGCATTACTGTCCGTCATCATAACTTTCTCGTTTATCACTCAATCCTTGTTCTCACCGATTCAGGTTTACACAAATGTGTATGTCATGAAAATGTGTTGTCATTCATCATCATCTCTACCATAAGAAACGATGATGACTTTCACAAAATGTATACCTAAATTGTTTATCACTGCATTATTAGCATATTTCTCTTCCTTCATATAAAACAATACGAAAAAAAATATAAAAAAAACCCTGGTACAATCAATATATGTAGGCTTAGCTTTGGAATTTTTCTGTCTGTGAGGTTTCTCAGGCTTAATGTTCTCGGGAAGTAAGTGATACAATGATGTGTTGGACTGAAGTATTTAAGTCCTTTTGGCATCTTTCCCTGCTTGTGAGGCGTTAAGTTATCAAAGTACTTTTGCATTTTTCATTTTATTGTACGTTGCCATAATTTTTATATTTTTATGCTACAAAAACTTGCAATCAACATACACACCAACACTGAACACAATTGCAGCAAATAGTACCTGTTCATCAAATGATTGGTAAAAATCATTCAGTTTTGGGCAAAGTGGATTTTAAAGCTTTACTTTATTTTCTGAGTAAGTACAAGCACGGTAGATATATCAGGATGAGTAGATACATATAGATTAAAATCAGCATCCTGGTCGTCTAAGTACTGAGTCACCAAACCTTCTTTTCTTTGAAGTGGTCTAATGCCTTGACTCTATTTTCATTGAAATCGGCAGTTTTTCTCTGTAATTATTCCTTTTTTCACGGTCGTGTCTTTCTGTGTAAGCTCTATCTGGATCAAATAATTTAAACAGATAGATGCCTCCTGCACAATACTATTCCGTTATCTATTGCTCTTCTAACAATTATTTCTTTGGATTTAAGTCCTTTATCGGCCGCTACTGCCACGTACAACTAATATTAATGGCTACATAAATATATCTCGATTTATATATAAACCATTTCCTGCGCGGAAGTTTATATTGACGGTATAGGGAAATTTGCATATGCTGTACTGATACTATAAATAGCTCTAATCAAGGATAACAAAAAATAGACAATATATTAAACGTGTGTCTCCCTTTCGACATGTGTCTATTACGGAGACCTGTCTATTGTGGACATATGTCTATATTGTAGACATATTGAAATCGGACTCATGTTTATTGCGGACACCTATTAGGGACACATACCTATTGAGAACATCTTTCTGTTACAGATATTTCTCTAAAATCTGTTGAAGTTATCACAATGTAGCTTTGTGAAAATATTTTAGATAGGATAATATTTAAAACAAATTGTGCTTGTGTTCGTTCGTTATCTTCATAGTGTGACTGGTCTATTCAGTTTTAATTTCTATAAAAAACGAAAGTCTCACTGGTCCAGTAATTTTTGAAAGCGAGATACATATAGACATTACTGGAGTTAGACTCTCTCAATGTATTCATTTTTTTATTTGTGTATTCGTATTAAATTTCATTATGGTCCCGAACAATCTATATGTAAACCAATTATGTATGTTGATTCTTTTTTTATTATGCTTTTTTAACAGATATAATCAGTGTGTGTTCAGCGTGTGATCTGATTCGGGACGATGCTTGAAAATGTATATGAATATTCGCAAATCACAGACCTGACAAGGTGTAACTCCGTAAGTATAAACACATATATTCCCGTAGTATATGTAGTAGCGACAGGTATATCTACACACGTGGTTCTCCAGAGTGTTGATTTCAGCCATTTGAAGAACATCGGCACCATCTGCATTTACTAAAGATATAAAGAAACATTATGTACAAAACATGTCAGATTACCCAAGGATATCTTTTTGTTCCAATGAAACAACAAAATTAATAACAAAATACGCCAAAGGTGAAAATATTCCACGCTGACTATAAACAATGTATACGGATTTTGACTCATTCTGAGGATTTTTCTTCATAGTTGCGGATACTCGATCGGATCATCTAAAAAGTGGGCATTTTCCCTAATTTAAATTATTTTGTTAATTTTATAAATTCTTCGAATTTCTACATCTAGTGATAAACTATTTCTAAACATACCACTGGTATTTGAAAATACTGCAAGTTTATCGACCCATTATGGATAAATACCATGCAGACCATAAGTACGTCGAGTTTTGTGCAATTTCGACAGAGTTCCATTTTAATTTCCTTTAAATGTGGATTGTAGTAATTGAATGTGGACGAAAGAAATGAATTTTTACCAAACTCGGTTTTGCCGTATCCGAGTACTTAATAATAACAATAATAAGTAGCTACCAAAGGCCAGATTCAGGACGGAAGTGGACGCGGATAAGGTATTTGAATTAGAAAGGGCTGATAGTGGCCTAGTAGAACCAACGTATAAAATATTAGTATATATCCATCACGTGACTTCCTATACAAATACATTGTAAGAATGATTCTTTATTTATAGGTTATAGTGTTTGTACTGTTTTCTGTTGTGAGCGAGACAAAACTACAACGGGAGGGTGGGGCGGGGGATTGCGAGCGCCATCTTTTTTGGGGGTGGGGGTGAGATCATAATATCCAATTGTACAAACACTACCATATATGTATTATCAGCATCCATTTCTTAAATAATAAATTGCATTATAATGGTTTTAATAATTTAAGGGTAGAATAGTTATTCTTGAAAATAAATCTTGATTTAATTACTTGTTATAATTGCATCATGAATAAATATACCGTTTAACGTGACGTTTGTTTACACAAAAGAGGTACAAACTTGTTGACTCCTACTTGTGTGATTGACTCTGTCGAATAAGAGGACAGTATGGTAGATCATCAAATACAATGCGTTTACAAAAGACGTCGGGAGATGAGTGTAACAAACTTTGGATATTATGGCCTTGTACAAAGTACATGGTGCTCTCAAGATGGCCTCGTTGTTCTTCGGTCTCCCCATCAATATCATACAATACAAACTCGATAATGTATAGATATTGTTACTCTCCATGAAATTTTAAATGCTCAAAACTTACTTTTGACGAAAAGTTAAAGCAGCGGTCGCAACTGTTACATGCAAACGAAACAAGCATAAATCAACCTGAGGATACATATAAAGTTGGGATGGTATATTCGCTTAAACTAGGACAACTTTGAAACCGAGAAAACCTGATCAACTTACAAAAGATACAAAAACAGAATTACCTCCTGTCTTTCCCTATCAGGTGACAAAGCAAATTCTTCCGCTGTAGATGTGGCTTGGATCGGGAAGAGAGATCAGTTTCACGAAAGAATTGAGGTACACAGGGGTCTTCAGTTCCAGCAGAGCGAGGTCGTAGGGCAGATAATAGTTGTATTCGGCACGAGCGGCATTGAAAAAAGGGCTCTGGTAAGAACGACACAAGTGAGTTAAAAAGACATAAAATTTACAGAAGGGATAGGTGTAAAAGACAGTGCTTTATAATTTATATTTTCAGTACATTTACATGAAACATAAGAGATGAACAAAATAATCCATATTGTTAATTATTCGTCATTTATTCTCCAACAATATACAAGTGAAAAAAGACAACAAAAGACACTGAAAACAGTTTGAAGAGAGGATATGCGCACAAATGTATTAACTCACATATTTTGCATAATCATCTGAGAGAAAATTATTTTATGTTTCCTCTATCTACAAATAAAATGTTGCCATGGATGATATTAATATTGATACCGGTAGTAGAAATGGTTTTTGTTTAGTAGCAGTTGTCGTAGTGGTGGCAACAGTAGTAGTGTTAGTAGTAGCAGTTGTTGTTGTCTTTTTCATATTATTGCTGTAGTGGTCATAGCGGTGGTGATAGTAGTTTTAGAAGGAGCAGTAGTAACTGTTTTAAGTGGAAGAAGTAAAAGAAAAATGAACAACAATCAACAAACTTGAATGTAAACACTAATAACACTGGTCTACAGCCAAAATTCTTCCGCAATAAATGTTGTCAAACTTTACTAATTCTGGGTCACTGAGAACGAAAATGATGCTTAAAATTGTTGATTGGCTCTAGTTTTAAAGATATTATACTGGGTCAGTATATACGACCCTTGACTTGGGAATGGCAGACGATAAATAAGTTATAAAGAGAAGGGATCTCAATTTAAACCAGAAATGACTAAAATACATCTTTGATTGGATCTATGAATAAATCTATGACTGGGTTTGGACAGTACTTGCTTTTTAGGCAAAGCAATGAATGATGGAATCTGAAGCTGGTATTGCATCATACATGATATGAATTGCATCATGTTATTCCTATAAGTCATGGATGATGAAATCATAACGATGCTTACATCACTCTGCTGTAGAAATTGCCCTACATCAGCTCTACAAATCATACAGTGTCGTGCTTTCTTATTTGTCAGTGTTTGATTTTCCAAAGGGACACATTTCTGTTTAGCCAAAGCGAGCAGAGATGCCGCGTACTTGTGTGAACAATGCAGATAACTTCTGCTATGCTTGTGGTGAAGTGACTTTTGCATCACAAAAGCGCAGTATAACCACTATTTTTAAGAAAGCCTATCACCTTTATTATGGCTGCAAAATTGGAGATCAGGACAAGAGGTGGGCCCCACATATATGCTGCAACACTTGTGCAACAAATCTTCGCCAGTGGTTGAACAGGAAAAGGTAATATATGCCTTTTGCAGTGCCAATGATTTGGAGAGAGCCAACAGATCGTATCAGCAATTGTTACTTCTGCCTGGTGCCTGTAGTTGGGAAAGGTGTGTCAAAGAAGAAAAAGTGGACTGTGCATTATGCAAACATTCCATCAGCTATACACCCAGTACCCCACGGAGAAGGACTGCCGGTTCCTGATGCACCAGAATCATTCTCACTTGAGTCAGACGAGGAAGAGGAAGAGGAGGAAACTTCTACCCCTGAACCATCAATGTCACATGACCCATATTTGGGTTCCAGACTACAGCAGTTGAATCTCCTGAGAGGTGATGTTAGGGTTTCCATGTGCCGCGACCATCAAAAGGGTCTTGTCCCATTCTTCTTCATGGAAGGTGATCTTGTAGCCTGCAACAACATCGATGGTGTGATGGCAGCCCTCAACATCGTTCATGATCCAGATGAGTGGAGACTGTTCATTGATTCATCGAAGACGAGTCTTAAAGCTGTTTTGCTGCATAATGGCAGCGTTTTGCCATAAATTCCGGTTGGTCATGCAGTCCATATGAAGGAAACCTATGAAAACATGAAACAACTTTTGAGGTGCATAAACTATGACCAACATTAGTGGCAGCTTTGTGGCGATTTCAAGCTCTCATGCTTGGTCTGCAGACTGAATACACAAAGTACTGCTGTTTTCTCTGCGAATGGGATAGTCGTGAGAGAGATTCCCACTACATCAAGAGAGATTGGCCACTCCAACAGTCATTGGAGCCTGGGATGAAAAGTGTTCAGCATCCACCACTTGTTGAATCAAGGAAGATTTTGTTACCACCCTTGCATATCAAGCTGGGTCTGATGAAGAACTTTGTCAAGGCCATGGACAAAACACAAGCTTTCAAGTACCTCCGTGGAAAAATTTCAAGGTTAAGTGAAGCAAAGATAAAGGAAGATGTCTTTGTTGGTCCTCAGATTCGTGAACTTCTTCGAGATGATGCATTTCACCGTGCACTGCGTGGCAAGGAAAAGACAGCATGGAAAGCCTTTCAGTTAGTGGCAACAAAAAGGCAGACAACTACAGGGAGTTGGTGGAAAACCTCCTAAAGGCATGCAAAAGCCTTCGTTGCAACATGTCACTAAAGATACAATTTTTGTACTCTCATCTAGATTTTTTTCCACCGAACTGCATAGCAGCGAGCGATTTTACTAGGATATTGCAACAATGGAGAAACTCTATCAGGGCAAATGGAGCCCATCAATGCTTGTAGACTATTGCTGGACAGTGACAAGAGATGCTCCATTTAATGAATACAAGAGACAAGCCAAGAAGCGCCGAGTAGACACTGAATAACGACTAAACTATGTACTTATAGATACATAATAGTTTTTTTTTACTTTTGTTTCAATATATTTTTTATTTATTTAACCCTTTTGGTGTTTTATAAAGTGTTACATAAACAGGACAGGTGAAATATTATCATGTAAAGCAACCATAAACACATGAAAAGACCTAGGTTTACAATTTATGATTATAAGTCTACTATGTACACAATATACATAGACGTAAAATGTAAAAACTTAAATATCTTGGAAACAGTAGCCAATCAGTTGTTTTAATTGTCATATTTGAATTCAGCACATCAAAATCCCTAATAAATAGCACATTTTATCTCTGAAGCAGACGACTTCTAAAAAATTGATTACCCGTGTAATACGAGGGAGTAGTAATTGTTGTGGTAAAGACTGGTAAAAAATGGTCGTGTTGATGAAACATGAAGGAAAAGATGAAGGAGAAAGAAGTTGGATAAATAAATGAAGTATAATATCATGATTTGTTTGAAATGATGCAGCCGATGATCGTTTACTGTGAATATGTTTTATGAGTTTAATGTAATTAGCTAGGAGAATCAAAAGCTTCGTATATTAATGTAACTTAAGACACACACAGCACAGAACTTGGAAACAAGCAACGCTCATCCAGACTTTACTGGAATTATATATGACAGTCATCCAACATATGGTGACAATTTGTACATCAAAATATAAGAATAACACGACAGTGTATATCAAAATGCAAGAATCACTTGACAGTGTACATCAAAATACAAGAGACTAACATGACAGTGCGCATGAAAATACAATTATCGGGATAAAAAAGCAAACGTTTAGACTCTGATTGATGCTCCAAAATTGTAGTACAAAATATACTTCATCTATTCATGATACATTAAAAGTATGTACTTACTATGACAATTCGAGAGATATTTCTGTACTGTTCCGAGCCTTCTATTTCTGACATGGTGTGCTCACCAAGAACAACCTGTATTTGATCTGGCCTGCAAAACAATTGTATCCTTTGAGTTCATCTGGAGGAAAGTATTACAAACTTTCTTTAATCGCTGAAAACACGGACTTGATGCTTTAAAACACTTTATCCATGATTCATATTCCGATATTTTCTGCGAAATGTCCTGTATATGTAATCATGAACACAATTAATAGATTAAAGATGCTTGAGTATAAACGATCCCATGACCACACATATCATTATATTTCATTTTAACAATTACATAAATCAGAATAACTATATGTGATAGCTTTATCTTTAAGGAATAGCTGTGGAACCACAGAACTTTTCTTTGATACACTTAGTTTCAGTTATCAACGACAATGCCTAGACCACGTGCTCAATATCTGCAAATGAAACTATATATGACTATCGTTCTGTGGGTGGATTGTGGGACACACACACAGACGCACACACACACACACACACACACACACACACATATATATATATATATATATGTCAATGACAGTGCTCATCAATCATATGCTGCATCATTTCAAACAAATATATATATATACATATATAGACAGACAGACAGACAG
Organism: Margaritifera margaritifera; assembly: GCA_029931535.1. Classification (NCBI taxonomy): domain Eukaryota; kingdom Metazoa; phylum Mollusca; class Bivalvia; order Unionida; family Margaritiferidae; genus Margaritifera; species Margaritifera margaritifera. The sequence goes on along the minus strand of JAQPZY010001657.1, from coordinate 2,251,526 downwards.
AGAATAGGGGCGGCGGATTCTTTATTTTTTTCATTAGGGAGTTTGATTTGCTGAACACATCGTTCTTTTGCTTAAATTTAAATGGACTATCTTTCCATTGAATCCTCTCCTGGAGAGAGAGAGAGAGAGAGAGAGAGAGAGAGAGAGAGAGAGAGAGAGAGAGAGAGAGAGAGAGAGAAAAAAATGTACTGCAGATGTTCCATGCAATGGGCGGCAGTTAGAACCCAGTAAGGGTCAATCAACGCCCCTCCACAGAAGTGGTAACCAGTATGGTACTGAATAGAGGTTTGCCAGGGAAAGTCATGAGGGAAAGCGCTCTCACCTCCGGATATCCGGGACGTGGGAACTTCCTTCGCGGAATTTCCAGCAGCGAGAAATGCTGAAATTTATTTCAAAATGTAATGCGTGTCCAAGGCTGAAATAAACAAATTATTTTAAATTACATTCTCTGAGTGATTTAACATATATATTTATTATACTAGTCTCCCCTATCTATTAATGGGAATTAGGGAGAAACTTTCTTCATAACAATGCTTCCTAGTTTAGACGGAAATTTTCGCAATTCGTCATTCAATTACCTTGACTCTTTAGCTATTGATCGCAAGTTTTAAAGGCAAGAAACGGGTATATACATGAGGAAAACAATAGGTAGAGTGCATTTGTGTCTTTTTAGCATGAAACATTATAAAAATGAAATTTTTCTGCTATTGGATGTTGACCAGACGATAATTCTGCTTTAGCAATAAGTCACAACTGTCATAATACGAGACAACGGTAGTTTAGGTTTGAATGTGTGTGTTTATTTTCTTTCTCTCTTTCTCCCTCTCTCTCTCTCTCTCTCTCTCTCTCTCTCTCTCTCTCTCTCTCTCTCTCTCTCTCTCTCTCTCTCTCTCCATTGTATCTATGTATAGAACTACGGGTCTCTTTATCAAAAGAATACCTGAAAGACATAGGAAAACAACAATGAACACATAAAAATCAATGTAAATATTTTTAAACAATTTTTGATTTTCACTATCTAGATCCAGTTACCTAAAAGAAATGAGTAATTATAGTACAAATATTAAGAGAGACAGATAGACAGACAGAGAGATTTTGTAAAGAGTCAACAAAAATTGCATATGTGTCGAAAATCGGTTTTATGATCTTAATATTATTTCTCTCTCTCTCTCTCTCTCTCTCTCTCTCTCTCTCTGGCCATTACTTATTTCTTTAAACTCACATATCAATCCATGAAATTTAGAATACAAAATAATGTAATTAAAGAAAGAGACGGAGAGAGAAAGAACATTTATTGGACGCAATCAATACTGGAGTAATATATACCTCATTTTCTGATATAAACTGACGGAGTGAAGGGAACATAGATTTAGCAGTACATTTGCTTTGTATATAAATTAACGATTTCGTCTTGATAGCATTGCCAGTAACTGTTTGAAATTGTTCCGAATTGATACATTACTCTCTCTCTCTCTCTCTCTCTCTCTCTCTCTCTCTCTCTCTCTCTCTCTCTCTCTCTCTCTCTCTCTCTCTCTCTCTCACACACACACACACACATATATACACTTTTAGACCATTAGTTTTGTTCTAAATTTATTGGTGAGTTTAAAAACCTAAGAAATGACCAGAGCATAAAGAAAACATCACCAAACATGTGTAAAAACATGAGTGCAGTGACAATGTTTAAAAATTGCTTCCAGATCATGCCTCTGATTCTCGACACTTATGCAACTTTAGTTGACTCTTGTTTTGTTTGTTTTAATAGTACTTTTAACACATTATTGGCTATATGATGCCAAGAAATCGGAGCTAAGTGCCTCAAAATATATTAAGAATATCGTAGAACCAAAAATTTTACCTGATAGAAAATAGAGAAAACCCAGTACAATTGTCTGCATTGCTAGTACCTCATGTGCTCCATCTAAAGTGGCGACTGATATGAAAACCTAATAGAGAACACTTTGGAATCCTTTGGGAAAATCTCATCTGCATAGTTTACGACAATGTCATGACACGGAACCATTCAGATAAAATAAAACGTTGATGTCAAGAATTTCATGCGATAAATTGCTAGAGAAAAGATACACAGTCAGTGTAAGTTACTATGACACTGTTAGCATACAAGAATTAGTCCATTTTAGTGTAAATGAAAGGGGGGGGGGAGTAATGTGATTATATGATTATAATCAACAACTTAGGTTGAAATTTCTTGTACTAAAAACACGATACAAAGACCTTACACTTGTGCATTTTGATAAAGCAATCAAGGGGAAAATTCTCTACATTGTTCTTTCCTCCTCAATTACAAGAAGTAATATTTTATGGGTTATAGATGTTCAAACACATAAAGCAACGAACCTATACATCCTATATGGAACATTTCAGTGGTCGGTTGCGTGCCCTCCAAATGGACTCAGGTCACAATTATTTTCTCTATATATTGCCTACATTTGTTTGCTAGTAATGAACTTTCATGTGTTTCTAAATCCTAACAAATCATATGTTAATTAAACGTATCTTCAAAGATGAACTCACAGTGAAGTTCTTGTCATAATAGGTTAACCAGCATATATTTGAGAGTCTGAACTGTAAACAAAAGAACGTTCCATGAATCACAGATTTCACTTCTGGGCACACATCAGTGCCAGATTATTCACTGTGCACATTCGCCAAAATACACACAGACAATCACACCGTAATGTTTATATTCTAAAGGATAAACAATTTCCTTTAAATCAATACCAGAAAAGCCTAAATTTAACCAAAGAATCATCACACACAAAAAAAAGAGACGACAAATACTCTATAAATAGATTGGGAACACATTCGTGGGTACTGACCCGGAAGAAATAATTGGAATATAAGTTCTTTTGCGGCTTTGCTCGAAATATCTGGATGAAAGCATCATGTCACCGTTGCCTGCTGTCACAATTTATGATACTAAAGTATTGTGAATGAAAGCTAACGTGACTCACGCAAAGGGAGAGACAATTCAATGGTAAATATCTTTACATGACACGAAATCATTATGATACTTTACGGATACAAGTGGGAAAACGTGCTAGGGAAGCAGTCATTTCAAAGTTTATAATTTAAAGTAATATAAATATACAATGATAGCTTCATATTTGAAGCTGTTTCTTCTCCGTTTTATTATACTACAAGAGGTTTTTATATACATTTATTTAGAAGATATTGGTGATAATGCGCGAAGAAAATATTAAATTCTATCATATTCAATCAACCTTGATGATTATATCCGTCCATTTAGGAGTATTCGCGATGACAAGATTTTAAAAATGGGAGCGACGTTAAAAGTCTAATAGGCACCATTTTCATTCATGACCAACTATGTATCTTATAAAATGTTTTAATGAAACCCGATATTGATATGATCATGCATTCAACAGGAGTAGCAATAACAATAATTTTAAGATGGCAGCCGTGGCGACCATATTGGATGTCTAAGGGGCACCATTTTCATTTAGGACCTAGTACATATCACTAGAAGTGTTTTATAAAAATCTCCATGTTGATATGAAAGTCCATACAGAAGGAGTAAAGATAAAATGATCTTCAGGATGGCCACCATAGAAGCCATTTTCAATTGTACCAACAATACCTCATGGTGAAACTGTGTGCTGAGTTTGCTTAATTTTATCCATAAGCTCTTCTGCTCTTAGACCAGTAGAGCTAACAACTAATAATTTGTATATCACATAAAAATAGGCCTACATGCATGTGATTCAAATATATGTACGACGTGTATCACGACCTTCATCTTGACAAATAATATAATTATACGCTAAATTCGGAGAAGGTGGTAACATGAAAAAGGACGAAAATGTTTTAGTGGATAAAATTGTTCGATAATAAAAATTTCATAAAAGGATTCCACGTATCTTTAAAGGTTTTTCTACAGTGACTACAGTGCAAGTACCAACCATGGTAGCTCAATTAGTAGCCTGTCGGACTCGTAATCAAAGGGTCGCGGCTTTAATATCCGCCCAGACCAGCCCAGGTCGGCTGCCTCGGTGTACGCTTGGTAAAGGCACTTAGCTCCAATTTCCTCAGCATTATATAGCCAATAATGTGTTAAAAACTGCCGTTTAAACCAACCACCACCACCAACAACAAAAACAAGGAATAAGTCTCCATAGTGATATGCTTTTGCACTTCATTCTATTTTAGAGTAAAGAAAGGATGAAAAGAAGAAAGAAGCAAAGAAAGAAAACGGAGAAATAAGCAGATAAATTTGGAGCAATATATACCGCTCCTTATTTTTATTACCATGCTACAATCGCTTGAGGGCGCCGAACATTTACCCGTAACATATTGATAGTCAACATAATGGGAGTCAGTTACAGAGACCAGGAAGTAATATGATAACGACTACTGTTGTGTATTGTAACTAAAATAGCTGTGAGCACAACGTATAATTCATAAACAGTATTTAGAAAGCAGGAGAGCGTGTTATGAGGTATGTATCTCCTTTCTTACTCGAACTTTATCTATCACAGTCAAGCAGATAGCAAAATATTATGTTTTATATTATTACAATATATCAAATCGATAGGCGTATCATAATCTATGTGGAGTTGCCCAGTTGGCCAACTACAGTCTTGTGGCAGTTCACCTCTCCGCGACGTTGACGCCGGCACCCTTGGAAGAGGAGAATGACAAGCATATATATAAATTCTTTTCAATATCCTATATCTTTTATATTATCAGCTATGCGGAGTTTTCGCCGCAGCCAATGCGGCACTTTTGCCGCATATACGCAACTTTTGCCGCATTGGAAATATGGGCTCAACCTTCACAGCTTTGGCTTTTTGGTTTGTTTGCATTGTTCTCCTGTTTGGGGGGGGGGGATAAGGAGGGGGGGATAATTATGAATCCGAAAGGTAAAGAAACGACTCGATATAAAACATAAGGCAACGACTTAAACCCCGATAACTTTGGCAAAAATGGATTTATTATATATGAAGCGAGCCCCTATTACTCTGGTAGAAAATGGATATATTATACATGAAGCGAGCCCCTATTACTCTGGTAGAAAATGGATATATTATACATGAAGCGAGCCAGTATTAATCTGGTAGAAAATGGATATATTATACATGAAGCGAGCCCCTATTACTCTGGTAGAAAATGGATATATTATACATGAAGCGAGCCCCTATTAATCTGGTAGAAAATGGATATATTATACATGAAGCGAGCCCCTATTACTCTGGTAGAAAATGGATATATTATACATGAAGCGAGCCCCTATTACTCTGGTAGAAAATGGATATATTATACATGAAGCGAGCCCCTATTAATCTGGTAGAAAATGGATATATTATACATGAAGCGAGCCCCTATTACTCTGGTAGAAAATGATATATTATACATGAAGCGAGCCCCTTTTACTCTGGTAGAAAATGGATATATTATACATGAAGCGAGCCCCTATTACTCTGGTAGAAAATGGATATATTATACATGAAGCGAGCCCCTATTACTCTGGTAGAAAATGGATATATTATATATGAAGTGAGACCCTTTTACTCTGGTAGAAAATGGATATATTATACATGAAGCGAGCCCCTATTACTCTGGTAGAAAATGGATATATTATATATGAAGTGAGCCCCTTTTACTCTGGTAGAAAATGGATATATTATATATGAAGTGAGCCCCTATTACTCTGGTAGAAAATGGATATATTATACATGAAGTGAGCCCCTATTACTCTGGTAGAAAATGGATATATTATATATGAAGTGAGCCCCTATTACTCTGGTAGAAAATGGACATATTATACATGAAGCGAGCCCCTATTACTCTGGTAGAAAATGGATATATTATACATGAAGCGAGCCCCTATTACTCTGGTAGAAAATGGATATATTATCTATGAAGTGAGCCCCTTTTACTCTGGTAGAAAATGGATATATTATACATGAAGTGAGCCCCTATTACTCTGGTAGAAAATGGATATATTATACATGAAGCGAGCCCCTTTTACTCTGGTAGAAAATGGATATATTATACATGAAGCCAGCCCCTATTACTCTTAAATAAAACGATATATTATACATGAAGCGAGCCCCTATTACTCTGGTAGAAAATGGATATATTATATATGAAGTGAGCCCCTTTTACTCTGGTAGAAAATGGATATATTATATATGAAGTGAGCCCCTTTTACTCTGGTAGAAAATGGATATATTATATATGAAGTGAGCCCCTATTACTCTGGTAGAAAATGGATATATTATACATGAAGTGAGCCCCTATTACTCTGGTAGAAAATGGATATATTATACATGAAGTGAGCCCCTATTACTCTGGTAGAAAATGGATATATTATACATGAAGCGAGCCCCTATTACTCTGGTAGAAAATGGATATATTATACATGAAGCAAGCCCCTATTACTCTGGTAGAAAATGATATATTATACATGAAGCGAGCCCCTTTTACTCTGGTAGAAAATGGATATATTATACATGAAGCGAGCCCCTATTACTCTGGTAGAAAATGATATATTATACATGAAGCGAGCCCCTTTTACTCTGGTAGAAAATGGATATATTATACATGAAGCAAGCCCCTATTACTCTGGTAGAAAATGGATATATTATACATGAAGCGAGCCCCTATTACTCTGGTAGAAAATGGATATATTATATATGAAGTGAGCCCCTTTTACTCTGGTAGAAAATGGATATATTATACATGAAGCGAGCCCCTTTTACTCTGGTAGAAAATGGATATATTATACATGAAGCGAGCCCCTATTACTCTGGTAGAAAATGGATATATTATACATGAAGCGAGCCCCTATTACTCTGGTAGAAAATGGATATATTATATATGAAGTGAGCCCCTTTTACTCTGGTAGAAAATGGATATATTATATATGAAGTGAGCCCCTATTACTCTGGTAGAAAATGGATATATTATACATGAAGTGAGCCCCTATTACTCTGGTAGAAAATGGATATATTATATATGAAGTGAGCCCCTATTACTCTGGTAGAAAATGGACATATTATACATGAAGCGAGCCCCTATTACTCTGGTAGAAAATGGATATATTATATATGAAGTGAGCCCCTATTACTCTGGTAGAAAATGGATATATTATATATGAAGCGAGCCCCTATTACTCTGGTAGAAAATGGATATATTATATATGAAGTGAGACCCTATTACTCTGGTAGAAAATGGATATATTATACATGAAGTGAGCCCCTATTACTCTGGTAGAAAATGGATATATTATGTATGAAGTGAGCCCCTATTACTCTGGTAGAAAATGGATATATTATATATGAAGCGAGCCCCTATTACTCTGGTAGAAAATGGATATATTATGTATGAAGTGAGCCCCTATTACTCTGGTAGAAAATGGATATATTATATATGAAGTGAGCCCCTATTACTCTGGTAGAAAATGGATATATTATACATGAAGTGAGCCCCTATTACTCTGGTAGAAAATGGATATATTATATATGAAGTGAGCCCCTATTACTCTGGTAGAAAATGGATATATTATATATGAAGTGAGCCCCTATTACTCTGGTAGAAAATGGATATATTATACATGAAGCGAGCCCCTATTACTCTGGTAGAAAATGGATATATTATACATGAAGTGAGCCCCTATTACTCTGGTAGAAAATGGATATATTATATATGAAGTGAGCCCCTATTACTCTGGTAGAAAATGGATATATTATGTATGAAGTGAGCCCCTATTACTCTGGTAGAAAATGGATATATTATGTAAGAAGTTAGCATTATTTAAACGAAGAACAAGGATATTGTTGTTGTTGTTCTTGTAGGGGTGGGTGGGTGGAGGAAGGTTATATGCATTTGTATCCTTTTTGCTGCCGTGCAGTTAATACTAATCATCTAATTTCATAGAATTCAACAGAGAAAAAAGAGGTGATGGGGAATTTTACTTGTTCTTGACCTATGGAAGAATACTAGCTAGTATAAAGGACAATTATTCTGTCTTTGCCACGACTTATTTGGAAGGCTATCTAGTAATAATCTATATTACTTTTGTAGACACAGTGTGACAGTTAATATAACCCTCACATATTAGCTGTAATTGCAATTATGTAATTGCTCGTTGTTTTCAGACTTTAAAAACAAAAAAAAAAAAAAAAAAAAAAACATTCTGCAGTGCATATTCTAAACATTAGGTCCTGGAGTAAATAATAGACGCCCAGGTATTTGTGTCAAGGTTATTCATTGATCTCTTCCACGAATTGCACAAGAGGCCCTTATGGGGAATACGATAAAGTATTCTAAATAGAATAAGCTCAAGGGTGTCGTGTTTTTTATGTAAGTACGGTTCATACGTACCAGTTTGAAATATAGTCCATAAAAACTCTATTTATAATAGTATCCACGCAAAAGTGGGACAAATTTCCCACTAGTACTGCTATACTTGATACAAGAAATAACACTTTTATCAGATACGGAAGTAATATAGGCCTGTAAAATGTAGAGTGGTGGTCGGGGATTAGGGGGTTACCAGTATGTTTATACAACCAAAAGAAGCCGAAATCCAATTTATTTATTGAAAGATCGTGCATCTAATACTTTTTTTCATAATTTTATCATTCCGTTGCATAGTTTATTCTATCAAGTTATCACATTAAGTAAGGGGAGGAAAATCGTTAAGTTTACTTTCCCGTCAAAATATTTTGGTTGGCGGCGGTGGAAATTTTTTGTTTACAGTTATATTATCATGATCTACCTTGATACTTATTAAAATATTGGATACATTATATCCAAACCTTATTTTTTTGTCTCAAACGTTGCCAAATCAATTTCCTTTACTAATGACTTCTAAGAAAGCTTTCCAAGGTGCAAAACTACTACTGTTGCCAAAGCAACAAAAAAAATTACTACTACTACTACTACTACTACTACTACTACTACTACTACTACTACTACTACTACTACTACTACTACTACTACTACTACTACTACTACTACTACTATTACTACTACTACTACTACTACTACTACTACTACTACTACTACTATTATTACTACTACTACTACTACTACTACTACTACTACTACTACTACTACTACTACTACTACTACTACTACTACTATTACTACTACTACTACTACTACTACTACTACTACTACTATTACTACTACTACTACTACTACTACTACTACTACTACTACTACTACTACTACTACTACTATTATTACTACTACTACTACTACTACTACTACTACTACTACTACTACTACTACTACTACTACTACTATTACTACTACTACTACTACTACTACTACTACTACTACTACTATTATTATTACTACTACTACTACTACTACTACTACTACTACTACTACTACTACTACTACTACTACTACTACTACTACTACTATTACTACTACTACTACTACTACTACTACTACTACTATTATTACTACTACTACTACTACTACTACTACTACTACTACTACTACTACTACTACTACTACTACTACTACTACTACTACTATTACTACTACTACTACTACTACTACTACTACTACTACTACTATTACTACTACTACTACTACTACTACTACTACTACTACTACTACTACTACTATTACTACTACTACTACTACTACTACTACTACTACTACTACTACTATTACTACTACTACTACTACTACTACTACTACTACTATTACTACTACTACTACTACTACTACTACTATTACTACTACTACTACTACTACTACTACTACTACTACTACTACTACTACTACTACTACTACTACTACTACTACTACTATTATTACTACTACTACTACTACTACTACTACTACTACTACTACTACTACTACTACTACTACTACTACTACTACTACTACTATTACTACTACTACTACTACTACTACTACTATTATTACTACTACTACTACTACTACTACTACTACTACTACTACTACTACTACTACTACTACTACTACTACTACTACTACTACTATTATTACTACTACTACTACTACTACTACTACTACTACTACTACTACTACTATTACTACTACTACTACTACTACTACTACTACTACTACTACTATTACTACTACTACTACTACTACTACTACTACTACTACTACTGCTACTATTACTACTACTACTACTACTACTACTACTACTACTACTACTATTACTATTATTACTACTACTACTACTACTACTACTACTACTACTACTACTACTACTACTACTACTACTACTACTATTACTACTACTACTACTACTACTACTACTACTATTATTATTACTACTACTACTACTACTACTACTACTACTACTACTACTACTACTACTACTACTATTACTACTACTACTACTACTACTACTACTACTACTATTATTATTACTACTACTACTACTACTACTACTACTACTACTACTACTACTACTACTACTACTACTACTACTATTACTACTACTACTACTACTACTACTACTACTACTACTATTACTACTACTACTACTACTACTACTACTACTACTACTATTACTACTACTACTACTACTACTACTACTACTACTACTACTACTACTACTACTACTACTACTATTACTACTACTACTACTACTACTACTACTACTACTACTACTACTACTACTACTATTACTACTACTACTACTACTACTACTACTACTACTACTATTATTACTACTACTACTACTACTACTACTACTACTACTACTACTACTACTACTACTACTACTACTACTATTATTACTACTACTACTACTACTACTACTACTACTACTACTACTACTACTACTACTACTACTACTACTACTACTACTATTACTACTACTACTACTACTACTATTATTACTACTACTACTACTACTACTACTACTACTACTACTACTACTACTACTACTACTACTACTATTATTACTACTACTACTACTACTACTACTACTACTACTACTACTACTACTACTACTACTACTACTGCTATTATTACTACTACTACTACTACTACTACTACTACTACTACTACTACTACTACTACTGCTACTATTACTACTACTACTACTACTACTACTACTACTACTACTACTACTACTACTACTACTATTGCTGCTACCATGCCAAATGTAGATCACTATAATATATTTTGCTACGCTGAACGAGTTTTTAATTTTAGATGTTTGTTCCTCGCACCCGTCATATCTTAGACTCTATGTCACCCGCACTCATCAAATCTGTTATCTGGATGGAACTCAGAAATCGTAACTCAACAATACCAAAAATAGGTCACTCTGACCTATTTCTGACGCATGATCAACTATTGTTGGATCTTTGATGCTCAAATTAAAAGAAAAGTTAAAAGTGTAATAATAAATATATCTATCCCAGAAATAAAAATGAATTGAAATTACCAATTTTTAGATGTCCTTTGTAGAGCAGAAAAGAAGTAAACGAAGCTCATTCATTTTATTATTTGATTGTTAATAAATTCTAAGAATAATACTCATCATTTTATTATTTGATTGTTAATAAATTCTAAGAATAATACTCATTATGACAAGCCCCCGGGCATCCGTGCTAGAAAAATAACGTTAATCATTGCTTGCATTTATGCTACAGATCATCTAATCAGGATAGCTATCAGCTTTTACCTCTGAGGAGAACGGTTCAAGATGGCGACGTCCATGAGACCATATCTTCTTGTGGCAGCCATAGACTTTGGAACCACGTATTCCGGTTATGCTTTTTCTTTCCGGAATGAATATGAGAAAGATCCATGTAAAATATCCGCAAACGCATGGAATGCTGGGTCACGAAGCCTTGTTTCACTAAAGGCCCCAACCTGTGCCCTCTTCGACCCGAATAAGAGATTCCACTCCTTCGGCTTTGAAGCGGAGGAGAAATATGCAGATCTAGCCGCAGATGGGGAAGCACGCGACTGGTATTACTTCCGAAGGTTCAAGATGACGCTCTATAACAAAATAGTAGGTACCCGAAACATTCGAAATAACAACTTTCCTTCTCCAGAAATAAATATCTATTAAAATAGTGATTTAACTTAAGGGAGGCTTTTCCGATCTAAATAAGTTACTCCTGAAATAATTCTTCCTTCTTATAAGTAGTAAAACGTATTTATTTTTTCGAGACATTATACAACAAAAAGCTTAGACTCCATTTAAGAACTTTTACTAAAGGAAAATGTAGGAAGATCGAAGTTGAAGGAGACAGCTAACAAAAATACTGCATTTTAGACGGAGTAGCCTTCACCAAGAAATATAATGAAAAGCACATAATTTGAAGCCATTTTAGTCGAGGTTGTGACTCACTGTATACAGTAATATAATTATTCGATATCAGGAGTAAGTATTATTTGACTATGTTCGAAATTAAACTTTTAGAAATGTGGATTGTCTCTCTTAAATAAGGGTAAAGTGCAGAAGTTTTGGAGAATATGTGTGGTCTGCCTGATGAACAGTTTCGATATAGAAATTTACAAAATATTAAATTGGCTTCGTTTTCAAAGATTCTAAATTTATATTATCATTCTCAGACTCTCAAAAGAAATTTTGACCTGGAGGCTGATGGTGGAAGGAAGTTGCCCGCAATGTCAGTATTTTCCTCGTGTCTTAAATATCTAGTAGACCATTTGTTTAAGACCTGCCAAGATCGGATCTCTGGTATAGAGAGGACCGACATACGATGGGTCCTAACAGTTCCTGCCATATGGAATGACGCTGCCAAGCAGTTCATGAGGGAAGCAGCTGAAAAGGTTGGAATGCCTTTATGACTCTATTTCCTTGTTAGCTTATGTACACATATAACTTATCAGAGCATCTACTTTTATTTGTTGATACACATCAGTACTAAACTATTGGTATATTTGGCTTATCAAACTAAAATCTATCACCTGCCTGCCTTAATCCGTTAAAATGATTCTAAAATTCCATCTGTTCGGAACATTGAAGATTTTTGATGTTTCCTCTTCATCTTTTTATGAGTCCAATAAATACAGAGCTAGCTAGTGTACATGTGCGTTTGCTTTATGAAGAGAATGAGATATTTGGAGAGCCAAATCTGATTTAAAACGCAGAGGATTATGAATGCCTGGTTTGATCGAAAAGGCGGAAGCATTAAATCACTTCTTAATATGATTTACCTCTTAATTGTTTTTTTATTCAATTTCAGGCCGAAATTCCTGGAGATCAGCTGCTTATAGCTCTAGAGCCTGAGGCTGCTTCTATATTTTGTCAGCATCTGCCCATTAAAATGTTATCCGGGACAGAAGGTGGCTTCCAGCCTTTCCAGCTGGGATCAAAGTACATCGTTCTAGATGCAGGAGGTTTGTTTTTACTTGCTAGAAAATGCGAAACCTGCATCGTGCGCTGAATAGAACTATTCCATTAAAATTCAAGTACCTAGTACTACCAGGAAAGATAAACATCATCCTAAAAATTAGCAAAAAATTTCTTGTGTAAAACTGTGAAAAAATATATTGCCAATATCTGCACATTTTTCAATGTTAGAGAGTTTATATGACTAGAGACAATGATTATCGCATCCCATCTGAGGCAACTAAATGATTTTGTCGTCGTTATCCTCAACCGTTACCAAATTGCCTGTACCATATTTGAAATAATCGTATGCAGTATGTATATGTATTAACAGTAGTAATGTGGGCCACAATGGAGTAAAATGAACCACTAGGGGATCAACTGGAATTGAACATTAGACTTATGACACTATGGGGTAAAATCGGCCATTATAGGGGCAATGGGAATCTAACATTACGCCTCCATTTTGACCCTATAAAACTAGTCCATACATTTAGCATGATGGGACAGTATTGGCTAATTGGTTTAACAGATAAATGTACATAGGTTTAACATGCTGGGACGATATGGGGATAAGGGAAAATGTAATGTTAAAACTACACCTAGTAACCAATACGCAGTCTGACTAGCCAACACCCACTCATCTACTAGAGAACATACACTCATCTACTAACCAACACCGACATTTATTAACCAACACTCCGCTTGAGTGACCAAACACCCAGTCATCTACTGACCAACACTCACTCATCTACTAACAAACATCCACACTTACTAACCAGCACGCAGTTTTAGTGACCAACGCCCACTCATCTACTGACCAACAACACTCATCTACTACATAACACCCACTCTTACTAACCAACACGCCGTTTGAGTGACCAATACCCACTCATCTACAAACCAACATCCACACCTTACTAACCAATACGCCGTTTGGATTGGCCAACACCTACACTTAATAACCAACACGCCGTTTAGACTGACCAACATTAACTCATCTACTAACCAACATATACACTTACTAACCAGAGCAACGTTTGGACTGACCATCACCCAGTTATCTACGGATAATAAAGGAAGGAAAGTCCTTTGGACATAATGCTGTCTGGTGGATACATGCATATATACTAGATTTATATATGAAGCATTGCTATACCTCAGATTACATTGGCGGTGTCGTTAAATTTACATATATTTTGCTGATGTTATAAATAGCTACAATTAAGCGATCCACCTCATAATAATGCTAATAGTGACGTGACTAAAAGCATTGCTAAAATTATGAACCTGTAAGGGAAGGCTAGAAAAAAGAAGGAAAAAAACCTGAATATTATATTAAAATGGCAGAGACTAAGAACAGTACTAAAATTCCAAAACTGTCACGTTCTTTAGCGGAGACTGAAATAAGTCCGAAATAATGTTAAACTTAGTTTGGGTTGGTCATATTGAGTAGTATATTCATATCTAGAAACGTCACTGGCACTGAAAAGGGTGGTTGGGAGATCACAAAAGAACTTACTACCAGGACGACGACGGCAGCGACGGTGGACTAAGACAAGGAAATGGTTAAAACAGTTACTGCTGACGATGGGATTTGAATACTTCCACACAGACTATAAACACACTCCTACTACCCCTATAACTTCCCTACCATCCCCTTAGAAACAAAACTTCCACCCCTACCACCCTTATAACCACAACAACCTAGCAGTGAAGTGAAAGGAGAGAAAATAGTAGCAGTATACACACAGCATACACACCAACATACTTAAATAATATCTCCCATCGAGCGCAAGGAGAGAAATGGTAGCAGTGCTAACACACTATACACACGAACAAACTTATATGCTATCATACATGGAGTGAAAGGAGAGTAAAGGGTAGGAGTGCTCACACGCATTATGCACACACACACACACACACACACACACACACACAAACACACAATACAAAAGAGTGGAGTAGAAGTTAAACCCCTTACGTTCCCTACCATTTCCCTATAAACAAAACTAAGGCAGTTACAGCTGATGATGGGATATGAGTTCCCATACACACACACACACACACACACACACACACACACACACACACACTCCTTCTACCCCTATAACTTCCCTATCATCCCCTTATTAACAAAACTACCGTTCCCTACCACGCCTATAACATATACAACTCTGGCAGTGAAGTGAAAGAAGAGAAAATGGTAGGAAGATACACATACTATACAGACGAATGTACTTATATACTATCATACATGGAGTTAAAAAGTCCATATTTTTTTCTTAAAAACCCAAGGGTCATTTTTAAGGCTACCCAGGTCTCTTGGAAAGCGATATAACTCACAATTACCAAATCAAACAAAACAAATCCCACTATTATGAAATGTGTGTCAGTATCTTATCAATACTAAATAAAACAAAAAAAATAAAGTCATAGATACACTTGCTTTTTGGCGTATTCTCTTGAATACAAATCACAATTAACACACCACAAAAGTCCATTTTCTTCTTCTTTTTACTGTCTTCTCATGTTTCTTCCTCTGCTTCTGAAATCTTCTCCTTTTCCTCCTTTTTCAATTTCTTGGGACACTCTGAAGACCAATCTTCTTTTTCTTGATATTGATAACAGATATCTTGAATTGTATCTCATGACCTGGTTTCTCCTGTCTCGAGGTTCATTTTCTCGGACGTTTTGGACATTATGTAGCCCTATATCCTATCCCCTGACAGACATAACAGGTACCTTTACTTTTAGCTCGATACAAAGATACATGCTATCATTGTCAAGAAGAAGGACGGTGGTCTTCAGAGTGTCCCAAGAAAGTGAAAAAAGAGAAAAAGGAGGAGATTTCAGAAGCTGAAGAAAAAACAGAAGAAGAACCCATTGCAGCAGAAATCTTCATAGCTAAACAAGCAGAAGAAACAGATGAAGAACCGATTTCAGTGAAGAAAGGCAAAACAGTAAAAAGAAGAAGAAAATGGAGTTTTGTGATTGAAATTTCACTGTGAATATTATTCAAGAGCATACATCAAAAACATAAGTGTATCTATGTTGTTTTATTATTATTATTATTATTATTATTATTATTATTATTATTATTGATAAGATATTGACACACATTTTATAATGGTGGGATTTGTATTGTTTGATTTGGCAATGGTGAGTAACAGTGAGTAATATCGATTTTCCAAGAGACCTTGATGGCCCTAAAAAGGACTTGGAATTTGAAAACAATTATGGACGTTTCAACTCCATGTATGATAGTATATAATCACATTTGTCTGTATCAATGTATTGATTAGCTTTTTCAATATTGATAAGATATTGACCCACATTTTATAATGGTGGGATTTGTTTTGTTTGTTTTGGCAATGCTGAGTAGCATCGGATTTCTAAGCGACCTGAGTTGCTCTGTAAAGGACCGTCGGGTTTTGGAACAAATATGGAATTTTCAACTCCATGTATGATAGTTTATAAGTATTTTTCTATGTATATTGTGTTAGGATTTTCTAAATATTGTTTGTTAGCACTCTTACATCCTACGGGTGGTAGTTGTGTTTATTAGGGGATTGGGGGAGGGTGTTATGTGTTATGATGATAATATGGGGATTTTGTTTTGTCTATAAGGGGTGCAAATTCTACTCCACTCTTCTGTCTTGTGTATGTATATATATATATATATATATATATATATATATATATATATATATATATATATATATATATATACTGTCTATGTGAACACTCATACCATTTACTCTCCTTTCTTTCTATGATAGTATCTAAATATGTTTGTGTTTATAACGTGTTGGCACTTATACCATTTTCTCCCCTTACGCTCCATATGTGATAGTATATAGTTATGTTTGTGTGTATATTCCTACCATTTCTCTATTTTCATTTCATTGCTATGATTGTAGGGTTGTATGAGTTATAAGGGTGGTTGGGTGTAGTAGTTTTGTTTATTAAGGAATGGTAAGAAAGTTATAGGGGTAGTAGGAGTGTGTGTGAGAGCACTCATATCCCATCATAAGCAGTAACTGTCCTAAACCTTTTCCTCGTCCTAATACACCGTCGCTGCCGTTGTCGTCGTCCTTGTTGTAATTTCTTTTGTGAACAACCAACCCGTAGTTTCAGAGCCAGCGAGGTTTCTAGAAATAGAAATACTACTCAATATTACCAACCCAAAAATAATTCTATAATCTTTTTAATGTTTAACATATTTTATTTATGATTATTCTTTATTTTTATGCATATCTTTAACAATTTGTAAAATGTATTAAACTTTTCATTCTAATTTGTAGTTTATATATCTATTTATTTATTTCTTGTTGCAATGTTCAAATTTGTCTGGAAATTTTTGTTTTCATTCGGAATAATGTTTAATTTCTAATTTGTATTGTTAAAAAAATTAATTTCTTTAAAAAAAATTGTTTTATAGTTACTTTAAAATATATTTTTACCGTTTGTAAAAATTCTTTTTAAAATTTGTACATTATGGTTAGGATTTGTTTTAATCTCTGCTAAATTCCATATTAGTTTAAAAATGTTAGTATTATATTTAGTCTTCGCCATAAATGTAATTTCTTCCCGAAATTATTAAGTCTCCGGAATGTTAGTTTTACTCTTAGTCTAAACCATACTGTTTACATTTTTCTGGATTTTTTTCAGTCCCTGCTACGGACTGCCAGTTTCGGAATTTTAGTATTGCTTTTAGTCTAAGCCAAAATCTTTACATTTTTCTGGAATTTTGTTAGGTCTTCGCTAAAGTACGCGACAGTTTAAGATTTTTAGTATTGCTTTTAGTCTCGGCCATTTTAATCTGATGTTTGGGGGGTTTTTTTTAGTCTCCGCTAAATTCTGTGACATTTTCATAATTTTAGCACAACTTTTAGTCACATCCATTTTATTGTTATTATGAGTTTGTTCCCTTGATTGTAGCTATTTATAACATCAGTAAAATATATGCGAATTTACCGACAGCGCTAACATATTCTGACCTGTAGGTAATTCTTTATATAAAAAATTCAGACATATATGTTTAAGGAACTTCCCTTCTTCTGTAGTCAGTAGATCGCTAGGTGATGGTCTATGCATCTACAGATCTTGACCCTGTCTATGTGACGGATGAATCCTGTACACACTTGGGAACCCTTCACATCGACCTCCAGGAGACGGTCGGAAACGATCGCCCAATCTTCGTTCAGATTTACATGAGCGGTACAGAAATAGAAGTCGAAGCAGAAGAGGAAAATACCGGTGAGGCGGTTTCTGCAACATTCGACTTTTTGGATTAATATGTACCGCGCTTAGACATGGTTGTGCATATCTCCCATCATGCTAGATGTAATACTAATGACTGGACTTATTTATGAAAAGTTATCATTTTTGTCTATGCATGTAAAAATTAGTTGAACTCCCAGGCACATTATTAAATTTGAAGATAGAAAGGGCTCTTGATAATTATTAGACTATTTCAGAAGAATGATATGTAATGATTGTGTGTGATGCAGTGAGTTTTACGCTGAATAATGACATTCATGCATTTAGTTATTACCAGTATTTTGCAAGGACTTACACAATGAGTCAGAATATTCTTCCTATAGGCATGTTTGTGTACTGGATTTTTTAGACGTGTTTCATTGCCTTATCCTAGATATTTTTATTATGAAAAGAATTAAATTAAACATCCATGAATACATTTATTCCAGTCACTTAGTATTTGAATTCAACTCTTTTTTTCTTTTTTTTACAAAACACTTATAATCAAAATGTACTTTTTAATGAACAAAGTAATGTAAATAAACATAAATTAATTATAAATGCTGTGCTTATATACCTGGTATTTGACATCATTGTACCAACCAACAAACAGATTTTAATAGAATGACAACTTCCATTTAGTTTTACTTTTCTTAAGGAAAATGCTTAAATAAAATCAAAGCCCCTTTGGGTTTCTTTTGGCCCTAGTAGGAAACTTTGAATTTAAGTGCCCTACAAAAACACTGTAACCTCATCATGCAATAGTTTTAAACACAGTTGCTCCGGACAACCAACTTCATTATATCTGACAATTTGACCGATGTAAGAAATATTTCATTGTTGAACGTGTAAAAAGACATGGTGTAAGTGTCCTAGTCACAAACAAGATACAAACATGCATTTGAATAGATAACACAGTTTTATTTTCACTTAACGTCCTAGGCCTGCAGAATTAATTCCCTTTACATCACTTTCCACCATATTTTAGGTCATACTCCCATAACAAATGTACGAAAGGTATTAATTCCATAAAAAGTACATGAATAAAGTAGCCCGTGTGTCCTAAAAAAAAGAATTTCCGTAAGTATATAACCAGTTATATAGACATAATAAATTGTATCTCAATGGCCCTATCATATAACATTTAATAGATCTTTATTCTCAATGGCCCTATAATATAACATGTAATAGATCTTTATTCTCAATGACCCTATCATATAACATGTAATAGATAATACATTGTATCTCAATGGCCCTATCATATAACATGTTATAGATCTTTATTCTTGCCAATAACAGTTCTAAAAAATAATGAAAAAATAAAGGACATTTTTGCTCCGGAGGTAAATATGACCGGCACTGAATCCCTTTTATACTCTGAGATGTAAAATTAAAAGTAAATTGAATCATCTTTATGTCAAAACAAGAGGTCAAACGTTATGAGCAAAATATAATTGGCATTAAAAAGACAATGACAGATAAACACTTGGAAGAAGAAGAAGAAAAAGACAAATAAGGAAATACCCGCTACACATTAATGCTTCTGTTAATATATTTTTCAGATTTTGCCTAGTGTCAAGCATTAATATACTTTCTGTAATGAGTCAGTAATATGTAATATGCTATTTATCTGCATCAAAATCAAATTGATTTATCTTCGGTCTTCGTAAGTATTAGATGACTTTATAAGACACGTGCTAAAAATGTGTCAAGTTGAACTTCATATAGTTCGACAAAGATAATTTGATGTATGTAAACAGTTACTATTATCTTTACTAAATACTACCACTAGCCTCAAATCGGAAACATAAGTAGTTCATGAGTTCATATGTCAAAGGTGATTGGTTGCACAAACCTGGTCACACACAGTATACATGATTGTTTTCCAAAATGGACCCATTCGGTCTGTTAATTTACACTATTTTGCCTGTGTGTTAACCTAGAACAACATAGACATGTTATTGCTAACATCAAAAGTTGTAGAAAAACTATATGGAATTGATAACGGCAAGAAAGTCATATAGACTTCCATATAATAATAACTGTACTCACTCCCAAAATCCATCGTAAAATGGTTAGATAACGAACTATTCACAAGTATAACTCCAAAATCCACCCAGATCGCCCAGTTTGGCCTTTCTAGTTTGCGGAAATCTCTGTGTTGCAGAGTACAGTGTCGTCAATTACATTTAATCGTTATGGTTGATGCACACTATCGTGTATATGTCACAGATTGTAAACATGCTCTACGTTCATACGATTAATTAGGTTTTGGATTGAATCCATTAAATAGTGTAAAGTATAAAAAAAAGGTTTGAAATCTGTTATAGATATGTTTGAGCGTAACACTGGACGTCAAAATCACGTCTTCTACATGTTGCTATCCCTACCCTGAGGTAAACTATTTGGTGAGGCTTTATGTCGATTCGTGATGCATGCATGAAGAACAACGTATTAAAAAAAATCCTTGTTATTTAAATGCTATTGCCCTTATTGCAATTTTTGTTCTTGAATCTGGCGACTGTTTTCATTAGGAGAGCTACAAAATCATTTGATGCCATGTTCTTAATTTAGCTTTTTCTGCGATGTAATACAGTTTTTAAACAAAGATGGTTTGTTATTAGATACATTGAAAAACTCTATCCGATAAAATGTTAGAATTGAACTCGGCTAGGAAAATAAAGGAATGTATGAATCGGTTTGCAAAACGTTTGATAAAAGCTTACGTTGTTTGCATATGAACAATTTGACTGTGAAGAGTTGTGTCCCTTGATCTGAATGCAATGTGGTGCACGCTCAATGAGAAAGACAAATGATAAAATCAAGCTCAATGTTGTCGGAGAAGATAAAAAAAAAAAAAAGCCCCAAATGCAGGATTATATGACTCCATAACAACGCTCATTGCTTTCACAACATGCAAATATCAAACAAGATCTGTGCCTTTACAGATCACTCACATCTCACCTCTGTCCGCTTGGGTTCAAGTCTCGGCTCGGCCAACGTGGGTATGTGAGAAAGCTTGCCTGTAGCTTCCCGTTGGTCGGTGATTTTTATGTGTTCTTCCTCCACCAAATATACTGGCCGCCATGTATAGCCTATCATGTGCTGAAAAACGGCGTTAAACCCACAACACTAAACTATTCTTATTATAGCTTCCACAGTGATACACATCGAGAATTACAAACCATCTGCAGGAATTTAAATGCATATATACGTACGTCTGTATAATTTTGAGCTTCCCTTCAAAATCAGTTAACATCATTGTCAGGCATAATATAATTTATTTTCTTTAAAAAGCTTATTCTAATCACATATTTCGTGAACACATTAATACAAACGTAATTTGGATAAGTTGCAACATTTTGACATGAAGAAGAAAAAAGAAAACATTAATTATTTGTTCTTGGCTTGATCTGAGACATATGTATTTGAGTCACTTTGGTATAATTAACAACACGAATTTTAGAACTCCGCTGCCAATGTAATATCAGTTATTGATCACAGACTTCTAGAACTTATCAACTTACTTTGACGTATAGTTTACAAAAAGCGAACAATTGTCCGCCTACATTCTATATCTGATGAACAAATATAACGAATCGATGGAGCTGTGAGGAGTTATACAAAAACACTTTTCTCCTTTCTTTTGAAAACCTCTTTACCTGCTTTTATCCTGTGAAAAAAGTTCATTTCCTCTTGAAATGTTGACTTTTGTGTATCTTTAACAGAATAATGCCATTTTTTTTCGTTTGGTTGTCACTTCTGCAACCACTCTCTTTTCCTCTTTTTCTTTTGACTCTCTGGGTGTTACATTCCCCTTCCTACTGCATATACAAATAACTATCTCTCACATAATATATACGCACAGAGGCAATAATTACAATGCAGTCTAAATACAAATTACGAGATCATTCATTATAATATGTAAAAATAACCACAACAAAATTTAATTTTAGTTTATGATTGTATGATCGACGGATTCTGCTGTAGTTAATTTTCATGTACCTTCCTCTTGCCCTTTGAATGCAAATTTGTATTATTATGAACATAAACATGTCAGAGAAGCATAATGAAAATCTAGTATGCTGTTAAAATTGAAGTATACTACTCAGACAGTTGTAGAAAAGCTTCTGAATTTTAAGGGGGCTTCAGTAATAAATGGACCAAGTTGTACAATAGTTAATATATGCCATAATAACCAATATTAACTGCTTTATGCAAACTTGTGTACACTTAGAGTATACCTATATTTGCTCTTACCTTAAGACCAAAACAATGAGTGGCTTCTTAAAATATTCGTAAACTGCTCTACACAATTCTAAGGATACGAAAAGTATTATTATAAACTCAAATACTATGTAAACATGTTGTTTACCATAGTCTGACTAAAGTACAACTTACAATCATGGACACATATTATAAATTCATTATACATAACATAATGAAATGAGTGCAAAAAGGAATAAAAACTATCTACATCTGCCCATGTAGTTCTCTATCCACAGTATTATATAAAAATATATCAGAAAAAATGCCAACTGCTAATTTAAAACAGGCTAATCATTAAAGTCATACGTACATGACAATGTAATTTTTTTTATTATCCAAAAGTAATTCTTGGTTGCACACCAATCGAAAACAAATGATGCTCTACGATGATACAGTCTTTCAATGGTTGAACTGTGGATATTTCTTATTGTTTGATTACACTTATTAAAATACTGTAAAGAAACTGAACCTTTTGCCAAGCGCTTCTTCATAACAGAGAGTTGTAAGCTTTCCTTGACCGTCATTATTTTGCATTACGTAATTTGCGTGGTTTATTGTTTCACTACATACCCTCTTTTGTTATTTATATGGATAGCCTAAATGTGATTTCTTTTTAATATGTTTCTAAGCTATATATTTTATGGAACGGGGTATTTACTAAATTCATTATTTCCATCAATTAGTTTGCTTATTTCTTCAAAAAAAATGCACATTACTATTTTCAGTCACACTGTGAATATAAAATGCATTTATATATAGCGTTTACCCAGAGTTAAATGGAACTGTGAGGTATTACAGATTTGTATAATATTTATGCTATTGTCACAAAAATGTAAACTAACTCAGTAAATGGATACATTTCGTTAGTAATATTCATTTATTCATTCAGAGCATGTCTGTTGTAGTAAGTATGGTACTAAGAAAACCAAAAACAAAAAATTTTAAAAAATTAAAAAAAACAATAAAGCATAGGTATTTAGCAATGAAAGACCTTGATACAAAAGACCATGTATTCATTTACAAATAGTCTTCATGAATGAAAAAGGTATTGGTCTCTACAGCGCAAAAATACTAAACCAGATATTGAGATCCAGGTGCAAGAGCCTTCGAGCCAGCTTCAAATCCGGTTAAGCTTTCAATCGGCAGATGGCGACAGAAGGATAATGCTTTACCAGGTTCTACAACAATCATACCACCGGTCGCTCGAAATATTCTTCTCTAAGAAATTTAGAAACATATAATACTCCTTATATAGATGACAGACTGAATCTCAGTCAGTTTATTTACATACATTAATTTTTGAACGTATGATTTAAACTGTGTTAGGATGAATTTGTCAATTATAAAGGTAAATTGAAGCATAAGAACTTTCGGGGTTCTATCTCTAATGTCAAGCTAATAATTAAATATTTCAGGTTCCATCGCACTTTCTTCTCACTAACAATAGAGTCGTTTGAAATTAATGGATGAAACTTGGTATACTTATATATCATTATAAGAAGGCGTGTCATGTCTTCAAGGTCAATGTCATGGGTTAATAATTTAAGTTTTCAGTCACAATTTTCTTTTGACTGTATAACTTTAGAGCTGTTTAGGGCATGAAACCTGGTATACTTGTATATTGTCACTATATATTAGATTAACCAGTTTGAGTCATATCTTCAAGGTCAAAGTCACATGTCTATATCTTATGTTTTCTTTTGTTTCTGCGTTGTATCTTAAAAGATTTTGATGTTCTATGGTGAAATATGGTACAAATATACTTTTTTCTGCTTATGTATCAGTCTAGGTTTTATGTTTATGGTCAATGTTAGTCCCTGCCGGCTACCGTGGTGTGTCCCTGTACACGCTACTTTACTCCAATCTTCTTGGCACTAAGTAGTCTTCGTGTGTTACTGTGCCACAAATCACAAAAGCAAGCCATCCCTTTAAGCTAGAACCATGAAACGTTATTGTTTTCCATGTCTAGTCACTAATTCTACAACTCTGTCCCAAAGGTCACAAATTTCATAATGGTATACTTTTGTGACATTGCCATTGTAGGCCAGGGACAAACAACATTCGTTGAATGAGCTTATTATACCTTACATGCAAGTACTAATGGATTTTGATCAAATAAATGCATATGCTGCCAATGTCTTGAATGACTTTGATAACTGGTCCTTCGTGAATGTTTGGTCAAGGTCAAGAAAGTCACCTTGTGACTTTATTCACTATAGAAAGGTTTTGAACACACTTGTGGAGAGGTAAATGACTTCGAGCTCGATTTCAAACATCGTAATCTTCGTGTTTTTGGTTGGGGGGGGGTTGATTCGCTTGGCGGCAGCAATCATTTTTCTGTAATTGTTGCCTTTCATACTTTATTCCCAGCCTGGACAAGTATCTGAATACCCCATTTTATTGCTTTTACTTTTTACGACGCTGACTGTCCACTTCGTCTTTAACACATTTTTGTTTTCTGGACGGCATATTTCAGATGATGCTAAAACGTACAAGCAAAATATTGATCACGCGGGTGTTTTTACATTAACAACATAGGTAGATTAAATCATCGGAGATACTATCTGTATAGTTAGTCTAGTTCTCTGATCAACTTAATTGAGTCCAATATGAAAATCCTGATCTGCTTCAAACTATTGGCAGGCAATATCTGGATATGATCGCAACAATCATATTTTCGTAGTTTCTGCTATTGTTCCATAAGTTCGTAATTTAAGGGTTATTTAAAAAAGTCATAAGGGTTGGCACGTCTGATGATACAACAACCGGTGATGATGTCATCATATCAATAGTGGACGTATTTTGCGTCTCGTGTAAAGAGTCTGAACGTGGATTATAATGCAAAAGGGTTTTCAAAAGTATTACTTTGGCAGCAGCTTGAAAATAATCGATTTTCAAAATCATTCCGTTTCCGTTCATCATTCATCGTTCTGCATTTTATATTTGCGCCCTCCTTTTTATGCAAAATGCATTCATCATTTCGTTTGCGTTCATTCTGAATTTTATTTGCATTAATTCTGAATTCCGCTTGCGTTCATTCTACATTTCGTTTACATTCGTTCTTTATTTAGTCTTCATTCCGTTTCGTTTATAGTGGTTGGTATCTTGCACGTTGCATACTGTATAGCTGTACCGACTTTTATTTTTACCTCCGCGAGCATCCACGTCACAACCATGCACATAATGATGTACAATAGGCTGCTCCAACTACTAAAAATAACATTTCTTTAACATGGCACAGTCTGTAGGTAAGACTGGGGAAACAAAACACAACAAAGGTATCTTAGAGAAAGCTAAATGCTGGAAATCAGTAATGAAAAACAAGTCTGGATTTAAGGCATCATCAGTTGAAAATGAGACGACGTATCCTTAACAAATTAGATACAGATGTGAAAAGGCTATGAGTGTATATAAGGTTTTGAGTTTTTGGATATTGAAGCAGTGTTCCTGATTCCAATACCACATTATTTCATTATTTAACAAACATTACCTAATGTTGTAGCAGAAAGAGCATATGATCCACAAACTTATCGAAAACATGTTTGATTTATTCAAGCAATTGCTGGTCAGGTTCATAAAGGCCACATATATTTTATAAAGCAGGAGATCTTAATGACATTGATTCCCATGATCGCATGAAACAAAAGTCAAATTATGCCTTACAGTATGTTCAGAAATATGAAAACACATAGGCTTTATTAACGTAGCCTCAGTGAATTATATAAAGTTAGGAGGTTTCCGTTGAATAATTAACACAGTGCAGTTGCTGATATGTCAAAACGAATGATGAGTGATTTCAGCAGTGTGATGTATATTTCAAAGAGATCTGCATATATGGAACCGATGGAAACCAACTGGCAAGATAACTTGGAAGCAAAGTTGTTTTAATTGCCAAGTGGATGAATTTAATCCTGAGGTCTTACGCACTGAAAGGGCTGACAAGCAATGGGATGCTATAAGACACTTAAGGAGGTAAATGGCAATGTGAAATACCAATAGCTGTCCAGCATAATGAAAGCAGTGTTTGTTATTTCACATTCAAATGCATCTTCTGAGACGGTGTTCTCATTTGCTGCAACAACAAAAAAAGATACTAAAAGACCAGATGAGCTATGTCAGTTGATAACATGGAAGCAATCCTGGTGATGAAACTAAAGGGAGGAGAATGTTTCAACATGGAGTTTGACCAGACGTTTCTCACAAAGTGCAAAAGTGCTACATAAAAGTCACAGCAGTAGCTATATACTTAAGTAAGAAAGAAAGCAACTCACTTAACCAAACTAGCTTTAAATTGTAGACATTTTGCAACATCTGCATCAGTGATCGTACGGAAGTACAACTCTGTGATCAAAGATTTCAGAGGGTATACACTTGTTTTTGTCGTCCTTTACAGCAAGGACAGAAAGGCAATGGAAACAGTCTTTGAAAAAAAAATCTCTTAGTTCCAGATTAAATGCAATCAGAGATAATAGATCAGTAAAAGCAAACCAAAACAAAAAAACCCCAGTTTTGATGAGTTTAGAGTTTACTTTTCAATGCAAAGTTCTAACATTTACGTTGTCAACTAAAAACGCTCTTGTCGTCATACACTGACAATTCTATTTTGTTCAATGTGATGCTGTACGTACTAGTGATTGCATGACCTAAGCAAATTCTTTACCAGGTAAATTTCCTTGGGATCGAAGAAAAAATTGATTTACATTTTTAAATGTCAAAATGTATATTCTTTTTTACCGCGCATTTTTTAAATTTATTTGCAAACTTTCTTTTCATCCTTGTCCACTCAGTACAAATAGAGCGTTCCCTTAGCCACGAAACTCTCTTATAGGCTTGTGTCATTTAACTCATCCGTGAAATGACCAGATATCTTTTTCTTCATTTGTGGCATGTTAAACCCATTATCCTTGCGATAGTCACTAGTCCCTTCAGGATGCGCCTTGTCTTGGAGCGACGTAATCATTCTTGTCACTGTAAAAGCTGTCCGTCTCGACATGAATACACAATAAATATGTATGTTATGAGTAGTCTCATCCTGTCACGGTATTGTTTTTCAGCTTGGTGTAGTAGAATTCGTACATCAGCCATTTGACTATTACCAATTCATCATCTATTACTGTCATCTTGGCCGAGAATATATCTCATTTGCATTTGAAAAAAAATTATTTTCATCTTGACATGTTTTTTTAAAAACAATTCCTGTGATTTTCCATTTACTTTTCGGAATCTTTAGTTGTTTATATGTCAAACTTGTATTTAGCTAAATTAATGATTTCGGTAAAGGATGCTGATTAGACAAGATAACTCTGTATATCTGTCTCTCTTTCAAACCCAATTGCAGGTAAAGTTTAAGCTTTTATAATCTATCACATATTTTTGTCCATATACGCAATAGTCTGGTACAGTGTGTTTAGTATCATGGCAATCATTTACCAGTTTTCTTTGCAACTCGAATAGATCATTTCGTCTGGAATTAATTTCTCTGGAGCTAACGGGTAGTATTTGAAAAGGTGGCATAAATATGTTGGTATCTCTGAATCAACTTTAAAAATCCACCATGTGTCGCTAACATCAGGGATACTGAACAGGTTTTTTTCTAGCTTATTGGCCAATATTGAAGTTTCTGGTGTCTAGATACATGATATATGACCTTGCATTTACCTTTCAAAGTCATCATTATATTGTATGTTTTCAATGTCAGCAACATACTGTCCGTTATTTATCTTGGCATACCTACAAGCTATGATACTAATACCAACTCTAATTCTACTCTCAGTCATCAAAAACATATCATAGTCTGTCAAAATGGCAAGTCTACTTCTTTCTTATTCATTCTTTTTTTTTCTTTTTTCTTTTGTTTGTTTGTTTGTTTGTTTAAACTGGCATCATGAACTAAACCAGGTGCACTGTAACAGTGCCCTGGAGCAGGTTTTTAGTGTGTCATACATGCATTTCGAAACTTTTCAAAAATCTGACGTAACATTAGTTTAGTCGTTCTTGACATAGAAGTCGTGAAGGTCCCCGTGTTAGTTCAATTTGAAATGTGATGTTGCAAAATGTCTACAACTGAAAGCTAGTTTGGTTAAGTGAGTTGCTTTCTTTTTTACTTAAGTATATAGCTACTGCTGTGACTTTTATGTAGCACTTTTGCATATATACTGGTAATCGTATCTGATACGTTCAAATCGTTCAGATCTGAATAAAACATTTCTTTTGTTGGTACATATGTTTCAATGAATCTATCGAAACTATGCATGTATTCATATGGGTAGATGTCTTTCCTCAAAAACTGAGGTTTCATATTAACAAAATGTTTCATCGTCTCAACGAACTTGTCATCATTTAATTTCTTAGCCAGCTGCTGTAATAATTCTTCCATGAATCTAATGGTATGTACGGCTCTATTCATTTGTTGTTCCTTTTTATTCTTTGTGAAGCTTATCTACTATGAAACCCTTGCTGAATCAAATATATTTTACAGCGTTGTTGGCTATGACTTTTACCTCATTATCTACATCAGTTTTCATAAGCGTCTTGATGAACTGATGACTGTCATAACCCGGCAAATTATAAATGAATAGTGTAATATATTTTGGATATCTGAAATTCAAACTGCAGTCTCTATGGGTGTGATCTCTGGTAATTAACTGTCTTTTAATATGTTACTCCCACAGATATGGCATGAACTTGTCGAGTTAAAATGATTCACATCATCATCTGTGAATACAATAGGTTTAGGATTTTTCAGTTTGTTGTAAGCGAGTCTCACTAACCTGCAAAAATAGTTATAAAACGCATATATGCAATCAGTACCTGTGTAAACTATTGGTAATATTTGTGAATTGAATTGACGTATATTCAGAAACCTGATGGTATGTGCTAAGTTCTTGTCATTGTCCAGCTTTTCTGAGTCTCCTACGTCCGGGATGCCCTGGTTTGATTTATAGCATCCTTGCAAATTTTATTATAGTAGTTCATACATGAAGTGTTTGATGATACTTTCAAAGTTACAATAAACGACGTTCGGGACTTTTCATTGATGATGATATTAATTTCTGAATAAGACAACTGATCCCTTTTCAGGTATGATATATACCGAGTTGCTAACGCTGCAAAATAGTTTTGTGGGATCCGATAAGTTTTCTGGTGCGTTGATTTTTCCTTTCTTTACAGATGTATTTATCCCATGGTGCTTGCTAATTTGTTGTTATCCCAATTTGGATATATCTTATATGTCAACATAATAATATTTTTCCATTCCATCAAATAGAATCAACATCTCAACATGCTAATTGTCATCTTTTGCTAGTTACTCTAACTGCTTTAATGTATTTATTTTCAACTATTTCATGCACATTCACGGAGATGTCATATTGAAGTTCACTTTTTTCATGCAGTGTAGTGTTATAGGGCATCTCTCAAAAGAATGAGTATATCAACCAAAGTATGTTTTGATGGTCTATATCGAGGATCAGACAGTGTTTTAGCTAGCACATATTCAAACAAGACATCCGTATTTTTCAGGTTTCTTTTTTATCCATTCAGGTAAATCTGTATATGAGATTCCTTTAATCGATTGATACCTGTCTACATGCTGTGTTCAATATTCAGTCTTATCCAACATTCATGCCATTCAAAACCTCAAGTCTTGATTGTTTCCACCAAGAATCTATGCTTGTTTACATTTCTCTTGAAAGAATATCAGAGCCATTTAGTGATGATTCTGGTAATGTTTTGCTGAAATATACATTTCAATTATTTACGATTTTGTATTCGTATTTAGAGTTCCTTCAATGCTTTTCTATGACGCTTTGGAATACGTTGATCAAATATACTAGTTTTCATTTCTGATTTATATACATAGGAAAATTTCAATATATTTTACTACTGCTAAAACTTGAAATGTGTGTGCGGAAAAGATATATGTTTCCATAAGTTTAGCAAAATTTCCACCTTAGCACAAAAAGCCTCTGCCCTGTAGGTAGTATATAGAAAAAGAAACTACTTACCACCCACAGGAATTGACCACAATTCCTATTGGCAGGTATTTTATCAATAATTCACATGCTTGTCCCGCATCCGTTTTAGCCCACTTGAGGAAGAAGAATGTAATTTGATAAACATGTTTATACCCATATATGGATCATGTATTTAAATTTTCAGGCTATTTAAGTAATTTCTTGTATTTTATATCCCTACCCACACCTCTACTCCCGTATGCAAAACGGGGCGGTATAGATTTCGATATGTTCGTTTGTCTTTCTGTTCGTAAACATTTTCATTGCCTGAGCATAACTGAAACCTTTCTAGGTATTTCAACCAAAATTGATTCACATGTCAAGCAAGTCCCTTTCGATACTTAGAAATAACTGCATTCAATATTTTACATACAGCATTCCCACTCACTTGTGTTGTGTAGCATGGTCCAAATTAAAGGTACATAGATATATTAAAGGATAAAGTGGCTTGAAAAAAAAACATATATATGCTAAACACATGTGTAATATGTACCAATCGTCATGTAATATGTATAATTCATGGCACATAGTCTATTCTTTAACAGTGAATTAAAGGTAAGATGCTTTTGCTTTTGTTAATACCTAACCATTACCATAATTGTGATAATACATAAAATGTAACAATTGATAGATACCTTGAAACATTCCCATTTTACAGTTTGCCAAGAATAACCCACGTGTCCTACAAATCTTTGTTGTTTAGGGCAGCGGTTTACAAATTTATTTTGGTCATGACCTCTATGTCAGACCTGTAATATGCATCTTCTTGCTTGTCGGTAACAGAAGATTGTTTGAAATAAATGTATTCATTGTGCAATCTAAATTCACCAAATAACTAACCATAACTCTCATTTGCATAACATACCCCTCCCAAGGTAATTAGCAATATAATTGGATGACGATGCACTCAGCAACGAATGGACGTTTATCGTACATTCACTGAGCATCACGGTCTAAGTACCAGTCGCTTGATATGTAGTCTAGCGGATTAGAGACAAGCAGCTGGTTGATCATGATCACAAAGTGACATACTGATATGTAGTGTACTTCGTAAATCTGTGCGAAAAAATTCGCTGTGTTTACTCTAAAAGTAATGCGTAGAGAGCTTACCTGATATACGTATGTCCACAGCAGTTTTTGTAAGTGAATTACGTACTGTAATCGGTGAATGAGATTAATGTTTATGTGACCATGGAAAAAAATGTACCGTAAGTAGTATATAAAATGATAGTAATGACATATAGAGTACTAGCATACGTATTACACACATTAAGAGTATTAAACCGTGGTATACTTTCAGTATGAGTCTTTATTTACTGTAGAGACTTTGGCCGGAGTGGGGGGCAGTTAGAAGAATGCCTAAATGTAATTTCTAGATGATTCTTTTATTAGTGTTTTTTTCTCTTCATATTTTAGACCAAGCTTTTATCATTAGAAATTTGTATACAATGTACAAAGAAATCGCTTGACCAAGATCTGATATAAATATGTAAATTACTTGATTAGAGATGATTCACGTGAAATACACATGAGGCTAACATGAATTTTATGCTTCGATCGTGTGATAAAGTTCATGTGAAAATCACGGGTGCACGATTAAGGTGAAAATCACGCGAGACACGATTTGCTGTGCATAATTTGATACTTTGCTCAGGCTTGCAATATACATTAATACGGTGTAAATTTTCATCTCATTTTTGTACGCAAACATAACATATTGGATGCAGCATTATAATTATGAATTCTTGAAGGGTTTATTTCTTCTTGAACTTTTTGTCAAGCGTTCAACTGTTAAATGCTGTTTATACTATTGATACGTTAATTAGTGTCTACAACTAATGGTTGCATGCATTGGTGAAACTAAGAGGGTAAAAATCCATACACAAGGTAGAGTTTATGAAAGTTTCTTCTCGCTGATAAAGTCGGCAAATACATTAATTCTAATTCTTGATTGATGATATAATTCGTATAACTCCTTTCACAGTCATTTCTGTTTCAAGCTGAAGTCTTTACAGTCCAAGAGATTTGTAAACAGAGCAGCTATCCCAAAGAATATCAGCATATCCTACTGATGGGCGGAGGGAAAGCAGGCAGACTCTTTCCAATTAATGAATTCCTGCGTGAGTCTTATTTAATTGACCTTAAGACATGTATATATTCTATAAAATTGCCTGTTGTGCCGTATCTAAGACTAAGATACTCTTTCAAACCTACTCCAGAAAAAGTCTGGCAAAAATGTTTGGATGGTCCCTTGGAAACTATATCTTGTAAATTAAGAGACATCTTTCGGGAACTATTTTAGGTTAGATGGAAAATCTTTGTCTGAGATACCAGAATCATAGAAAGTAAGACTTACGCTGTTTAATTTTATCTTACTTGACGATATCGTAACAGTATCGTACTATATCTTAAAACATTAGCTGAACATCAAGAACCTTGTTTTCAGCTTAAGAAATTCTCCAACTTTGAATGTGTCAATTATACTACTAATGACGTAATTGTCAGTATTATATGGCAATCCTGCAGATTTTATTTACAAAAGTGTCACATATATTGTTTTGAACTATGTTTTAGTTACCATGCCGATGTCTGTCTGAGGAAATTCAGTTTTTTCCTATTCTGAAATGTGACCATACAGCGACCCGGACCCAAGCAATTCGGCAGTTTGAAATATTATGATGCCAGGATTACATATATTCTCTGTCATCGTTGTTTATTTTCATCGAATGCTAATCGTCTACAGGTCTTAAATAAGGCGAATGTTAAAAAGCTTCTTTGCAAAGAAGTTGTGAAACTTCAGAAATAGAACAATGCATCAGCAAAAAAAGACCAATATTACAGAGAACAATGGTAGATATGAAAGAAAAAATAAAATATATGCAGCTAATAACAAAATGTTTCAACAGTTCTCATAAATAATCAAACGTTCTAAGAGAAATTCTGAAACTTAGCCAAGAAAATCAAACCTCCCATATGACACTTTTCCGGTATTTTCTTCCAGAGTTTTAATTTTTATTTCGGTACCACTGATGTAGTAAGACAAAGAAACATAACGATTTTTTCCCGTCCTTTGGAGGAGTTTGATGCATAGGTTTCCTAATTTAGTACATGAATCGTCTGTAACGTATCTGGGATCACGATCTGTTGAGACATACAAAGTTATATTCGTTTCATCCGTCTGAGAATTTACTAGACGACTTTTCTCCTCGAATTGTGACTGGCCAACCCTAATATGATCACCTATAGCTGCAAACTTTTGAAATACAAAATCACACCATTCTTCGCCCACATCACTGACGTATAGTTTTGATATTGGATGGTGACCATGGATAAATGGACGCAGAATGGAGGACCCATATGTGTATCTGCACACTCTTTCAACAATAATGTCTGGGTTGTGCCCAAACATGACAGCTCCATTGAGAACTACCATCCCTGCATCTTGTGGAATGATAATCATCTTTGCTTGAACATCTTTCTCACCGCCTCCTGCAGAATAGGAGACTCGGAATAGCCTCCCACCATCAAAATTGTGCGAACGTCTTGTACAGCTGGTTCACGGAACAATTTTTCGAGGTGCTGAACAATGGAATCACAAGACTCATTGAAAAACCCCATGGCAATGTCGGGTTCTATTCGAAGTTTATCGCTCACCCAGCTTATCTTCCCCTTGTACTTCAAGGTGGAGATGGCATCTTGTATTTTCCTTTTATGTGTCCTTTCGAAGGCCTCACGTTTTTTCACTTCAAAATACCTATACAAGTCTAGAAGATCGGATTTGTCATTCTCATCTACTTGTTTCAAAACATCACATCCGACAATGTCTGTGAGAAGATTTATAAAGGCTTTGTCCACATTCGTACCTCCCCAGTCACCACCATTTGCCTTGGACAACTCTCTCAGTTTGCCATCAATAAGAACTTCGTGCACAGTTATATTTATGGTGCCACCTGTTGCATAAGTACCAAATACGTCATGAACATTATTTCATAAAATGTTAAGAAACAGAGATAAGGAGAAAGTTTGAAGAGAAGAATAAATAAGATTTGATTCTCGATGTAATTCTATTCACAAAATTTGATTGAAAGTTTTCAAAGTATTTTAATGTGGAATTGTACTTGATTTTGAATTTTGCTATCAAATACAATCTTTAATTGTTATTGAATTTTTAATTAAACTAGAACATGCAAACGAGGAAGAGTCTCAGTACTTGCGAATTGGAATGCATGACAAATTTTACTTTACATTTTCTATTAAGATTCCCCTAATTAAAATGCAACAGTTCCTTACTATTTTACCTTTTAAATACATAATGCACATTATTCACATACGTCCAGCATCGGGAACCAGATATTTGGATCCAGGCTGGAAAGGCTGTAGATCTGCATCAAATCCAGACAACCGTTCAGTCGGTACATGACTACAAACGAGAGAAGCTGCTTCGGGTTCGAGAGCAATCAGAAGCTGATCACCCGGAATCCCTGCCTGCAATTTTTGTTTTAAATTGCTGATCAATATTGTCATAATATTTCTTTTAAATGTATTTGTAACACACACACACACACACACACACACTGAACTTTCGTAATATATGACTCTTACTACGAAAATCTGTTCACGGAATAAACTCATGTTTTAACGCAAATTATAACGCAAGTATCTCATGTATTACCTTCGCGGTAATGTATTATCGATGTAACCTACAGTTGCATATTAAATTAATCCCTCTTTTTCTACCGTTGATTGTACTAATGTCGGGATATCCCTTAACAAAACATACAATATAATGTAACTATTCATTCTAGGATACACAAATAAATAGAAATGTCATCATGAATTTCGACTTCACTAGTTTTTTCAATATATTTCTGCTCAAAGTTGTCCCTGAAACCCTTCAACAAAGTAGGCAAACCGTACACTTATTGGAAATATTCTTTCAAGGCCTTTCAGTATGAAGCAACAAAAGAAAATAATCTTTAAAAAATTCCAATCCCGCAACATCCTGTATGCGTATGTGTCTTGCACTCTTCAAAGAATGTGAGTGTATGTGTGTGTGTGCGTGTGTGTGTGTGTGTGTGTTTGTAAGGCGGTATGTTGCAAAAACAATTTATAGACAATGACACTGATATAATCAGACCGGTCACGACTAAGAATTGAGCCATGCCACGAGTTTTGGCAGGTATCGCCTAGCCTCCTAGCACCGTTTTCTAAGAATACATGAAGTGATTTATATATGACACTTATATATATATATATATAGGCAATCAAAATGGTAAGAGTGTAAATCGTTCAAAATAGGAATCCAACTCGTTATGCAAGTTTAGATACATATCACCTACCTTCCTTCCACGAACATTACGCACCCTCGCATATAATGTGGAATTTCATCTTTATTATATATGTGTCAATTCATAATTATACATATATATGAACCTGGCTATGCCAAATTGAAATCGGGAGAGCGGTGGCGTATCAACCACCCAAGCAACCCCCGCAACTGCCAACAGAAATTCCCATTAAAACCACTTTTTTATTGGGAGGGGGCCACCGAATTAAGTTTTGCGGGGAGAGGGGGAAATGGAGCCAGAATTGTATGCTGTTGGAGAGCAGAGTGTCTTGCTGAGTGTTGATTTCCGCTTGGGAATGTGTGCACAGTGTTCTTGCTTTCGTTCTTGTACACTCCTTTTCAAGGGGTTATAATGACCGACCGGATAAAAGCTTTGTGCACGGAAAGTATGGAATAACAACTGCAAAATCATGCGGTACTATTTCAACAATCTGGTCCATTCAGGGTAAATGAGCTGAATTTTCAGTGTTGCCATCTTCGCAATAATCTTGGGTCATTTCAAACAAATAACATTGAATTTGTAAAAATTGTATGTATCTTAATAATGAAGCTCCTAGATGGAGACAATAAGTAGGTAGACCTCAAATAAACCATAAGATCCTGAGGGGGAAATTAAAATAGGAATTTTAGGTGGGGTGGAGTGGAGGCGCTAGCCTCTACAGCTATTTTTCTCCATTATTCTGCTTTCTTAAAGCAAGTAGTTGACCCGGGAATTTTAAGAAACTCCAGTTTACCGAGGTAAATCAAAGTGACAACTGTTACATATATTGCTCCATATAGATGGAGCTGATTTCATATCATATGTAGATCAGTTTGCATGGTACCGCCATTTTTAACGTTTGTACTGGAAGGGGTTCTTAAACTTTCAAGATTAAGCGCGATTTGGAAGCTTTATAATGTTATTGTGATGCTAAATCTCGTTTGTATAGTATATTTTCCTCTACTTTGTGCGAATTCGTTGAAAATGAGGTAAAAATAAGAGGTGACGTTTCTGAAGAAAAAAAAAGTGGCTGATTTCAACTTGTGGTGGCAATGGCTTTTCGAAAGAAGCGAGAGGACCACATGGTGAGCAGTTTGGGTGCATATCTTTATGTGCTATTCGACCAGACTGACATTGACGTAAATGACGTAAATGAAACGTTCCGTATTACTGCGATATGCGATATTTAAAAATCCCCATTGACTGCGACGCGAGATACAATATTTATACAACTGTATTGACTAAAACAAAATGTCTACCGATATCAATCGACGCATTTTGGGCATTGTGTACGTTTCTTAGCACTTCTGCCAGCTTCAGGTAGTACTAAATAGTTTCGTATGACTGGCGATGGGCTACATTTTGGATTGAAAAGACATCCATACTTTGTCTCAATGTTTCTACCTCTTTATTTACATTGGTGTGAACAATGTATGATTTGATGTCGAATGTACGAGGGGAGATTCGAATGCAGAAACACATTTGTGTTAACAGAGTTCGAGATTAAATTTTGACCTACAATGTGCATTAGCGGCTGCCCATTTACTTCTAGCTCCTTTTTATGTGCTTACAACAATTTTCATAGTAATTTGGGGGGAAATCAGTCCTCTCATACACTACTTTCCCCTTCATTAAAGTAATACCTGAGACTCAAATATCACCGCCTTATCTATGAAATATCTCTGATTTGTTTAGTATAGATTCTCTACGGGGTTGAAAACAGCACGTTTTTCGGATTTGTACGTGTTGCGGAGAGGAGGGATGGTGTGAATATAAAGGGGTTAATCACCGAAGAATCAGTTTTGTTGTACCAATCTTTTAACTGATTTGGTTTCTCCATTTTTTGGACGCGTTTGTGAATGCATACGTGTTATTGGTCATGGAGCTTCATTCTGATAATGGGTGTGTTCAAAGATGAGGTTACACATTCTCAATCGCTGGCGTCGTCAAAAAATGTTTAATGGTAGCTCAGAAACGGTATTAGTTCTTGTTAGCACAAGTCGAATGACACTTTCTTTAATGTATAATCAAGATGATTATTAAGATTTATCAATATGCGGATGTTGAGCAACCAAATGTCAAATGCATATGCTTCCAAATAAATGATGAGAGAACATATATCCTACGTACGTTCTCTGTCACACTTTAAAGCAAACACCAAGTTGCGGCTTCGGGTCATTTCTTGCCAGGGACGATTTGTTCCGAGATGTTTTGCTCGGGATGTTTCGTTTCATTTTGGCATCGGGCAAGCCTGAGATATTTCGTTCCAGGTTTGGTTTAAAATATCCCTCGGCTAAGTTATTACTTACCAAACGATTATGACACAAATCACTGTGTAATAAAGTAAAATGTACACTGTTCTTTTCCATTCCATTCCTACATTTTCGTGTTTCTTGTGTGTGTGTGTGTGTGTGTGTGTGTGTGTGTGTGTGTGTGTGTGTGTGTGACGATTCTAAAGGACATCACAATATTAGACAATGAACTTCCCTAAGACGAGCACGTTATGAACAAAATAATTAAAAGATTGTTTCACAGCTAATATTCCGATTACAGACAAAAGCAGCACAACCAATATGAAAATAATGATTTTCTGGATTTTTTTTTTTTTTTAATAAATGTAAAATAAATATATACGTGTTTTGATAAAATAATTATGTGCATACATATGTTCACTCTTTTGGAGAAAACAGGTACTCTCCGTTTCAATTCTTCTTCTTGTAAATAAATACACAAACAATAAAACAAAAGAATGAAAGTTCCTGTGATTTATCGTTACCCAAAGAAAAGACTATGGTACTCAGTTAATTGCATACATTGCAATTATTCCTCGATAAGTACTGAATCTTCCCGCATATGTTAAACAATATCCGGAGCTATCGATTAAAAAATGTATATACCATTTGATGCACATTGCTCGCATGTTCAATACGTGTAGGTTTGCCAAGGTTGTTCCGTCTTCGTTTTGACCCATTGTTTATTAAACATTTTACAAAACAATATAATGGACTTAACAGTTTTCAAAAAAAAAAAAATGCTTGTTCGTTCTTGTATATTATCTAAGCGTAATAATGTAACTTAATGTAGCCTTTCAAATTTGTATTTTCGTTTCCTAACATTGGAAGATATTAAATTAAAAATTGATAAAAATATTCGTAAAAACAGTAGGCGAAAAGAGATCATTAACCTTTTCCTTCTTAGTATCAGAGTTAACAGCATTATTTATTATGCTAAAAGTTTGAAAAAGTTTTCTGCGACATGCGTGTTTCAAATTAATCTACCAGAATAATAGATCCTATTACTGGAAAGTATATTCCTCAGACTATGAAACTTAATGAAATAAAATTATTAAAAGTTATGTATGGCTCATTCCTAATACAAGCATGAACAAACAGTCAAAATTTAGCTTTGTGGGCAAAGTTATGAGATGTTTACACATCAATTAAATCTCGTTGTGTTATTGATGACCATAAGTCCTTGCATTAAGTATAAACACTCATTTCGCGGTAACGTCGCAAAGAGTTCTTTTCTCAGAAAAACAAATGCATTAGGTTTCCATTTCCAAAATAATAATTGATTTTAACTGGAGTATGTCTGTGTTTTTGTATGGAATATGAATAGCCTATGTAGACTCTTACATGTATGTTATAAATTGATTGACTGATTGTTGACATAGACTCATTCTGGTAATTATCAATGTAGAGAAAAGGGAACAAAATATTTTTAATACCTGAAGGGCTGAGATTTTTTGGTAAATGTTTGTATCGAATATATTAAATTTCAACTAAATGCAGAATGTACATGATTGACGAAAATATCAACGAATTTTAAACATCCGTTCCAATCTTACATTTTCGTCAACGTTAAAGTTTGTTTACTTACCTTGTATGTATGCCTTTTCTTGCTAAATAAAAGACGGGCTCAAAGAAAAGACGGTTACTTGTCCATCTTTATGTTTACTCACACATGCATCTTATTATGAAAAGACTTGCAAAGAAAGTTATTTTGATTCAAAATATCAAAATAAAATATTTTTGCATAACAGATCTTTAATTCTCTGATAATCTGATTCAATGAAAGACTGAGATGGTCCAAAATTCTGTGACAATTTTCTCACAATGGGAGAAATCACAGGTATGAAAGTAACTTTTCAGAGCGATTGTGCTAGTTAGTACAAAACATTTTTATTTTTTAAACCTTTTTTAAAAATCGAATAACTGTAATGCGTAGACAGAGAAGCTGCAATATAATGAAACAATAGCTTTATGTCCTTCTGATCAATATAACATTCCATTATCATCAAATCACGAAAGTCTTAAGAAGCCAAATGTTTTAATTTGCCATAACTGCTTCCCACATGGAAAAGTAATGAGACGTTAAGGAAAGGGCGAGGTGTTGCTACGTCGATACATCCGTCCTTCCGTCTATCCTGAGAAACTTTTAAGCAAAATTCTGCAAAGCCACTCAACGTGCATAAATTAAATTTGGCTTGCATATGTGTATCCATATGTAGACCTCATTAGATTTTTAGGCCATTACATTTTCGAATTTGTATACTGCAGACATATAGCAGAGCGTATTGTGTAATGATGTTTTATGTCCTTCTGTTTGTTATCAATTTCATTTCTTGTCAATAACTTGAATTCTCCACCATGTATAGTTACCAGTCTTTGTGGATGGCCTGCTCTTCCATTAAGAAAGAAGCCTCTCAAAGGAGTGGTTAAAAGTTCAAAAGCCAAGGTCATTGTGACTGAAAGGAAAGAAATGGTTTCTACACAAAAATTTCATTATCAACCACGTACCTTCGCCAAAACTTGTGGATACCTTACACGTAAGAAGCCCATTGGTTTGGGGGTCAAAAGGTCAATGGGCATGGTCACTGCGACTGAAAGAACAAAAATGATTTTTGCATAATAACTCTAGGTCCAGACCATGTACCTTGACCACACTTGTGGAGGCACTGCACTTAAGAAGCACCTAAGGATCGTGGATCCCGAGAGAAAGCCATGAGCTTTTAGGTTTGTTTATGTTTTTCTACGGGGGTGGGGGAGCTAATTTTACCGTTATATGAATGGTAAAGAAACAACACGATCTATAACAAAAGGCAGCGACTTAAACCCCTATAATTTTGATAAAAATGGATATATTATATATGAAGTGAGCCCCGAATACTCTGGTAGAAAATAGATGTTATGTATGAAGTTACCATTATTTACATGAAGAATTAGTATAGGTTGTTGTTGCTGTTTTTTTTTAAATTTTGTCTTTGTTTTTTTTTTTTTGCGGGGGGGGGGGGGGGGATGAAGGGAGGTCAAAGGAGATTATGTTTATTTGTATCATATGAAAAGAAAAACTATGTCTGTTGCCTATACAGTGTTAGATCAACGGTAAGTGTGGTGCAACATATCTTTTTGGTGCAGTGCATTTAATAATAATTTTCTAATTTCATTGAAAACGATGGTGGGGAAGTTACTTGTTCTTGACCTTTGGAAGAATACTAGCTAGTGTAAAAGGCAATTACTCTGTCTTTGCCACGAGTTATTTGGAAGGCTATCTACATTACTTTCGTAAGTACAGTGGGACGGTTAATATAGACCTTAAGTATTAGCTATAATTGTAATTATGTAATTGATCATTGTTTTCAGATCAAAATTCAAGCATTCTGTACTGCACATTCTAAACATTAAGTCCAGGAGTAAATAACCGCGGCTCATGTAGTAGCCTTAACTTTATTCATTGATCTCTTCCACGAATTACACAGGTGGCCCAGATAGGAAATAAGATAAAGTATTCTTAATAAAATGATTTCAGGAGTGTCGTGTTTTCTTTATTGTCTATTTTTTATTTTTTTATAATTTTTTTTTATAGACTAATCCATGTATCAGTAAAACGAAATGTGCACCGTCGTAGAATACATGTTTAAGTTGTAATTCTTAAAGTATACTGTATACTCTGTTTTTAAGCCTAGATTTACCTTCTTTTACGCATCCCATTTTAAGAACGTATGCTATACAGGAGTTCAACATAGACCAGGGTAAAATAAATCTCAGTTCATGACACATTTTTTATATTCATGTAAGTACGATTCCTACTTACCACCCTGAAATATGGTCTGTAAAAACTTGTTTGATAATAGTATCAACTCAAAAGTGGGACAAATTCCTCACTAGCACTGGTATACTTGAATTCTTGATACAAGAAATAACACTTTTTTCAGATACGGAAGTAATATAGGCCTGTAAAAAGTAGCGAGGTGGGGGGAGGGGAGCAATACGTTTATACAATTAAAAGAAACTGAAATCAATTTATTTATGAAAATATCGTGAACTGAATGCTTTTTTCATAATTTTCTCATTCCGCTGAGGAGTTTTTCTATCAAGTTATTAGATTAAGTAAGGGGAGGAAAATCTGTAAGTTTATATTCCCGTGACAAAGTTTAGGTACCTGGTGGTCGTGGTGGTGTGGACTTTTGTTTATAGTTAGAATAACGTGATTTGTTTACAGTTATTATCGTGATCTACTTTGGTACGTATTAAACTATTGGATACATTATATCCAAGCCTTATCTTTTTTTCTCAACTCAAGGGAAAAATAGTAAAGTCCTCTTCTAATGACTTCTATAAAAGCTTTCCAAGATGCAGGTTACTACGATTACCATAGCAACAACAAAAACTACAACTAGTAGTACTGCAATTACTACTATTGCTGCTACTGATTATAGTGACTACTCAGACTAAAATCTTCTTGAGGGAAAATTACATGAAATGCACACAACTGGACGAGTTATATCCAAGATCACCTACACTGAAGAGGTGTCAACAACATAGAAACTATTCTTTTAGCAGTCGGCCTTTGATGAATATACATAATCATCACACCATCTAGATATGAATTACTGTATTTATAGATTGACACAGGCTGGTTCCAATTATAAGAGAAATTAGAAGCATCCAACAACTATATCCTTCAACTAGAGGAACGGCTTATCCCTCTACCACCGA
Organism: Margaritifera margaritifera; assembly: GCA_029931535.1. Classification (NCBI taxonomy): domain Eukaryota; kingdom Metazoa; phylum Mollusca; class Bivalvia; order Unionida; family Margaritiferidae; genus Margaritifera; species Margaritifera margaritifera. The sequence goes on along the minus strand of JAQPZY010001657.1, from coordinate 2,208,289 downwards.
TTCTTTTAAATAGAAGTTGTACGGATTCGTTGTCGGTGGGCTTAATAGGATGTAGACCTCCCCCAACATTTTCAGTCCAACTTTCCCTTCTTATCCTTTCGCAAATTGAGCGGCGCGGGGATATAGCATTTCCTTCGTTCGTTCATGCGTACGTTTGTTCGTTCATTAGTTACACGTTCGTAGCATCCTTCATACTGGAACTATATTTTACATTTCATTATTAATATTTGTATGTTGTTCATCTCAGTCAGTGTAACTCAATCATGCAAAATGTAGATAGCTGCATCCTATTTTGTTACGCTGAACAACTTTTTTATTTTCATATGTTTGTTTGTCACAGCCACCACATCTTAGACCCTATGTCACCTGGACTCATCAAATTTGTTATATGGAAGCAGCTTAGCAATCCTAACGCAACTATGTCAAAAATAGGTCACTGTGCCCTATTTTTGACGCACGAGCAACAGTTGTATTATCAAATAGCCTTTGTCGATCTCTGCATATTTATTATATACTATTTCACGCACACTGGTCAAATTTGGTATGCGTATGCATCTTTGTACAACCTATGGTCACTGTGAACTAATTTTCATACTTTATCAACTTTGTCACCAAAAGGCATTCCACCGCATATTTTCGACCAAGGAACCCCCATATCCATCAAACTTTATGCATGAACTAATTTTTACGAGCACCAAACACCGTTGAAGAAAACGGTCACTATAACTTACGTAGGCTTTTCAACTAACATACATTTTGAACCCATACGGTTGTACCTATAACTGGTCCAAAGTCATCAGAGAGAGAATGTAATTTACAATCACCATTACTAATGGTGTGCATGTATGCTGGCCTAAAATGAATTTACAGAGGATTATAGTAGCGGCGAGGAGACTAATGATTTTCAGAAGCGCCTTATTTATAAAATAATTGTAGTTGATTCAGTTCTGCCATTCAGCCTACACACACGTACATTGAATCTTAGATGCTCACAATATTTACAATCTGTTCGATTTAAACGAAAACTTAAAAGTGTAATAATTAGGAAATATATCCCAGACTGAAAAAAGGAAAAGAAATTACCAGTTTGTGAAAGTCCCTTGTAGATCAGAAAATATGTAAACGAAGCTCGTTCATTTTATTATTTGATTGTTTATAAATTCTAAGTATAATATTTATTATGACAAGTCACCATGACTCCATGCAAGAAAAATAGCGTTAATCATTGCTTACATTTATCTAACAGAGCATCTAATCAGGAAATACTCCCAGCCTTTGCCTCTGAAGAGAACGGTTCAAGATCATGACGTCCACGAGACTATATCTTCTTGTGGCAGCCATAGACTTTAGAACTTCCGGAATGACTATGAGAAAGATCCATGTAAAATATCCGCAAATACATGGAATGCTGGGTCAAGAAGCCTGGCGTCCCTAAAGTCGCCGACATTTGCATTCTTCCACTCGAGTACGAGATTCCATTTCTTCGGCTATGAAGTGGAGAAATACGCAGATTCAAGATGACGCTCTATAACAAAATGGTAGGTACCCGAAACACTGGAAATAACAACATTCCTTCTCCAGAAATAAATATCGATAAAATAGTTCTTACTTCTTATAAGTAAAATATAATTAATTTTTACTGACATTGTATAGCAAAAAACTAGGACTTCATATAAGAACTTTTACTAATGAAAGTATAGGAAGATCGAAATTGAAGTAGACAGCTAATAAAATACTGCATTTTAGAAGAACTATCCTTCAGCAAGAAATATAATGAAACGCACATAACTTTATGCCATTTTAGTTGAGGTTGTGACTCACTGAATGCAATATTAATAGAATTACTGGATATCAAGAGTGAGGATTATTTTCAAATGTTCGAAATTAAATTGTTAGCAATGTGGATTTTCTCCCTTAAATGCGAGCAAAAGTGTAGAAGTTTTGCAGAATATATGTGGCTTGCGTGATGAACAAGTTAGATAAAGAAATTTACAAATTGATTAAATTGACTTCATCTTCAAAGATTCTAAATTTATATTAAGATTCTCAGACTCTCAGACTCTCAAAACAAATTTTGACATGGAGGCTGATGGTGGAAAGACACTGCCTTCAATGTCAGTATTTTCCTCGTGTCTTAAATATTTAGTTGACCTTTTGTTTAAGACCTGTCAAGATCGGATCTCTGGTATAGAGAAGACCGACATAAGATGAGTCCTAACAGTTCCTGCCATCTGGAATGACGCTGCGAAGCAGTTCATGCGAGAAGCAGCTGAAAATGGTAGAATGCCTTTATGACACTATTTCCTTATTAGTCTACGTACACCTAGAATTTATCAGAACGTCTCCTTTGATTTTTTAACACATCTCAATACTAAACTATTGGTGTATTTGGCTTATGAAACTAAAGCCAAAACGATCATATGATCTTCCTGTCCTAATCCATTAAATTGATTCAATATTCTATATGGAATATTCAAGATCTCGGATCTTGCTTCTTCATCAACAATAAATACAGAGGCTATCTTACACGTGAGTTTGATTTAGACGAGATTGAGATATTTGGAAAGCCATTTCTGATTTAAAAAGCAGAGGTTTGTCAAAGCCTGGTTTGATTGAAAAGCCATTAAATCACTTCTTAGTATAATTTACATCTGTATTGTTTGCCATACAATTTCAGGCAGAAATTCCTGAACATCAGCTGCTTATAGCCCTTGTGCCTGAGGATGCGTCTATATGTTGTCAGCATCACCATATTAAAATGTTATCCGGGACATAGGGTGGCTTCCAACCTTTCCAGCTGAGATCAAAGTATCTCGTTCTAGATGCAGGAGGTTTATTTTTACTTGCTAAAAAATATAAAACCTGCATCGTGCACTACATAGAACTATTCCATTAAAATACAAGTACCCAGTACTACCAGGATCTGAACAATAGCAAGAACATTGTTGTATAAACCGTAAAAAATATTTTGGCAAGATCTGTAAAGTTCCAACGCCAGAGTGTGTATACGACTACATACAATAATTATCGCATATCATCCGAGGCATCCAATGATCTTGTCGTTTCTACCCTCAACCGTTACAGAATTGCCTGGAGCTTTTTATGTTTTCTGTACAAGATTTACGAATAATGGTATGCATTATGTATATGTATCATCCACCTTTCATTTTGAATTACAAAATGTATATATTCTTTTTAGAATAATTTTATTCACGCTATATATATATATATATATATATATATATATATATATATATATATATATATATATATATATATATCTTTGGGTATGTCTATGTGTGTATGAACTAGATTTCACTTGGATTTGCAAAATGATGTTAGTTTCTTCTCTTTAGGTGGCACAATTGATATTAGGGTGCATGAAGTTATGAATGACGAAGAACTTAGGGGACTGCACAGGACTAGTGATGGTGACTGGGGAGGAACAAAGGTAGACAAAGCCTTCTCCGATCTGCTGATTGATATCGTTGGAAATGACGTCATGAAGGAAGTTGACCAAAAAGACAAATCGGATCTCGTGGACCTCTTTAGAGAGTTCGAGGTTAAGGAGAAAAATGTCAAGCCTAACATGGAAGGTAGCATTAACACGAACGTCCCCGTTGCCCTAGCCGAAATCTTCAAAGGGAAAAGAGGAAAAGAAACCAAGGATAGTATTGCTTCAAAAGCAAAGTACAAGAATCGCATTAGTTTGATTGCGGATAAGTTACGGATAGATTATGATGTTGCCACATATTTCTTTCAAGAATCATGCAACGCGATAGAATGGAACATCTAAAAAACCTGTTTAGTGAGCCCGAAGTTCAGGATGTGCCCACAATTTTGATGGTCGGCGGCTACACCGAATCACATATCCTTCAGCACTTTGTGAAAACCAAGTTTCAGCAGAAGAAGATAATAGTACCATCAGAGCCTGGCTTGGCCGTTCTCTATGGAGCAGTCATATTTGGACACAAGCCTGACAGCATCGCCGAAATGATTTGCAGATACAGATATGGAATGGATATGTTGGTTCCATTTATCCATGGTGAACACCCCTTGGAAAAATTGTACACTACAGATCTAGGTGAAGAAAAACGCTCAGATTTCTTCCTCAAATTTGCACAAATAGGAGATCTGGTTAGAACTGGTGAACCTCAGTATGAGGGTACTCATTATCTGGCAAATTTTGAGGAAGATGCCTTACCCGTCTATGCATCTACTGATCATGACGCTGGCTACGTTACGGATAAATCATGCACACACTTGGGAATCTTTAACATCGACCTCCAGGAGACGGTCGGAAACGATCGCCCAATCTTCGTTCAGATTTACATGTGCGGTACAGAAATATAAGTCAAAGCAGAAGAGGAAAATACCGGTGAGACGGTTTCTGCGACATTCGACTTTGTGGATTAATGTGTGACTCGCTGAGACTTTGTGGTGCATATTTCCAATCATGCTAGATGTAATACTAATGACTGGACTTATTTTGATCCTTTTTTTATTCTTTTTTTTTAATGAAAATAAACATTACAAACCTGAAGATTGAATGAGCTCTTGGGAATTGTTAGACTCTCTCAAAAGAATAATAACGGAGTGTTAATGAATACTTATTCATTTGATTATGTGTCATGCAATGAATTTTGCGCTAAATAATGGAATTCATGCATTTAGTTAATACTAGTATTTTACAAGGATTTGAACAAAGAGTCAGAATATTCTACTTACATGCAAGTTTATATACAGGATCCTTTTACACGTGTTCCATTGCCTCTTATTATATACTCCTTTTTTTCTCCATTAACTTTGCATTGTCAGAATCGTGCAGTGTTTCTCCATACTGCACGGCTTCATACTGCACGACACGTGTGTCTAAAAATAGTATCGCGTGTTAGGAACTACTTTTATTGTAAACAAACAATGTACGCAAATGTAGCAGACACCGGAGCTGTTGCTTTATTAGATTTGTCTGTGGATGAACTAAGCAAGCTGTTTGAGAGTAGAGATGATAAAGCTGACGATGTGGATGAATTCATTGAGTCACAAAAGAAACTTTCAACCAAGCAAGTGACTGAACGTGATATTCACAATGTCCAACGGTGGCTTTATGACAACAAACGTGAGACATGCAGTATCGAAAATATCATTCTGATAATTTAAACACTTATTTAGCCTATGGTTCAGACTATGAATTGTGTTCTCTAGAGTCAGAAACAAAATAGCATAAAAAGACATCTTAAGACCAAATGATATTCCGTTTCTCTCAGAGACCGCCCATTTTACAAGTCCAAGCACTAAATTCGATAAAAATACAACTAAAGAAGGCGGATTTTGGTATAAAAGCAAGTGCCTCGGAGCCAATAAGCCACGATAACGAAGAAGCCTTATTTTCCGCTGACGAAATGGGCTCTCACACCCCAGCCGCTTTGCAATTTCGCCTGTTTTAATTTTTTGAGAAAATGTTTGGATTTATAGTAAAGTCATATAGGTCATGTAGCTGGGGTCCATCCAACAAAGATCATGCAAGTGACAGTACATATAAATATGTCATCTATAGCTGGTAATAAGAATGACAATAAATGTACTTACTTTTCTGCATCTTGAATTTCTTCAAAATGTACTTCTTGATAAACGACGCGAAATTGCTCTGCAATCTAGACTACATTTCCAACAGAAATCACATTCCAAAGGAGAATTAACTGCACTCCAAAACGAAATGAATTTGATATTCCCTAACAAAAATATTTAATCCTGCATCTTCTTGAGAATTTCAATTAAAAGAATTTCATATTTTGTCCACCTTATGATTCCAAACTATCAATGGCAGAACAGTAACACATGTGTAGCTTGCTGTCGAGGCCAGTCCCTCTAGCTACATGTACATCGTACGTAATCGACCCAGCTTATAACGCAAATCCACCACAAATATAAGAGTAGAATTTAGTTGGATCGACAGTAAAAAACAAAATCTCTCTATTCCAGATCAACTGGGAAAGTTGTTCCAGGGCGCAGTCATTCACAATATGACTCAAAATTTCAATTTTAAGTAGACCAAAATGAGATTTCTTTTTGAAACGAATGACTGAGCGCGCGGTACTCTACCAAGTTCAAAGGTCACTGGGCGGTGCCATGTGCGCATGAATACTGTTACTGTGTATTTGTTTAACTACGGTTGTGTATTTACTTTAGAATATAGCAGAAATTCAATTACTTTGTTTCTTGTAGTGTATTCTTTTCATTATTCAGCCTTAGGTAGGAAAGCAAAATGAGTATATAATAAAAAGGTTACTACATTTGTATATGAAAATATGAACTCGTTTTTTTTCTGAGCTAACTGCACTCCTGGCGTCGTGCAGTATAGTTCAGAAAAACTCGTTCATATTTTCCCATACAAATGCATTAACCTATAAATCCTAGATAATTTCTGTAAGAATAAAATTGAACATGCATGAATATATTTATTTCTGTCACTTATTATTTTAATTTATTTTTACAAACACTTTTGATCAAATTGTACTTTCTATGAACGAAGTAATGTAAATAAACATAAATTAATTATAAATGCTTTCCTTACATACCTGGTACTTGACATCATTGTACCCACTAACTAATATATCTCGATAAAATAATAACTTAATTTCTAGTTTTACCTTTCTTAAGGACAATACTTAACTTTTATGGTTCTAGTAGGAAAATTTGAATTTAAGTGCCTTACAAACACTGTATCCTCATGATACAATTGCTTTAAATATAGTTGCTCCAGCCAGTCAGCTTCATTATATCTGATAATCTGACTGATGTAAAAAGTATTTCAGAGTTGAACGGATAAAAAGACATGCAAGTGTCCTTATCATAGACGAAATATAAAATGTGGATTTGAAAGAATAAATAACACAGTTTTGTTTTCACTTGATGTCCTATGCCTGTAAAATTCCCTTTACTTCACTTTCCACCATATTTAAGGTCATACTCCCATAACAAATGTATGCAAGGAATTGATTCCATAAAAATGACATTAATAAATTAGCCTGTGTGTCCTGAAAGAAAGCAGAATTTCGTTAAGTATATAGCCATTAATATCTGCATAATAAGTTGTGTCTATATGGCCACATCATATAACATGTAATAGATGGTTTGTTTGTTTTGTTTTATTTTGTTTTTTGGTTTGGTTTTTTGTTTGTTTGTTTGTTTTTTGTTTTTTATTTGTTTTGTTGTGTTTTGTTTTGTGGTGTTTTTTTTATGTTTTTTTTTTATGCCAATAACAATTCTAAGAAAGAGTGAAAAAATGGATAGTATTTTCTCATGTGGTAAATATGATTGAAACCCTTTTATACTCTGATATGTAAAATTACAAGTAAATGTATACAATGGAAGCAAAATTGAATAATCTTTTATGTTAAAACACTAGGTCAAGTATTGTGTGCAAAATATAACGTGCATTAAAAGACAATGGCAGATAATAACTTGGAAGAAGAAAAAGACTAATAGATAAATAAATATACCCTCTACGCATTATTGCTTCTCAATATAAAAATTGTCAGATTTCAATTAGTATCAAACATAAATATACTTTTCTAAGGGATCGATAACATGTAAACCATTACAACTGAAATTTGATGGAGTAATTGATCTACTAAGATTAATGTCCATTACTTTCAATTTGATAATGATTATAGTACATTAAAAACTTATTTAATAAAAAGCTTTTTCTCTGCATCAAAAATCAAAATTTATTTATCTTTTTGTCTCCGTAAGTATTAGATGGCTTATAAAGTGATAAAAGTGCGTCCAGTTGAACTTTATATCGCTCCACAAATATAATTGCATGTCTGTAAAGAGTTAATATTATTGTTAGCAGATACTACCACTAGCCTCAAATCGGAACCATTAGTAGTTCATGAGTTCATATGTCAAAAGTTGATTCGTTCCACAAACATGGTCACACACGCAGTATAAATGGCTGCTTTCCAAAATGGACTCAACCGATCTGTTAATTTACACTATTTTGCCTTTTGAAACCGATTGTGTTTTATACCTATATTTCATGTAGCAAAGTCATAATGCTTCTGATTCAATGTAGGGTGATGATTACGAATTAGAGATGCAGATAGAACAGCATAGATTAACTATTCCTAACATTGAAATTTGCAGAAAAAACTATATGGAATTGATAATGTCAAAAAATCCATATACACCTCCATGTAATAATGACTGTACTCCACCCCAAAATCTTTTGTAAAGTTACATAACGAACAATTCATAATGATAACTACAACATCAGCCCAGATCGCCCGGTTTAAACTTTCTAATTTGAGGAGATCTTGGTGTTGCGGAGTACAGTTTCGTCAATTACACTTAATAGCACGATTGTTTATGCCCATCGTGTATATGTCACAGATTGTAAACATCCGCTACGTTCATATGATTAATTAGGTTTTGGATTGAGTCCATGCAACATCGTTAAAATGAAAAAAAGTTTAATATCTGTTACAGATAATTAGGCAGTTTGTTTGAGAGTGATAATGTACGTCGACAGTACGTTTTCTACATGTTCCTTGGCCTACCCCAAGGTCAATTATAGGTCCGATATTTACTGTGCATATGCCACGCTGAACATTATGTCGATTCGTGATAGGCATGCATGATAAGCAACGTCTTAAAAATCATCCTTGTAATTTAAATGCTCTCCCATTGCTCGTTCTTGAATCTGGTGGTACATTTTTAAAAAAATATTCTTCTTTGCGAGAACTTTAAAATTATCTGATGTCATGTTCTTAAAAGTTAGCTCTTTTATAAAATGGAATACAGTTTTTAAATAAAGATGATTTGTTATTAGATTTTATGTGATACATTGAAAACTCTACCCGATAAAATGTTAGAATTGAACTCGGCTAGGAAAATAAAGGAATGTATGAATCGGTTTGCAAAACGTTTGATAAAAGCTTACGTTGTTTGCATATGAACAATTTGACTGTGAAGAGTTGTGTCCCTTGACCTGAACGCAAAGTGGTTGTTTGAGTAGAGACACTTACAATTTGTGAATTAAATTCCTAATAATCCTAAATGACCTAAATGTCCTAGTACAAGTCAGATATTATGGAATGTTCCGAATGAATGAAAGTCTTGAATGTCCTGATATACTACAACGATACAATCCAGAATATCTTTGAGAAGGTCCACAAATATCCAAAAATCATATATATAAATCCAAAGGTTAATGAACACTTCATGCTAACTCCAATGAATGTTCAGATAAATAATTCCTTTCGAATTATGGCTACAGCACAACTAAAAACTGATCATAAACAGATTCACAAGGACTGATTTTAAAACAGGATTTAAAATAAGAATGATTATAATGCGTTCATCAAGTCATTATATAGATTTTTCAAAAGACCTATTTCATAACAGGACGTGCATCATTTAATGACCCACAATGCAATAGAACATGCGTCGGTCTTGTGGAAAATCCTCAACCTTGGTGTGAATAATGTCAACACGACTGTCCGTAAACTAAAATATCAGTCAACATCCTGTTGACAACTTAACCAAAACTTACTACATGGACTAAGGTTACGCGCACTTAATAGATTAAATATACGTAACAATAGGATAAAATAATGCTAAATGCAGGATTCTTTGACTCCATGCAGCACTGATTGTTTTCACAACATGCAAATATCAAACAAGATATATACCTTTATAGATCACCCGCATCTCACCTCTGTCCGCGTGGGTTCGAGTCTCGGTTCGGCCAACGTGGGTATGTGAGATAGAGTGCCAGTAGCTTCCCATGGGTCGGTGGTTCTTCCCGGGGTATTCCTCTACCAAAAAAATGTACTGGCCACCATGTATCATGTGCTGACAAATGGCGTTGAATCCACAAAATTAAACTATTCTTATTATAGCTTCTACAGTGATACACATGGAGAATTACTTTAATACAGCAAAGCATCTGTAGGAAATTAAATGAATATAGACGTCCGTCAGCTTAATTTGAGCTTCCCTTTAAAATCAGCTAGCACCATTGCCAAGCAAAAGATAATTTTATTTGCTTGAAAACCCTAATCACATATTTCATTGATACATCCATACAAACGTAAGTTGCAATATTTTGATATAGAGAAGAAGAAAAAAACGTTAATTCTTTGTTCTTGGCCTGATCTGTGACATATGTATTTGACTCGCTTTAGTGTAATTCACAACACATATTTAAGGACTCCAATACCAACGAAATATCAGTTATTGATCACAGACTTCTAGAACTTATCAACTTACTTTGACGTATATTTTACAATAGCGAGCAATTGTCCGCCTTCATTCTATATGTGATGAACACATAGAACAAATCGATGGAGCTGTGAGGAGTTATACATAATTACTTTTCTCCTTTCTTTTGAAAACCTCTTTACTTGCTTTTATTCTGTAAAACAAAGTTCATTACCTCTTGAAATGTTGACTTTTGTGTATCTTTAACAGAATACTGCCAGTTTCGGTTCGTTTGTCGCTTCTGCAACCACTCCCTTTTCCTCTTTCTCTTTAGACTCTCTGGGTGTTACATTCCCCTTCCTACTCTACTGCATATACAAATAATTATCTCTCACTTAGTATATACGCACAGAGGTAATGATTACAATGCAGTCTAAATACAAATTACGAAATCATTCATTATAATACGTCAAAATAACCACACACAAAAATATAATTTTTGTTTATGATTGTATGATCGATGGATTCTGCGGTAATTAATGTTCATGTACCTCCCGCTTGCCCTTTGAATGCAAATTTGTATTCCTATGGAAATAAACATGTCAGAGAAGTATAATGGAAACGTAGCATGCTGTTAAAAGTGAAGTATACTCAAAGAGTTGTAGAAAAGCTTCTGAGTTTTAAGGGGGCCTCAATAGTAAATGGATGAAATTGTACAATAGTCAATGTATGACATAATAACAAATATTAACTGCTTCATGCAAAATTGCGTAGACTTAGAGCATGCCTATATTTGCTCTTACCTTAAGACAAAAACAAAGAGTGGTTTCTTAAACATCAGTAAGCTCCCTTAGACAATTATAACGATACGAAAGATATTATTTATATTGTAGAGTTGCAGCATGATATCAAAAACTCTAGTGACGCTGTTTATAAATGAAAATATTTTGATATGTCTATGCATCCGACTATAACAAAATTATTGATAAATGCACACAGGAAATTTATTACATAAATAAATCTTTTTTAAATAGTACTTTTTTAGCAAAAGAGCAAAATAACAATTATAAGGTTCAAACTGACATTACAATTCTTGACATCAAATCGATTTGTATTCCATCATCACCACTATAACCATTTACCACCACTGCTTCTACTAAAAGATTTTATAAGTACCACTGTTGGGCATGTCGGTGGTGGTGGTGTTGCATATATTGGTATGTAAATGCATCTCAAGGCAAATGGCACCACCATACCGAACATAGGTCACATAATCTATATCAACATCAAATGTTGTTTTAATGAAATGAGTTAAAAAAAGAATAAAAACTATCTACATCTGCCCATGTATTTCTCTATCCACATTGTCAGTATTATATAAAAAATATATCAGAAAAAATGCCAACTGCTAATTTAAAACAGGCTAATCATTAAAGCCATAGTTATAATTATCATCTGCAACGACTATGCTTCGATCATCAACAGGACCGGCGATGCAGTAATTGAATGCAATCAGAGAATAATAGGTACATGACAATGTAATTGGTGTTTTTATTAAATATTCAAAACGTAATGCTTGATTTGACACCAATCGAAAACAAATGATGCTCTACGATGATACGGTCTTTCAGTGTTAGAACTGTGGATATTTCCTATTGTTTATTTGCACTTGTTAAAAATACTTCTTCATAACAGAGGGTTGTAACTTTGCCTTGACCATAGTTGTTTTACATTACGCAATTGGTATGGTGGATTGTTTCGCTGCAGATCCTCTAATTTTTTTATATGGGTAGACCTGATTTTATTTCTTTTTGATATGTTTCTCAGCTATATTTTTCGGGGGATCTATTTACTAAATTCATTATTTCCATCAACAAGTTTGCTTATTTCTTGAGCAAAAATACACATTACTATTTTCAATCAATCTGTGAATACAAAATGCATTATAAATAGCCTTTGCTCAATGTTAAAGGAACTGTGAGGTATTACAGATTTGTATCATATTTTTGCTATTTTCACAAAAATGTCAACTAACTGACTAAAATCTATGAATATTGGCACATCTCGATACTAATATTCAGCATGTCTGTTGTAGTAAGTGTGGTACTAAAAAAGTCAGGAACAAAACAATAAACAAACAATAAAGCATGGATATTTAGCATTGAAACACCTTAATATAAAAGACCATGCATTCATTTACAAATAGTCTTCATGAATGAAAAAGGTATTGGTCTCTACAGCGCAAAAATTCAAAACCAGATACTTGAATCCAGGTTGAAGAGGCTTCGGGCCCGCTTCAACTCCAGTTAAACTTTCAATCGGCAGATGGCGACAGAAGGATACTGCTATCCCAGGTTACCAAACAATTGAAAACTATTCACTCGGAATTTCTGCTTTAAGAACTTTAGACACATATAAAACACCTTATATAGATGACAGACTGAATCTCAGTCAGTTTATTTACATACATTACTTTTAGAACGTATGTTTTAAACTGTATGTGTTATAATGCACTTGTCTGTTATAAAGAACTTTCGCCAGAGTTTTCAATAATGAATATATCTGGATTAAACAACACACTAAAATACGTGTCCTTCTGATGTATTACATTTTCATATTGAGAATAGTCAAGTACTTACTCTACCTTCGGGTAAATTGAAAGAAAAATATTTTCATAAAGCTTTCAGTGATGATTGTTTATGGATACAACGAGGTATTAATGTACATATCCTACCGAAACATTAACTTTTGTAATATTGATGAACCTAACCCAAGAAAGAATAAAGCGATGTGCATAATTTGCAAATAAATTCGTTATAAATACATGCAGACAAACATACATCCAGCCATTAAACTAATAGAAACCAACCGTTTAGCAACATTGTGTACTTCATGTATATAAAAAGCCTTCCATATAGCATTCAACATGGCGCTCGCAGAACAACCAAGGATCAAGACACTGTTACTAAACTGTACATGATTCGCAAAAGACTGTTATCGTTGTTGTCGATTTCGGGAAACCTTTTGACACCGTTTTTCAATATATCTTCAGCCTAAAAGAAGAATCAATCCTAGGATTACATTTCATTCTTTCTTAAAGACCGAGCTCAAACTGTTCATTAGGGTCACAAATAAAGACCAATCTCTTCTCCCATTAATCCTTCAATACTCTCTTTGATCTATCTAAAAATGCATTGTCAGATGAGGTGCATCAATGTAGCTGTAGGTATGTATCAGTGACTTTTCACTTCCGCATTGTATGTATTGACTGAAAACATGCAATCCAGTCGAAAAGAAGAAATACATTTTCCGAGAAGAGAAATAAGACGTGATCTTTTCTCCAATATATATTATTCTTTTAGAGAGATAAAATTAGTGATGAACGCAAATGAAATTTTCAACTCCTCTGCTTCTATGTAACCAGTGTGTATTCTCCTTTGCGTATAAATCAAGATACGGTTCAGAATCTGAATAATTTTAGGTAATTAGCTGCCAACGATCTGGTAGTTGTTATTTCAACAAAAGTGACAGAGATTATACTGAAAGATTCGCTAAAGTAGTTATTTCCACTGAGACATTATAAGTCGGCTATCTTGCGAGACGCTCATTCGTTTTACCTCAGCTTATCGGTAGCGCGCGTTGCCGCGGAAACGGATTAAGTAAAGCCAACGTACCGGATCGGCACAATCACAAAGAAAACTTTAAAATGCATCTGAAAATTTTAAGTTTTTTTGTTTGGGTTGTTTGTTTTGATTTTATTTATTTTATTTTATTTTATTTGATTTTTGGAGGGGTGGGGGGTGAGGGGAGAGGGATAGGAATGTAAGAATAGCGATCATACATGTTTTTCCTGTATTCAACGAAATCCCTCGCGTGTGCTGAAACCTTCAGGCTCAGGCTTCAACGACCCGTCTGTGTTCGGCGAACTTTGATGACTAATCAACGTTCCTTAATGGGCAATCTCCACTATTTACTGATGAAGCTGTACCAGATCTGACTAACTAAATTACCGATACAATTGCATACTATTGAATTTGAAAAGTACCAAGTAATAAAGGTTTTTAATCAGTAAAGATCGAATCTGGTCAATTAAAATCAACAACATTACTGTAAAGACAGCGAAGACAACAGTTTATTACTAGGAACGTGGAAACCAAAGGTCAGAGGTTCAAAGAAAGAGCTGCAATGTAAACAAAAGATAAAAACTAGAATAATGTTCCAAACCATGGCATCCTTGAAATAAAAGTAAACTTGTAAGAGTCATGACATGTGATATTATATTATAGACGACTTAAATTATTTGTGTTGCATAACTTTGATACTGCAGAATATACAATGACCTACCTTGGACTGGCATAAGATCAACTTTTTATTATTTCTATACATACAAAAAAATGCATTCATCATAATTTGGTGGTCGTGTACAAGTATCACCTCATACTCTCTTGCGCTGAACATTTCCTTCTACATGACTCTGGAACCAAGTATCATTAATTCCAATTTCTCTTCTTTCTTACCATCGGTTGAAGGAGATTCCACCCATCAATACACACGCAATACCTTACCTACCTATTATTTATTAGTTTATATCGCTTTTTTTCTCAAATTTTTCATTCGTTCATTATAATGCTGCCCAGACTGTACCTCCTTGTAATAACTGTCAGCGATTGTAGAGAATATTTGCTACATGTAGAATTAGATACTTTCTTATACCTATTAGCATTCCTTCCAGGAATTGTGTCGCGATTCTTGTAAGCGATCAAAAGATAATTCTGACTTACGCAGAGAAATATTAATTGGTTCGACAAAACAATCATCTAGCATGTTGTACACATATATCCTTTAATCGTTGTCTTGTGTAAAAAACAAAAAAAAAAAAAAAAAAAAACGCCAGGCTTGTGACCGAAATTCATGCCCATAATTCACACATTGACTTTCACAAACGAATGCGTGAGTCATCAAAATATGTTGTCGAGGTCGTTGTTATTTATCAATATCCTTCTTTAACATTAAAATCTCTCTCTCTCACTCTCTCTCTCTCTCTCTCTCTCTCTCTCTCTCTCTCTCTCTCTCTCTCTCTCTCTCTCTCTCTCTCTCTCTCTCTCTCTCTCTCTCCTAAACTCCGTAAATTTTCAATGAGATGTTCTAAAAGTTAAATAAATCATAAACTCTTAAAACAGACTTAAGCTTCAAGGCTTTCTTCATTTCATTTAAGCTTAGCATTTATAAGGACGTCGAAGGGTATTAGAACAATGTATTAAAAATAGATTGTATTCATACCCGTTAACATTCCCTTTTTCCTACTTAATACTTACTCAAAAATAACTAAAAACTATTTCACACTGAACTGTTGTCCAAAAAGGCTATATAAATTAGTGATATTTTGTGTCTGATGTTCGGCAAATATTTAGATTCACAGGTATTTTATTCTTAAGTATGACATGGACGCACTTCTTCACAAATGATTCCTATATTTTTCAATTGGTTCATTGTGTCTTTTACCCAGATCTTTGAAACGAAATTGGGAATACAGGTTTGTGATGATCTCGGTTGTATGTGCTTGTGTATGTCTGTGTGTGAGTGAACGATATCATTGTTTTTGACAATCTCATTAGCAGAGAGAACAGGGAATGTATAGTATCTGCATCTCTGTCTATCTGTAGGTCAAACTTTCTTTTCGGCTCTATAACTTTCAAGACACTTCAAATTTTAAGGAATGAAACTTGACATGACTGTGCATTATCAATAGACCGTGTATTGTTTACCACATAGGGGTGTTATCTTCAAGGTTAATGTTACAGTTCAATATTGTAGGTTCTCCGTCAAATTTTCATTTCCACTCTATAACTTCTGGGCCATTTCAGATTAAGGGATGAAACTTGGTATATTTATACATCAACATTAGAAGGTGTGTTGTCTACATCAATCGGGTCTTACCTTAAAGGTCATGGTTTCGTGTCAATGCAAGCTTTCCATAGCACCTTCCTTTATGCTTTACAGCTTTTAAGCCATATGAGATTAACCGATGAAATATGTTATACTTATTTATCATCATTAGAAGGTGTGTTGCATATTTGGGGTTCTATCTCTAATGTCAAGGTCATAATTCAATTTTTTTTTCCATCACACTTCCTCTCACTAACATTAGAGCCATTTGAAATTAAGGGATGAAACTTAGTATACTTATGTATCATTTTGAGAAGGCGTGTCACATTTTACTGGAGATCCTGTCTTCAAGGACAATGTCATGGGTTAATAATTTAAGTTTTCCGTCACACTTTCCTTTCGACTGTATAACTTTAGAGCTGTTTGGGGCATGAAATCCGGTATACATGTTTATTGTCAATATTTATTGGATTATTCTGCTTGAGTGCTATCTTCAAGGTCAAAGTCACATTTCTATATTTTATGGTTTCTTTTGTTTCTGAGTTGTATCTTAAAAGCTTTTTAAGGTTCTATGGTGAAATATGGTACACATACTTTTTTCTGCAGCTTATGTATCACAGTCAAGGTTTTATGTTCATGGTCAAGGTTAGTCTGCGTCTGCTACCGTGTACAAGGCATTTTACTTCAAACGTCTCGGCACTAAATAGTCTCCATGTGTTACTTTGCCCCAAATCACTAAAGCAAACCATGACGTTCAGCTAGAACCATGAAACGTTATTGTTTTCCATGTCTAGTCACTAATTCTATAGCTCTCTCCTAAATGTCAAGAGTTTAATAATTGTATACTTTTGTGACATTGCTATTTAAGGTCAGAGACAAACATTCATTGAATGAGCTTATTATACCTTACATGTAAGTACTAATGAATTTTGATCAAATCAATGCATATGTTGCATGGCTTTGATGGCTGGCCCGTCGTGAACGTTTGGACAAGGTCAAACCATACAAATTTCACACCAAACTTTGTTCCGTTAGCGCAAACCTTTTTAATTTGGAAAAATAAAGTCGTAAACGGAGAGTGCAATATTAAGCAAATGCTATTTTTAGTAGATGGAGCAGCCTAATTTACATCATTAGGTGCATGGTTGTGACGCGGATGCCCGCGGAGGTAAAAATAAAGGTCGATACAGCTATACTGTATACAACGTGTGTTACGACTCTAGGTCTTAAAATAACGTAACAGAAAGAAAGTGAAACCAACACTGTAAGTAAAATCAACAAACAGTTCATTTCTAGACAATTAAAGTGAAAATTCAAAAGACACTTACAGTAACGTGAATTAATGTCCAAATAATCCAATAATCCTAAGTGTCCTAATCACAAGACATAAATATAGAATGTTCCGAATAAAATCCAGTATCCTTGAATGTCTTGATGTGTCGGCAGTCTTGAATGTTCACATAAATCCCAAAGTCAAGTATTAATCCAAAATGAGAATTAGCACTTTTAGTAATTCCAATGAATATTTCAAATATGTAATTCTTCTCTGAATTTGCTCTGATTTTCACAACTGTAACATCTGATTACTAAAATTAATTCCTTAACAGAACTCAGATGCAGTAAATATGTTGTTTACAAAATGACCACTAATATACAACTTGCTTCATGGAAGCATACTATAAATTCAATATACATAACACCTCCCCTCATAAAGAAAAATAAAGATTTATGTAATAAAGCTTTCTATTAAAAATGCATTCTCAAAATTACATAGGAAGATATCTTATAATTGTCACTCAGCTCAAATACGCAAAATAAAACAATATAGTATATGCAAGTGAAAGTACATCTGCGATCACATTGTCTTTTCCCCGCATGTATCGAATGTCAATGTTATATTCCTGCAGTATTAAACTCCATCTCAACAATCTCCATTTTTATCTTTCATTTTGTTGATGAGGGGATTTGTGATCACTGTATACAATAACCAGAGAAAAAGCCGAGGTAACATGCACTTCAAAATGTTGTATCAAAGCCAAACATTCCTTCTCAATTGTGGCATCATTTTTTCTTGTATTTGTTTAATTTTTTCGAAAAATAACACACAGGGTGATCCACACCACTGTTGTCTTCCTGAATCAATACTCCACCAACCCCTACATCACTTGCATCAACAGACATTTTAAATAATTGGCTGAAATTTGGTTTCTGAAAGACCTGGTGCTTTCTTAAGCATGGCCTTCAATTTATCAAAGGATTCCTGACACTGGTCAGGCCAAGGATTTCTTACTCAACAAATTTGTCAACGGTACGGCAATTATGGAAAACTTTGAGCAAAATTTCCCATAATATCTATCCATACCTAAAAGTCGCATCAGTTGCTTTTTACAAACAGGCACAGGGAATTCAGCGATAGCTTTTACCTTAGATTCTATAGGTTTAACATGATCTTGTCCCACAATATGTCCTAAAAATATGACACAAGCATGGCAAAAACTCACTTTGCTCACATTAATCGTCAAATTTACGAATGGTTTCCAAGTGATCTTCCCAGGTGTCGTTGTAGATACTAACTTCATCGATGTACGCGTCACAACTATCTAGACCACATGTTATCATGTTCATCAAACGTTGAAACGTTGCCGGAGAATCCTTCATTCCAAACGGCATGACTTTATATTGATGCAGCCCATCTGGAGTTACAAATGCTGACATTTCCTTTGCCTTTTTTGTGAGTGGAATTTGTCAGAATCCTTTTAAAATGTCAAGCTTGGTGACATATTTCGCATTTCCAATGTTATCAATCCAATCATCCATTCTTGACATTGGAAATGAATCCGTTTTGATGACACTGTTGACTTTTCTATAGTTAGTACACATGCAGAATGTATTATCTGGCTTAGGCACAAGAATACATGGTGAACTCCAGTTACTTTTACTTGGTTCTATAAAATCGTTCTCCAGTAAATACTGAATTTCTTTCTTCAAATATTCCTTTATGAGGATTTATCCTGTAATGATACTGTTTCACAGGCGCAGAATCTACAATGTCAACGTCATGATAAATTTTACTTGTTCGTGTTGGAACATCAGGAAACAAGTGCTCATACTCATGTAATATCTGTTTTAGTTCATTTCTTTCCTGTTGTTGTAGATGTGAAAGTATCTGGTCCAGATTGTTCAATATTTCTGAATTTCGAAGGTTGGTTAAACCAGAATCACTACAGTCAGATTATATTCCATCGTTGACACCCTCACTCTATGGGACAGATACAACTAAATTAATTGAATAATTAATTCGGCTATCTCTGTCATAATATTCCTTCAACATATTTATGTGACAAAGTTGTTTCTGTTTCCGCCTCCGAGGAGTGTTAATCATATAACTTAAGTCATTTACTTTCTTTTCAACGGTATAAGAACAATCAAATTTAGCCCGTATGTGATTTTGAGGTATGGGGAAGAGAGCCAAAATGTTCTCACCAGGCTTACAACTCCTTTCAAGTGTATTTCTGTCATACCTTAATTTCATTTTTGACTGAGTAGAGGGAAGATTAGTTCTTGCAACTTCACAGGCCTTTGACAATTTTTTGTGTTTGAAATCAGAGACGTAGTCAAGAAGATTAATCTTTGAATCTTCATTTGAAAGAAGTTTCCATTTCAATAATTTCAATGGTCCACGGACAGCATGTCCAAACACTAGTTCAAAGGGACTAAAACCCAACTGATTCCCTAACAGCAAACGACAACAAATGAACACCCTCATCCCAATAATTTCCTGTATCAAGCAATATGACCGAATCATATTCTTCAAAAGGTTGATGAAGTCTTTCCAAAGCCATTTGACTTTCAGTGTGATAGGTGGATAATTTAATCTCCGGGATGTATAATTCATACATAACTTGCTGGAAAATTCCAGACATAAAATTTTACCCTTGATCCGACTGGTCGGATTTAGGAAGGCCAACAAGTGTAAAAGACTTCACCAAAGCTTTCACAATAGTTTTTTTTTATTTCTCAGAGGAATTGCCTCAGGAAATCTTGTCGACGCACACACGATGGTCAACAAGTATTGGTTGCCTGACTTGGTCTTCGATATGAGACAGTCACAGTCTACTATTATTCTACTAAATGGTTCGTCAAATGCAGGAATAGGTCGCAGATGAGCCGTAGGTTTTATCTGATTGGGTTTTCCTACAATTTGATAAGTGTGACAAGATCTACAGTATTTAGAAACATCACTTTTTAAGTTTCGGACAGTAAAAATAATTCAAGATCTTGTGATAAGTCTTATTGACTCCTAAATGACCAGCCAAGGAAGTTTCATAGGCTAGACTAAGAATTTCCTGTCGATATGACTTAGGAATGACAATTTTATAGCTCGCTGACAACTCGTCACCAGCGGGTACCTCAGGTGGTCTCCATTTTCTCATAAGAATTCCATTCTTCACAAAGTTACACTCTGGAACTTGTGTGGCTTCAGTTTCACTAATAGCGCTCTGAAACAAACAGGAGATATCAGGATCTTGTACATGTAAGAAAACAATTGATTGTCTTTTGTCACCCTGATTAGAATAGAAAGAATGAGTTGTAAAAAGAGGATCACTGGGATCAATACCTTCTAATTTCCCAATATGAGGAGAGAACGTTGCCTCATCAAAAGACTGATCAATAAATGTGTCAGTAAAGGAATAATTTCCTGATCAACATCATTCTCAAGAGCTCTGGTAACTGCACAAGCAGGATACAAATCATGGATTTCAATCTAAATAGGATACACTTTTGCATCCAAACAAGACTTGTCAGTTACAAGTGGAGTAACCACGACCTTATCTCCAGCTAGGCTATCTAGCAACAAATGGATGCATTCTATAGGTAAAGTAGTCACTGCCCCAAGAGTCACAGGTTAATTATTCTACGTCTGATGCCAAATTAACAAAGTGGAGATTAACATTTACAAAGCCGCACTCTACTCCCTGAATAAGTACACTTTCACTTGAAGAAGACTTCTCAGACAAAGGAAAAGTACCTGATAACAAAAAACTCTGAGATGCTCCTGTGTCCCTTAATATTTTAATATGGATAGGTTTGGCAGAATCACCAATAAGTGATATAGAACCGTCTGACATGCATGATTCATATGTCTTCAAAATAGAATCAGACTGGGGTTTGTTTGATCCAACAAATGTATTGCTTTCAATACAAGTCCGTGACCTTGACCTCGTTGAAATAGAGCATTTGGAATAGCTCTGTCTTTATTCTGTTGCTTATTTGTCAGCCTGAAACAATCAGAAATGACGTGCCATTTCCTTTTACAATAAGTGCACGTAGGAAGAGATAAGGATTTCTGATCAGTCTTATGAGATACTTGATTCTTAACAATTGTGCTGTTTTGAAATTTACAAGTACTCGTTTGAGATTGAAATGGTCTTTTTTTTTACCAGAAGACTGCTGAGAGGAAGACAAGTATATTGACACCGGAAACCTTGTGAGTCAAGGAATAATCATCAGCCATACGAGCACCATTTTCCAAAGTTTCCACTTTCTGCTCGTCAAGATAGGTCCTAACATCACCATGGATGGACCTCTTGAACTCTTCAGTTAATACGAGCTGTCTGAGGTTATCGTAATCTTGATCAAAATTCTTCGCTGAGCACCACCTATCAAACAGTTGTTCTTCTTCCCTTGCAAATTCGACATGGGTTTGTCCAGTTTCTTTTCTACAATTCCTAAACTTTTGTCGATATGCCTCGCGTACCAACTCATAACCCTTCAAGATATATCCCTTAACCACACCATAATCAGTGATGTGTTGTACTGACAGTGAAGTGTAGACTTCACGACCTTTGCCAGTAAGTACACTTTGTAATAACAAAGTCCAATGCTCTCTTGGCCATTTCAAGTTTTCAGCAATTTTCTCAAAGTGACGAAAGTATTTATCTTCTTTTTTCCTGAAAAGGTGGTACTAGCCTAATATATCTGGTAACATCAAAACCTGAACTTGTGTGAAAAGGAGGGGGAGTGCTCCGCTTGCCATTTCTAATTCTTTTAATCTCTATTGCATTTGTCTTTCTTCTCTCTGCATTTGTGTCTCCTTCTCCTCTCTCTGCATTTGTTTCCCTTTCCTCTCTCTCTCTCTCTATGTATCCGCGTTTCCCTTTCCTTCTCTCTCTCTCTCTCTCTCTCTCTCTCTCTCTCTCTCTCTCTCTCTCTCTCTCTCTCTCTCTCTCTCTCTCTCTCTCTCTCTCCATCTGCATTTCTATGTCCATTTCCTCTTTGAAGCTTTCTTAATTCTAATTCCATCTGGTTTTTTAGCTGTAATTCCCCTAATTTTCAATCAAAACCTGATACAGAATTATCAATTAAACCCAAAACACTATCATCCAAAATTTCCTTTCCCATCAAATATGGAATAAAAATATTTTTTTATCTCTTGCTTTGTCAAAGACGCTTTCGCTTCAGAAACAAAGTTTTTAACCTTAGATGGCATTGTAAATGCTTCCTGGTTTCACTAAAGATTTCTCAAATGGGTGAAATAAAAATCTTGACCAAGGACAACGAAAATTCCTAAACAAAGTCAATGCAAATAGTAAGTTAAAGAAGTTCAGATCCCGGACGATCCCCCAATTTCTGTTACTGCTCTAGGTCTTAAAATGATATAACAGAAAGAAGATGAAAGCAAAAATGTAAGTAAAATCAACAAGCAATTTATCTCTAGACAATTAAAGTGAAAATTCAAAAGACACTTACAGTAACGTGAAGTTATATATATATATATATATATATATATATATATATATATATATATATATATATTCATAATTTAATATCGCTAAATGAGTAATAATTAATAAAACATGCATCCTACCTGTGGATAAATGATATAATATTCATATTTATGTATAAATCATATACTTTGGTCACCCTTGGTGTTGAATCAAACATTGTTTGTATTCGAGTGTAAATCCTATAATTTCATCACTCTTGGTGAGAGAAACGGACAGTATCCATATTTGAGTACAAATTCTATACATTGATCGTCCATGGTGATATATATCCATATATCAATCATATTTGCTTACAAGTTCGTAAGTCGATTCTTGTTTGATTTTCTCGTTAAAGCAATAAGTTCTGATTAGTTCCATATTAGGAACTATATCATTTCCTTATATCTGTTGTTGAACTCGGGGCGCATCATTGCTGAACTTTATGCGCACGAGTATGGTGTCTTCACTAAATCCAATCCCAACCCGGCTTCATCCTGTTACATGTATTATCACGCAACTTCTCAAACAAAAATAAATACTTCTTTTGCACAGTTTATTTTTAATCATGTTATGTTTAAAGGAGTAGCCAGAAAAAAAAAAGGGGGGGGGGAGCGATCCTAGTGGCGGAGTTGCTGAGGTACTGGGAGGAAGAGGAAACAATTGACGAAGATCAACGCTAGGGCAGGAGTTACATTTTTTTTTTTTTCCTCAGGAAATGCGAGGACTGTGTTAAGCCTAAATCATAATAGTTAACTACGTTTATTTGTTTTGGAAAGAAAGAGAGAAATAAAGAGATAGAGAAAGAAGGAGAGAGAGACAGACAGACAGACAGAGAGAGAGAGAGAGACAGAGAGAGAGATCCAAATCACACAAAATGAAAATGTTTCAAATCGACAATATTGTAGCGATTATATTTTTCGATACTAATGCACTTATACTGCTTATATTGTATGCACGTTGTATTTCTGCCTTGAGCTTATCCGTCCAAACCACACTGTTCACAGTGAATGATCTTATTGGATTTGTACTATTTTTTGCCTCCAGCTGGAACGCATATAAGCGAATTTCCTTTCAATCATTCAACCTAAAAGGAGGAAATATTATTTTCAACTCGGAAACAATATAAAAAGATGTGTCAATATGCCAACAGCAATGCTTGTTGTGACGCGAAAGCCGTTACCGGGACAGACCACTGACGTATTCCGATCAATATTTGAGACTCATTGAAACTTCAATACTATTATTGAGTCACAGGCACTTGATTCAATCAGTGGAACACTCTCTAAAAATAATATTCATCATCATGGCGGATTCTCAACACGTGCGTATTATGTTTGTCTCATATGTGTCTTAAGAAACGTTTATATAAATGTTAAGTTATACCGCCTTCTTTGCATGCATGAGTGCATAAGTGCATGCGTCATAATGCATATTCGCCTATAAGTATGGGCCCGTTTCATTCTGAATCGTACACCACCTTCGATCTTCGAAAGTATTTACCTGGGCCAGTTACTATCTAGTTGAGGATTATTTAATCTCTTGAAATCTTACAAAATTTCAAACCGAACCTTGTTCCGTCTACGCATACTTTTTTAATTTGGAAAAATAAAGTTGTTAACGGTGAGTGCAATGTTAAAGAAAAAAGAAAATGCTATTTATAGCACAAGCACTTCCTAATATACGTGTTAAGGTGCATGGTTGCGACTCGGATCCTCGCGCAGGTAAAACTAAAAGTCGGTACATTTATACTGTATAAAACGTGCACAATACCATCCGCTATAATCAGTAAAATTAAAATAAAGGCTACAAAACTACAGTGAAAAAATTATCTGAATCATAATAATGTAATGTAGGTAAAATATAGACCTTATCATTTTTTTGTTAATTATATGCCACACATTCCAAAATAATGAAGTCTGAATAAAAATAGCAATATAATATTTTTGTAAAAATATAATTAAGTACATTTAAAATAGCAAGTAATTTACTAATTATTATTATTATTATATAAGACAAAAAAAACATATACACATACATGCAAAAAATGGATTAATTCAAATAATAATTAAAATATTCAGATGACAATACTTTTTCCCAGATCAAAAACAAATACAAAAAATTCTTTTTTAAAAAAAAATATAAATAATATTGTATAATAATGCTGATATTTTGTATCACAATTTTAAAATTAAGAAATTGAATCAGATTGTACAATAAATAATCTTAGTAATAATGATTTATATGTTTATCAGACATTTACACTTATAGTTATGAATTATTTGTATTTTGAACAAAATCAATAATAATAATAATAATAATAATAATAATAATAATGTCTGCATTACATGCTTTTTTAAAAATGTTAATCAAATTGCTGGCATGCTATATGCCATGTCAATATGAATTAAATATATTTAAATGGTGAAGACACTATGTTCATACTGCATTTTTGTGGAATTTTAACATATGATATAAAAATGATAAAAATCTATAATCTAATTATGTGACATATTTATGAGTTAGAGAATGACATATGATTAAGAGAATTTTGGTAACGTTGTTTTGTATCCAAAGATTATAGTCATAGTCATTAAAATAGTAGGCATCTTGCATGGTTATACAGTATAGATCCACATTACAACCGTGCACCTTACAATAAAAGTATTAACTATTTGATTATACATTTCTATCTTTAATTTTATTCATCACTGATATGGTAAAAAAAAGTATAAAAAATATTTAATTTATATTTACATGGCAATTAGCATGCCAGCAATTTGATTAACATTTAAAAAGAGCATGTAATGTAGACATTATTATTATTATTATTATTATTATTATTATTATTATTATTGTTGAAAATACAAATAACTCTAAATATTAGTGTAAATGTCTGATAAACATATAAATCATTATTACTAAGATTATTTATTTTACAATCTGATTCAATTTGTTAATTTAAAATTGTGATACAAAATATCAGCATTATTATACAATATTATTTCTATTTTTTTTATATTTTGTTTGGTATTTATTTTTGATCGGGGAAAAAAAGTATTGTCATCTGAATATTTTAATTATTTGAATTATTACTTATTCTGCATTCATGTGTAAAGGTTTTATTTTTGTCTTATATAATAATAATAATGAGCAAATTACTTGCTATTTTAAATGTACTTAGTTACGATATTTACAAAAATATTATAATGCTATTTTTATTCAGACTTTATTATTTTGGAATGTGTGGCATATAATTAACAAGAAAATAATAAAGTCTATATTTTACTTACATTGCATTTTTATGATTCAGATAATATTTGTCACTGCAGTTTAGTAGCCGTTATTTTAATTTTGCTGATTATAGCGGATGGTATTGTGCACGTTTTATACAGTATAAATGTACAGTCTTTTAGTTTTACCTGCGCGAAGATCCGCGTCGGAACCATGCACATTACGACGTGTATTACGCAGTGCTTGTACTAAAAATAGCATTTTCTTTAACATTCCACTCGCCGTTAACAACTTTATTTTTCCAAATTAAAAAAGTATGCGTAGACGGAACAAGGTTCGGTTTGAAATTTTGTAAGGTTTGAAGAGATTACATAATCCTCAACTAGATAGTAACTGGCCTAGGTAAATACTTTCGAAGACCGAAGGTGGTGTACGATTCAGAATGAAACGGGCCCATACTTATAGGCGAATATGCCCATACTATAATCCTTTAACAAAAGAAACGCTTTATGTTGGGATTTGTTTGAGATTCGTGTACCAATGTGCACTTGGGTCTTAAACTTGTATCGAACCCCGCCATCCCCCCTCCTTATTAGTTGTAGGCACAGTGGCGGCGCGAGGGTTCGAGCCGCCCGGGCTTGGGGGGGGGGCAATGTTTTTTAGTGGCGCCCCTACCGAGGCTCCTGGGGCCGATGTTCTTTAGTGGCGCCCCTACTCTACCACAGATAAGTTTTTATGTCATTTGCCAACCTCCCCCCCCCCCCCCATGTGTTTTGTAAAGAATTGCCCCCGTTACACTAAGGTAAGGTGAAATACTATGAAAATTTCAGATGCAAAAAAAAAAAAAAAAAAATCCCAACAGCGCCCCCCTTTCCTGGCACACGGGGGAAATTGCCCCCACCCCAACCCCCCTCGCGCCGCCATTGCGCTCTTTAAAGGAACTGGTGTGCTTTTTTTTTTCTTCACGTGAGCTAAGAAATACATGGATATTTTCATACATACTTATGCTAATAAATACACGGATATTTTCATACATACTTATGCTAATAAATACATGGATATTTTCATACATACTTATGATCAAGCTTCAAATATTTACCCTAATTTAAGCTGCTGCGAAGACTATTACACATGCCAATGTTTTAACTGAACAGAAAGAACCTTTGGCGAGCCTCACATCCATGCCTAAGTTACTGAGTGCACAGGTAATAATCATGTTGATTTCTCTGTGCATATCACATAGTTAAGTACCTCTGTTTCTAATCTCTAATCTCGAGATGTACTACAGAGTTTTCGAATTTAATGCGCATGTGATAAATGTAAACGGAGCGTGTATTGCTGGTAAGTAAGCTAAATAGCCACACACATACACCCACCCCCCTTCCATTCTGTTATTGACATATACTCTGCGTAATCATGTATATGTGCCTCCTAAACGGCTGCAACAGACCCGATGAAAACCAAATCAGAAAGATATTCACTGTGCGTTGATATCATAAACATAGTGCACACATGTATACCTACTCGAATGAATGCGTAGTATATATTGGTAAATGACGATACAATTCGTTCATTGTACTATAGCATGTCAATCAAATTTCTGCTCTATTGTAACTAAAACATGGACGAATCAAGATGAAGAGAAACGCTCATGTTTTTACTTGTTCTAGCAAGAATAGAAAACGAAACTGCCATATATCAACGGGACAACTATTAAATCACATAACTTGAAAATTAATCGCGCAAAACTCAACTACCGTCTTTGTAGAAGGAATTTAGTTTCTAGTCGGTTACCCCCTGGCTATTCTTTCTGGAAACAGTAGATATATTTAAACAGGTAAGTGCCAGAGTGAGATATGTATATACCAGTAATGACTGGTTCAAGTGTGTAGAGACTTTACTCGAGGTATTCAACTTTATGTTAAATATATTAAACTTGTTGTGTAACAACATGTTGGTTGTTAAATTTAAATGGTTTTCAGTCATATAAACATGGTATGATATTTTTCAAGGTGATAATTGCAATTCTGGCGAAATTATGTCTACTTTTGAGTATGAAAATACCTTCCATTTTGGGCGGGGAGGGGGAAGAGAACACAGACCCTTGTATGAATGAAGTCAGGGTTATTTCTTTTTAACCATATACACCTGCAATGCTACGGGTATATGTGATATATACTTCAGAGATAATTAGCTTGTTATCTTAACACAGATCTTGTAACTCAGTGATCACTTTGAAATGCAGTTTAACATTATTTCTAAATACGATACAAGTCGATACAAATACCAAAGGAAATATCTCAAGAATCACGGTTGATGCAAATATTATCTCAAATTCTATTTAGTCACTCCCCGTATGAAATGGATAGGCGGAAACTACCCGTCATTGAGACGGAAACCACTTGGTTTCCGCCTGGAATGTTTCCATTCCAGGTGGAATTGAGCAGGAGACTTTATTTCTTTAAGATTTCAGTCTGACTTGCGTCTCTCATCCGAGACGTACTTCTACATTTTTCCGCCTGGCTATGGAGAAAAACACTGACCGCCATGTTCTGAGACGTCATTTTTTCCTTAGAAATTTTTACAAGGCGGAAATTTGAGTTTAGAATGAGGGTGAACTGGACTTTTAAATTTGCAGAAGGCGGATATTTTGGACTTAGAATTCACAGGAGGAGGATTTTTGTATAAGTTAGTAATAAAGAACTTTTACCAGAGATAATTAAAAATAAGGGCTTTAATATATGGTTTTCCATTTGCAAAGACCTAACTTTGAATATATTCTTTGTGTCTGTTAAGTAAAATGTAATATCTGTAGTAATTATAGAAGTACAATGGTGATCATTTTAAATTTGCAAAGTGCACTGTAAAAATACAAACTGGAATTTCTTGCTATCAGGACTTTTTTCTTACTGTTCTCTTCTAGAGTGTTTCAAACTCTGTCAACCCCTATCTGTCAACAAGGCATTTAGGTTTGTAACAAAAAAAGTTTTTAAAAAAATAAATGTAAACAGCAGCAGTGTTACTAAGTAATTAATTCAACACCAGTAGGTTAACCAGAGCACAGAAGAAACCGAGTTTGGTAATTACACATCACATAATTTTGTGTAAAGTATAAATTTTTACTCGTATTCTAAATACCCTAAATGAAACATGAAGATTATCTTTTAATTTCCAGTAATTTTATTTTGTTAAATACTTGATATTATTACCATATTTATGCTACATTTTTTATGTAAATATAAAGACTTTTAATAATAATAATAAATAATAACTCCCTCATTATTCAGATTACAGAAACACAAATGTATTTTATTTTATTTCCTGCATAGTAAATTTCCGTAAAATATCAATGATGAAATATTTTATTTTAATCCCAAAAGAAATAAAGATCATTAATTATAAAATTTCATTCTTTTAAATCTTTTCTTTTTCTTCTTCTTATTATATATATTATACTTGACCCTGTTGTTATTGCTGCCAGAAAAAGAAACAATTGGCAGTTCTTGTTACATTAAATATAATCTTTAAAATGGATTTCATTATTGTTTTCTTTGAGTGAGAGACGGTGGAATACCCATTCCATCCTGCCTGCATTATATAAAGGATTATTAATACAGATTTGGGTTTTTTTTAAAAATGATAATAATAATAAAATTACACAAGATGAAATGCAGTTTTCGGCGACTGAGACTATCAGTATCGAGATAGTAACGGCGGTTATTTTCCTTGTTTACGCGACAGCCTCGTTTTTAAACGACATTTTATATGAGCAACTTTTTTGTTTTTCTGTTGGAGGAGACCAAATTTGGGTTGTACATTCAAAAGTTTAATCTGCTTCTGAGACTTGGTCATGAATATCCGTGGAATTGTGTTTTACAACGTGTTCAGCTTCCCCACTACTGTCTATTGTCTTCAAGACCTGAAAACAGAAGAGTACAACAGAAAGAAGGTGCTCACATTTCAAATTTTTGAATTAAAAAAAAAACAATGTATCCTGGAGTCCCCTATTTTGACGCATTTAAGTACTTACTTTCACCTTTTCAGAAATATACTCCTTTAATAGTGATACCTCTCATTACTTTAGAAACATTAGTTTTTTATTTTAACAAAGTATGCATACAAAATGACGATGATATATTCCCTAATACTCTTCCCTGCATACTTTCAACCAGACGATCCCTTGTCGGAAAGTTTGTGTATTATGTCAATCATTATGACGCACTTCACAAAAGTCTATTTCTTTTAGTTACACCATTCTACATAATTTCGGGAAAAAAACTATATTGCATTGGAACATCAAAAGGACATAGAAAACTCAAGTTTATGGGAAAAATTACAGAAAGAAATTTTACTTGGCATTCCTAAATCTTTTCTTACATTTATCATTGATTTGGTTTTGGTACAGATTTTGTCTCAAAAGCAAAAAGAATCAAATTTGGAAAAATCATGATGGTATTATTATAAAATTGTGTAGTTATAATTAAAAAATTATTAGATTTAGCATGTGACCGTTATCCCAATACTAAATTGGCATTGTGAACATGCGGAACCTCAATCCTTGAATGTACTGTTTTTGGAACATCAAAACTGTTTTGCATTCTTCACAACTTATTTATCCAGAATGCAAATAATCACAGACAGAAGACATAAAGTTACAGAAGGTTTAATTTTCATTTATTATCGTTCGTGCCATTATCAAACAAATCTTAAAAAAATAAATTGGTCGAAATAAGGTAAATATCAAGAATGTCGTTCAAGATTATTGAAAATTTACTGTTAAAGTAAAATGCTTAATTATCAGATAGAAAATCGTAATACTTTAATTTAATAAGCAAAAATGTAAAGAATACTAATTTGATTATGAAATATATTGTAAAAGTATATGTTTCTTGTAAATTTCCACAAATTATAATAACAAAGAACCACCTCTGAAAATCAGTTATGTCAGATCCACATCAATCTCTAAAACATTGTACATCGTTCTAAACAGTGTTACTGATGAAGTTATCGGCTGTGAGTCACGTTGCTAACACATGTTGAGTAGTAGACTAGATGCCACTTATGGCAGGAAGACTATTTGCCCTGTAAGAAGAGTTAGTAAGGATTTGTATGATGACTTACTGATTGAAAAGAGAATTAGTGAAATGGCGTTTTTTTTCACGGTATGTATCTTTGTTTCATTTCACAACCGATAAGGATAGGATTTTCGAAACATTTTGCTGTCTGTGTGACTCGGTGTTGATCAATGTAAATTAATGTTGTGGTTGTGACGTCATAAAAAATATGCGTTCTATAGAGAATAGGTAGTTTATGACTGAGCAAAATAAGGGAGCGTGAAAATAGAGTGTGGAACGATACTTTTAAAATAAAAACTTAAACACTATGGGCTGCGATAAATGTGAATGATTAAGTGATGGTGTCGAATGTAAGAATTTAAAATTTACCACGATGCAGTAACTTCATTTAAGAAGCATGAGGTTAAATCCTAGTGTATGTAAATGACATTCAGTAAACACCACACACACACACACACACACATAGAGACTAAATATCTAGATAATGCATCTAACACCCAGATAATATTGAATTCTGGGCGAAAAAATTAGTAGTTGTACCAACTTCTGGGTGAAATATCCAAAGGTATGTCTGGAACAGCGCCAGTTTTTAGTCTTGGCCTAGCATCTGGGTATCCAAGAGCTGCCATTTTTTTCAGAATCCTTTGTAACATTCCTTTGAGAAATGTAATGAGCAGAGAATGCTGTATGGTGTTGATTTGAAATCAACCCGCTTGCAATAATGTATCCATGCTTTCTTTATGCCTTCATCTTTTGGAAAAGAAAAAAAAATGTAGTCCACAGCTTTTTCTTAGTGGGCTATTACACCCGTAAGCAACGCAAAATGGAATGGTCTTTCACGTGAAATTAACCATTGCAACTGGCAGTCTGGATGCTGGAGTCGCTACTATCACGTCACATCACGGAAATAACCGAATGAGCACGGAAATTTTGCATACGAGGTCAAGGAAATACAGCTTCCATAAAGTAGGTAAATAATTAAATATTAGCATTACGATCGGAGATGATGCTTCAGGATAAGGTTTTTTTTTCTACGGTGCTTTTATTATTATTGTATATTTCTATTGATTTCTAGTCTCTTTTAAGTTTGAAGTAATATTTTTACTCGTTGATTTGGGAAATTTCATTGCAAGTAATACCAATACATGTGCAGCAACTGATCATACAGCCCTGGAGATAACTAAAGCGAACCAAGGTCATGGAGTTATCATGTTGGTAAGTACAATCCAGGTTGTGTTGTATTGTGCTGGTTTACAGACTGCAGATGATTGGCGGGCACTTCATACTGTACGCAGTTTTACTCGTGGGATTTAATATGTCAAATGATACGACTTTAATATCTTGCGCTACATAATCATTGAGACGATCATTTGGCATATCAGTATAGTTCACTGTTACCGCCTGCCAAGATGCAGTTATCGGTGCAACGTTATTGTCAGTTATCGACAATATGGTGACGTTATTACCAAATTCAATTCGAGCTTGTTATTGCATTCTTTGTTGGGACTTTTTTTTTCTTCTAACTGACAGCAGAATTTTGCAAATTTTTGCTCATTTACTCAAAGACTGGCATTTCTCCATACCTCTGAAGAGAATAATGCGGCGTTATATACTCAACACGTGTACGATATAATGAATCTGCCATGGTTCGTGCCCTCAACGTGAATTTTGCCGCTTATGTTATAATATTTGCAACAAATTATTAAAATCGCCATAAAACGTGTTCAACTATATCTGCTTAATTTATTCATTATTGAAAAATGTTTATAAACTCTCCAAATTGTTTGCGAGCAACCGTTTTTCCGAGCGTATCAAAATGTATATATTTCCGGAAATACATCCATAGTTCGTGCTCCTGAATAAAAGCCACTTGACATAAGATTGGAATGTGACAATTATACCAAGGTGTAGAAATCGATCGTTTATGTTGTCCTTATATTAATAATATTTGCATCTTTTATTGACTGCAATAAAACACTTACAAATAATGTTGACAAAAGTATAAAAGAAAAAATCTAATGCATTTTTTAAATTTTTTTTTTCTTCAAGTTTTTCGAAATAATTATCATATTTAAAGATGTCGTGAATTTTTTAAAAAGATTTTTTTAATGCCGTTTCATAACAAAGCTTTTTTGTTCCTCATATTAAAATATTTTACAAATTTCAAAATCCATAGTTGTCCAGTAGAATCATTTTTCCTAACATTAGATAAGTTCATGTTACAGTAACCAAGTTTTTACATTGCCTTTGCAATCTCAAAAATCTGTTGTGGTTTTCCCGCTAACAAAAAGGTAAAGAAAACCAACATGTGAACAGCGTCCCTGATCTGAACAGCTAACACTCATTCCAAGGCCTCAAAGTTGTGGCCAATATAGCATTAGTTAAATTGGACGTTTTCATTGTGTTTTCTTTGATTTTAGTACATATTTAAATCTTATTTCGTTGAATATGTCTTAATCAGCACTTACTGTCACTGTCAACAAATGGTATTGACCCAGTTAATGACAACAGGATCTCAAAACAAGCGCACAAGGTTGCAAGAAACTTGGCGCACGAATAAAGGTAAAATTAAAATTTTTGATTTTTTGAAAGGATGGTCATAAATAACACTTGGATATGTTCCTAAGATACCGTGTAATGATTTTAGAATGTTCAGCTAAATTAAATGCTTACATTGTTTTGCCAAACAAGTGAATAGTCATATTTGTGTCCATGTTACATACTATATGTTGCTGTAATCTATTTCAGTGGATGATATGGTACCTAAGCCATACAAGAAGCAGGGGAAGATGAAGGATTTTTTTCTGAGAATTTGTTTAAAGGAGGTGGTTCATTGTACTTCAAATGGCTAACATTCTTGTATTGCACCTAAAAGAGTACTACTTTTTCAAAAAGGAGGGGACCAAACAATCTGACAACATCCACCCCACTGTATATCTGGATTGGCTACTGGAGTTAAGAAAAGTTATAAAGAATAAAATGTGAATATTTTTCTTATATTGGAGAAAACAGCTGTGAGAGATTCCATATACTGAAGAGGTTGCCTTTCTCTGGATCAGTTTGGATTTCTGGAATCTTTCCTTAGTAATTTATTGTATATGATCCAAATCACACCCAGTGTCCTGCATTTGCTTTATGTGTAACAGTTTTGCAAGGAAAGCAGTACATTTCATTTTTAAAAAAGACCAAATGTAACAGCTAATGAAATATATTTTGTGTACAAAATGAAATTGAACAGCATATTGGAACATCATGGTACTCTATTGAGAGGTTTAATTTTAATAAACTTTTAGATGTTATGATAGAAACTACTAATATATTGCACAACTGTGTGAAAGAATGTTTAACTTTGATAAATGCTGTTTCAAACAATTATGAAAGAAAGTGTGCATATGTAAAAGAAAACAATTTAAAGCTATAAGTATATGTAGTCTCTGCTATTATCTTCCAGCGTTTTGCACATACTCCATTACAAAAATAAAGAAAGAACTAACACAATTGCAACAATACCAGAATTCTCGTGATTTGTATCAACTACTGCAAAGTACCTAATAAGTCCAAAGCATGCAAGACCCCTATTTGAATACAAAACAGAGGAGTTGTCACACTTCTTCATTCCTGCATACTCGTGACCATATATTAGGTTTCGATTTAATTCAAGTCGGTTAAAACTTTTGAAGGTGTTTACCAATAAAATACAAAATTCTAGAATAAAATCAGTTTGTAGCCTATTCCAGGTGGCAAGCTAAAGCTTTTTTCCAGGCGGCAAGCTGAAACATTTTCCAGGCATCAGAGTGTAATTCCGGGCAGAGCTAATTAACAAATTTCGCCTCAAATTCCAGCCGACTTGCATCTCAATTCCACTTGGTTTATGTCTCAGATCAGTTAGTCTTTATTAGATCTTGCACCTGGAATTTAAAAAAAATTGACACCTTAGGTACGTCTAAATTACGGGGCAAACATTTTGTACAGGACCGTACAATTCAGGTGAGGCTGACAATCTTTAGTGAACAGACTTAGTTACATCGTGATAAGTCGCTGAGCCTGGTCACTATCGCTTCCTAGTGAAATATATATTAGACCAGAAAATCCCAGACACTTAAATCATATTGTGTTTCATTGATTTCCATCACAGACTGAACAGTAACCCTGTCAAACCTATCCATACATCGCTAGTAAACAATGTGAATTATATTTAAAATGTCTTTGAATTTAGTATATCCTGTCATTATAATCAATAAATTAGTAGTAATAACATTGGGACATTTTAATCAAATTAATTAATCAGTAGTAATAACACTAGGACATTTTACCACCACTTAAATGAATTAATAACGAAGCAGATCTCGTCTTGTCAGCACTAAAGTATGACCTATTGCTTAACTTTTTTTCCTCTGTTGTCCCAATAGTTTTGTATGCTCTATTGGCATACCAGGTTAATGTGTTACTTGTGATCAATATGTTTATTTTGGCAAAATTGTCGAACATGTTGTGTAAAGTATGCTTAGCTTTCTTTAATACAAGACTCATCTGTGCACCATTTTAATTATCATTTACATTTTTTTCAGTGACAGGCTCTTGATGGAAGAGATGAGGCCTCGGATGTCATTTTCTTGCGTCATTGTCTGTGGTATTATTACCATTCAAATCGAACTTGTCATTGGTATGTATAGAGTACAGGTATAATAACACAATGAAGAAACATCTACTCATATTATAATTTCAGCCACGTTGTCTCAGGCTTTTGTATATATAGATTTTAATTTTAGGGAGAAGTGACTGCTCCTTTTTGACAGAATAGGGAGAAGTGAGAGCAGAACAGCTAGAAATGGCAGTAATGCAAGAAACGCTATATATATATATATATATATATATATATATATATATATATATATATATGTGTTTGTGTGTGTTTGTGTGTGTGTGTGTGCTTAGGTTCTATTATTTAAACTGTGTCCTGTATTTTTCATTATGCATATTTGCATTTAACATTAGTTTTAAGCAATATTTGATCTTCAAGTAGAAAATTCTCTATGTTGTATGTATATTATAAACACATTTTGTAAGTGTATGAATGTATCATACTCATATGTAGTGTATTCATAGCTAAACGTGTGTATGTTTAGATGGAGAGAAATATGCAATGTATTTTGGCCATATGACTTCAAAAAAGCATAGCAGAAACTATACATTGTAATTAATTTTACCTGACAGGAGCACCTAGATTACAGTATTGTAATTACAAATAGGTACAAATACTTAAGCAACTGCCACTTAGAAAACAAATTTAATATTTTGTTAGTTAATTGGCAGTCGGAAACATTATCAAATTGGTTTGAAACAACCCCTATATTAGGCTATAATACGCACATGAGAGTACATATACATGTGTCTTTAACATCATAGTGTTCATTCATTCAAACCACAGTGGTCACTGATGAGTAATTTCATCTTTACAACTGCTTTTTGAGGGAGTTGAGTCTAAATAAAATGTGAATCTTTTGACTGTGATTTTTGTTATTGTTTTTTAAAGTAGATGCATCTATTTTTAGAAACAGGGACTTTCTTCATATGACCACTCACTTTCTAGCTTCATTGCAACAATCCCTAGTTAGGATTGAAAATGTATGCTTTTAATATTTGTCTCCGTGTGCGTAATAACGTTGTGTACTGGTTGGATATTTTTTTCTTTGCTACTTGTTCTCGTATTTGCAAAAAACTGTGTGATGTAAGCTAACAACCTTGACCTTAAGTGACAGCACTTATCAATTCTACAACATAGAATTGTCCCATACGTTTCTGACCAACAAATTTTTGTTTCTAGGCTAAATCTTTTATCGAATTAGAGTTACACTTTGCTTTCTACGAATTGTATAATTTCCTTAATGTTTGTGCCCAATTAATTACGAAAACAGACAGTCTAATGAAGACGTACTTCCAAGACACAGCGATGTCCGCCATTATTACCTCTTAGCAGGTTCACTTACGGTTTCAAACTGATTTTATGAAGAAAATAATGGAAGCACGCCAGTTAAAATCTTCAACGATATATTTAGAAAGTGCTTTTCACCGATTCTATTCTTAAAACACAAATTGTTATTTACATACAGATGATTTTGTTTCGAAACACAAGTTATTAAGTTTTCAGCATCAAATGATAATTTGCGGAAATCGGGCAGCGATATCTTGCGGGGCGAAAGAGTTAATTGGTCAGTCAGCTATTACAACACATGCCTGTGAATGTGCAAGAGTTTCTTTTGTTGACGCAATTGATATCAACACATGCTAAGGCGACATGCAATCCATTTCACCTGGGGCTTAACACTACTTGGCTGGGTTGAGGGAGCATCTCAAAACCCGTAAACTACAGGCACTCGGTGCAGATCTAAAAAAAAAAAAAGGGCGAAGTCGTTTTCACTTTCTTAATACAAGAAGGCAAAGTTTACATTTTTTCGGCGACTTAGTCGCCCACTTCGCCTGGTAGCGTGACACCTGTGCAATCAATACATGCATACATTCATACATACATTCACACATAGTTGTACATGATTTATAGTACATAAATAGATAAAAGACAAATTTTCATGCAAAATCAATAATGTAGTACACATAATTGCACAGGACTTAACAAAGTACATATATGAATAAATATATACACTATTTGTGTTGGGTTACTCATCTAACCTACCTACCAACATGCACAAACATACATTATATATATATATATATATATATATATATATATATATATATATATATATATATAAATAATTTCACATAATTTTACATGGATATACATGACATATGCATCCACATGTATATACAAACATACATATTTCAGTATATGAGTCCCATGTAGATGTAGGAAAAAAGCACTGAATAATTAAAGGCAACTAAAATTGAAGCAAACAAGCAACATATTCAGAAGAAGAGTTAA
Source organism: Margaritifera margaritifera (assembly GCA_029931535.1). Taxonomy (NCBI): domain Eukaryota; kingdom Metazoa; phylum Mollusca; class Bivalvia; order Unionida; family Margaritiferidae; genus Margaritifera; species Margaritifera margaritifera. The sequence continues at coordinate 2,170,184 of JAQPZY010001657.1, read as the reverse complement.
ACATTTTCAGCCTATTCTTTAATGCAAATAAAAAAGCTTGCCAGTCAGAAGTTTAGATGAAATTAAAAGCTATTTATACATTGCACATCTTCACCTTTTGCCATTTCAACTTTTGATAAATTCTTAAAATCGCTAAAAGAAGTAGCTGTTCTGCAGTTATTCTAAAGGAGTTCCATAAAAATGCTGCGGCTAAACAAAAACTGTTTTTACCAAGCCTGTTTTGGATCTTGGTATTTTTACCATATTTATATACGTGAAAAAATACTTAGAGTCTTTTATTTTTAGAAGATCATACAAGAATGGATGGTTACTCCCATTTGAAATCTAATAGATTTTGATAGCAATGTGTCTAAGCCTGTTTACATGCAGAGTACATGAGTTAACATTTGCTAACAGTCGCTCATATGTACTATAGCTGTCTTGACATACAAATCTGAGTGCTCCAAAATGGCGCTTATCAAGTTTGATAGTATTTGGGCCACAGAAATGCCATACAATGGGACAGAAATGCCATACCATGGGATAAAAAATGTAAATTTGACATGATAAATGCATGGTATATGACTTTCTACCCACCGTTTCAGTACATTTATTTTCAAGCTTTCTTGCATATTACTGATAAATGTTTGTCAAAATTCAATAGGTAGTCAGTTGTTTATACCTGGAAGTTTATTTGATTCTTCAAATGTAATCACTGTATAACCAGCAGCAAAAAGTCCGCTTCTGATCGAACAGTTTCTGTCCTATTGCTTAACCCGCCATTTATTTGGGTAATGTGCAGTGCCTTTTCACTATATTGCACTACCAGTGACTATGTGTAGTACAATTAAGATAGAGCTTTGAGATTACGTGGGATAGGATTGTGGTGTAAGTATATATGTTTACTGTAATTGTGGAAGAAATATTTGCGCACTTGGTGATCTAAACCTTTAGGAAAATTTTGATTTGTATATTATGACTTGACTGATCTTTTGTTCATCTACCCCACATGTGTCAATAATCTAAATAAATTGAAAATATATATTTGAATTCAAATGTACAATTCTAGGATGTAATATATTTTGGGCTTTATCTTGGCCGTTGATTAGTAAAGAACATTTTATTTTCATAACTTTACTCTAAAAGCGTTGAATACATGTACCATTGCATCTTTCACAGGTAACGCACTATTATTACATTGCATAGAGCACATTAGTGCACAAGGTACTGGGCTACAGTATATAAGCCAGGGATCCAAAGTAAACAAGATAGTGTAATGTAATGAGATGTAAATAATTGTAAGACTTTAGGTACTGTATATCAATATCAATATGCATCTGCCGGTAAAGTTATAACAGCACTCTGTGTCTTCATTGCCAATACACATAAATATGATTTGAAGCCAAAATGTATATTTGAACTGTTTGACACATTTGTTGGGCCTGTATTAAGTTATGCGTGTGAAATTTGAGGATTTTCAAAATCAAAACAGATTGAACATGTACATTTGAAATTTTTTAAAAACCTGTTTTGTGTTAAGTCTTCCACATGTAAATATGGGAATACATGGGGAATTAGGGCAATACCCTCTTTATGTATCATTAAGTATTGGTGTTTTATTGCAAATACCAGTAACATTATTGTCAAATATTTTAATACAAAGGATTATTAAAAGATTGTAATAACAGGTAGACAAATTGGGCTAGTAATGTTAAAACATTGCTAAACAAATATGACGAATATGGTTTTTCATATGTTTGGAATGACCCATCGGTCATTGATGCAAAGAATTTTCATCTAAGCAAAGAGTTTAAATGTATTCAGTCATAAATGGATTAATGACATTCAGAAGAGTCATGCTTTATGTTCTTATGCAAATTTTAAACAATTGTTTAAATTTGAAGACTGAACATTTTACCTTCTAAATTTAAAATTACTTTTGCTAAAAATAAGTTATCATCCCACCAATTATGAACAGAAACAGGCCGTTATACTTTAAATAGAATTGAAGAAGAACATCGTTGTTGTAACGTTTGTAACACCAATGATTTAGAAGATGAGTATCACATTTTATTAGTCTGTCCTGTGTACAACTATCTTTGTAGGAAATATATGTGTTCCTATTATTACACAAGACCTAGTGTTTTCAAATTTATAGAACTCATGCAAGTTAAACAAAGAAATATTATGTTAAAACAGGCAAAATATGTTTTGAAGCATTTGACTTAAAAACGCTTTATTATAGTTTATATATGTTATACTGCAAACTCATTGAATGAATCAACACTCATTCTTTGTAAAGTTCAACCTCACATAATACTCCATACATCGAACATAGTATAGTACTCAATTATATAGTCTCTGTACGATTATGTTGCTTGGTATTTAGATGTTTCACTCTTGACGTGTTCATATTTGTATTTTTTTCATAAAGATGGATGAGAAATTGCATAGTTTAAATCTGAATAATGTTTCTGTTCTGTTCTGTTCGGCTCTGTAAGGAACAAGATAGTGCACAATTATCTAAAATAAGTGCACTTCAACAATAAGCTTTGTAACAGTGTTTATGAATATCATGATGCAACAATATTGAATTAGACAGTATGCCGTTTACATGTATCATCTTATTAGAGTAATTATGAAGATGACGACAATGATGATAATGTGGTTGATTTGTACATAAGCACACCTAAGCTCCCCATACATCTTTATATTTAAGGTCAGAAGAGTGGCTTATTTCGTAAAATAAATCAAAATTTTTGTTAACTCATATAATGATGCTTTAACATATTCTCTTTTGACCCACATCGATTTGGATTTAACTGAACCAATAGGTTTTACAATGCACCATTGGAAAAATTAATGCATCATTGGAAAAATTTTGAACTAGCGAGAAACAATCAGTAGTGGAATATTAATAAATTAACACTGCACTCTTTTAATTGGGAAGAAGCGACATTTAACCCGTAAATGTCTTTATGCTAACTCCATGAAAGATGTCTCAAAATGTACTGATGTTTAGATAAGAGATCTGAACATGTAAACATGTACTTATCTTTCGAAATTTCCAGATAAAAAAATTAAATAAGGTTTTACGTACATGTATTCGTATCTGCACAAATATATAGTGAAAAATCAAAAACATATATAAAATCCATATTTAGATCAGTTTTGAGTCTTTAAAACCTAATCTATTCTTTTTTAAACCCACATGAAAACCAAAATTATTTCTAAATCTCTGGGGCCATTATATAAGATTCTTTTATTGTACATGTCTTATCTCAACATCACATAACCATATTTGTACTTTCTAATTTAAGGGACAAATGTTATTTTATTTCTTAATTTTTTCATCTAGAATATTCAGTTACTATACCATCAAGTTATCCAAAGTAAATTTGAATAAGGACATTTGAAATATAATACCTGAATACTCTGGTTTACATCCAAGAGGTCACAGAGGTGTGCAAATTACTTTTACACAATATTTACAACTGCAGTGGCAATAAAAATGATGTGCCGGTTTGATTGATAACTGCAACAGTTGTGTTATATCCTATTTATTTCTCACATTCTAAGCTTTTATCAAAGCCGATGCAGAGGATTGTTGTTTTGAGTGTGTATGTAAGAGAGAGAGAGAGAGAGAGACAGGGGGAAGGGAGAGTTGCCAAATAAACCTAGTTTAACTTTTCTGACATGCTTCTAAAATCTCTGCATTGTGTTTAGAACCATAAATTCAGAAACTATTAGAAAGAAATTTTGTAACTGCATAGTAGAAGATGTTAAACTATTGTAAATCAGAAAAGTGAGCTTAATGTATAGAGAACATGTAAGGAGGTGAAAATATAATGCTGTAAATAACGAACGTATTATCTGTCAACATTTACGAACTGGCAAATTATTAACCAGATCAATTTTTTTAACAAAACTGGACACAATTTTATTTATAGTCCAATTATGGGAAGGGGAATGCAAAAAAAACAACAAAGAATAGATAAATAACTTTTAAAGTTAAAACGTCTATTATACTAAGGATCATTTGATAACCAAGCTCATATGAAGATAGAATGTGGATAAGTTAGTGCTTTATCAACAACAACAATAACCACATAAATAATCATCATCATCAGTAGCAGAAGTAGTCACACTTGTACAATTGATATATACAGTAGTTTGACCGCTCATAGTTTGGTATTTGTGCATTCCTATGCGAAAACATTTTTAACCAACAATGAAAAGCACTAGATAAGCAGAAATGGGAGTGTTTTGAAAACCAAAGCTAAAAATCACTAAACCTCACATACTTGTATGCATCACCCATCTCATATAGCAGTAGATGAAATTTAAAAGTAAAAAAATAAAAGTAAAAACAAAAATAAAAATACAGACCATTCTGACTATGAAGACGATTGGGGAACACTAATTTGAAATTGTTAGATTAGGTCAGATTCACGAGTATTGAAATTGTACTACTACATCAAACAGAGATGATCACCAAACAAAATAGAACCAAGGAACATCAGATACCAATGTAAAGTCCTGGCCCAGATGTTGCACTAATTTTCGATCTGTACATTAGTATCTAGACTAGTTCACTCTGGAAAATAAATAAGAATGAACTGCATCAGACATGTGTAATCATAAGTCAGTTTTCATTTATTTGTCAACAAAATATGATAAGATTTGTTCAGAATTATAAAGACTTTCTGAATCGATACCAATATTAGTATCAGAATTTGAGCCTATTGTCCAACATGCAGCAAGTTTTATATTTGTTTCGCTTGTTTACCATAATTAAAAAAGATCAAAACATTACAAGCGCTTGTTAAACTTATTTTACATATTCTTGTTATCTTTTCACAAAAATAAAAGGGTTCTTTCTCTTCATGGCTCAGATCATAAAATCTGTTGGCAAGTTTCACCACTATAAATTAAAAAGAATAAAGATTGATTTAGACTTAAAATATACAATGAAAAAATACATAATATATGACGTTTTTATGAATAATTTAACCCAACTTAAAAAATTAATCATCTTGTAATCTTTTTCTGATCTATTTTATCTAGGACTTGAACTTAATTTATGTGCATGCAAACTCAGTACCTTTGCTACTCGCCTGCACACACTTAAACTCAGATATCCAAGCATTGTTGAATTTGTTGCAATATTTCTTAACTGGGGGTTTCTTAGCATTGGGAGAAAGCACACGTTTTGGCATTTTGACATGAATTTAAAGAGCTGTCCTTAAATATTCCTCTTAAACCATCTTGAACAATACAATAATACATGTAATTGAACAAGACAAGAAATCAAAATACTTTCTCAAGTATGTCTGCCGAAATATTTTGTTATGGTCTGTCTCTTCATTTTATCTCTCCTCCACCAGAGGTCGGCAAATTTTCATCAAAGGCTTAAAAGACATCATGGACCACCTTTTGATCCCTTTATTACTTATAACACCTAGAAAAACATTCCACATTTGGCCTTAAACTCACCAAATTACAACAATAAGGTAATCAATTAACAGCTTGCTGTGTACACTTGTTAGCTGTTCTTGAACAATTCTAATCCTATTACTCCACCACACATCACACTTGGGGAGGGGGGCAGAGCTTAAGGTGTAGGGAGCGTTGTATTCAGAAATAAACAACAAAACTAGCTGTGATTGGTGCAGTATGTAAGAGTTGTAGTTTCTGTCAGGCTTAAAAAAACAGTTGAATCTCTTGGCAACATGTGAGATTATGTTAATTCATATCTAGATCATATTTTATATTTTTATGATTTTTTTAAAATGTGATACACTGAATTGAAATTGCCACTGTTGTGACTGGATAACTCTTACCCCTGTTTAGTTCCAGCAGAGTTATCTCTCTTAAATGCAGTGGAGTACCTGGTTCTGTTCTTGTCAAATTGACAATATAACATTGTTCTCTTTGACAGTGTGTGACACGCATGCTGAAGTTGGATAGAAATTATATTTATTTCACCAAACATTAGCGTTGAGGTCTATGTAAAAACATTTGGTACAATGATACGTACTAGTGGAACATAATGTGTTGATTGAATATGTCAAAATACCATGCTTGTTGTTTTTGTTTTTTTCTTTATTATTATTCAATTTTTTTTAAAAGCTTATGTTAATTTTCAAAAGCGGTAGATTTTGACTATAAAATGGTATGTGCGGTAGACATCCTTTAAAATTATATTTTTGGACTACCACCGGTAGAATCACATATAGGTAACAACAATATTTCCCCAATTAATGAGTAATTCTAGTCCAGGCCTACTAATATTTCTACGTGTTCATGTCTGCTTAGTTCACATTTTACTGACAAGAGGTATTCAGAATAAAAGCGACTGTCAGTAGCGCGGTTTCAAAGCCTATGTGGAACAGCGGTAAAGGTCTAAAACCTCCAGTGCAGAATACCCTGCCATTTTTCAAGATGAGTGTTCCCTTGCCTCAGAGTAAAATACAACTATTCATTTCATTCATCCATTGTCTTTAAAAGTTATAATAAAAGCAAATGAATATTTATGGAAGGAATAACAGCAGTGACATTACCACAACCATCACTAGTACCAACACAGTAATTACAAAAACAACAATAAAATAGTGTGTAACTGTATTACTATATCCTTCAAAACAACAAGAACTTTGGCTAGAACACCACTACCACCACCAATAATAATAATAAGAAGAACCAAAACGTCAACTACTTGTATTACAAAAACAATAATTATGATAACCATCAACATTATTGTCATCATCATCATCATCATCATCATCATCATCATCATCATCATCATCATCAGTATTGCAATAACTTCTTCAAAAGTCAGGAAAGTTGCCGGGGTATATCAATATGTATACATTGGATCTAAGATACTTTTAAAGAACAAGCAAATAGGTAAAATAAAATAAAAATTAAAATAAAACTTTAAATTATGAAAGTGGAATGAGAAAGTTCTTCTCATATGAACTATTTCTTTGATGATTATACTTGATTTGTCCAAGGTTTGAAATAATTATTTTGTACTTAAGTCAATTAAAAGGGTCCAACACCATGCATTTATTCATTTATCCATTCACTCACTTATTCATTCATTCATTCACTCATTTATTTGGAGAATAATAATTCCTAAGGTCACACAGTATTAAATACATGTCCACTATGGAATTTTGATTGTACATTCACAACTAAGTTCATCCTGATGTTCATTTTTCACCAGTGTGCACTACACAAACTTGTTGACTGTACTGCACTACCTTCACTTTAATTTTAATACACGACCATGTTTACTATAGTGTGCTTTGTTCATAAAAGTGCACTACCTTGTTCACTTTGTAAATTGGAGTGCACTTTTAGTTAAATGTAGTGCATAAGATGTGCACATTGTGCAAGGTTTAGTTTAGGCACAACTGTGAATATTGTGCCTGTTGGCTTTGCAGAGGTGTTCAAAGTCCATAAATCTACTGACATGTCCACAGAACTTATTTTCTCGCCTGTATTTGATTTTGCTGAAATGCCTTGATCAATAAAAAACAAGTATTCAGAGTATTTAAGTAATATTTCAAATTCAGAAACAAATTACAGCTTAATGAGAAGTACATATACATGTATCAACTTATTCCATAAACATTTGATGCATGTTAAGCAGAGGATATGAGCGTGCTCGATTATGAAATTCTTACTGATTCTAAATAAATATTTTTTGGAAAACTAACATAGATATTTCCTTCAGTAGGAGCCCATCTTCAAAATGCACAAAAATTGAGACACTGACACATCTGAGACTTTGAGTGTTTGAAGTGCGCTAGGTCTCAGACTGCAACAAAAAAGATCTGCGTTATGCATTTTAAAACGTACAATAAAATGTTCGTCATTCCTTTGTTATGTATTTCAGAATGCAATCAAACAGAAAATGAGACTAAAAAGACAATTTTAAAAAGCCAGTAAACTTATTTTGCCGATTTTCATAGTGTGTCTTCCAATACAAACTTGTAGCGTCATTGCATTAGCATATGGAATACACTCACCCCCACCCCCACCCCACGCACACTAATACAACTTACCATGACTAAATTTTCTAAAAGTTGTTTTCCTTCAAGCACTTTAGTTACTATGTAGACCTTTGCAATGAACTTGCTGATCTAGATAAACGTTTACAGTGACAACTGGGTACTATAATGACGGGAAAGTAATCAAAAGGTAGACTGTTTTCTATTGACTTGGCTAAGCAAGTTTTGTGATCAGAAGTTATTGAGATCTTTAACAAATTGTATATCTTTCAATTTCAGCACCAGGTTCCTGGTGTAAACTATCAGTCTGCAAACGTAAATTAGAGTGACTAGATTTTAGATATGCAGTGAAGGTATATATCTTTCTTAGAATTTGATTTCTGTGTTGTTTGTTCTATTTAGTCAGTTCTCAAACAAACTATGCTTACTGTACGAGGTAATATTGGAAGATATCACTTAACGTGATTTTTCTAAATTTTCATTTCAGTTATGGACCCAATAAACTAAATGTTGTGGCTACCACTAAGTTTTCCATCCTGTACATATGTTTTCTGTCAAAAATAGGGTTCCTTCATAAAAATAAGAAATGCCCAGTATACATCATGTTGCAAACATTCTTATGAATTTTCAGCTCTGTCATGGAAGAATTTCTCGAAGAATATCATCTCCTGCGCTCAAGAACAAGTCCTACTGACATGGGAATATGAGGTTGACCCTGGGGAGTATGTCAAGGCCAAAACTTGGTTCACTGGAGTGAATAAAACGGCGCAAAGAATTGCCTTTTGGAAAGATACAGATGGATTAACAATAGAACCCGCATACAGAGACAGAATCATAAAGATGGAAAATAATGACAGCCTCCTTCTAAGTGATGTAAAAGCCAGTGATAAGGGACTGTACACTTTGATTACCAGCATTCCACTCAGTTCAGAGTCCGACCCAAGGTTAACTCTGAACCTCACTGTTTACAGTAAGTGTATTAGGATTGTATATATGATTGTGTTTACCTGCCACAGCCTAATCAAGCTGCATTATTACATGAATTATGTGTATATTTTCTTTAGTCTATATTGACAAAATATTTCACATCTGTACACCTTCATTGTCACTTGGAAATAATTGTGCATATTTATGAATCATTTTGTGTCTTTTCTTTATACTATAATTTCATGATATGGAGACCTTGGAATGATTGGTAGCAGTGTTTATATGACATCGTATCAAACAACAATCAACGTGATTGAAAGTACAAAGGAGCTTTAATATTCTATTCCAACTTACTGTTCTACCTGATAACATGCATAAACCTATTTAAAGTAAATTTAAGTGTAAAAATCCTCAGAAAGAATTTTTTCACACAAAAATCAATCTCTTACTAAATTTATCTGATCCTGAAATTTGCTAATACTTTCATCAAATAATTCGGGATTCGAAGAGAAAAAAAATAAACACAAAGACAAGTATAATTGATTTCACTGAAACAAAAAATTCAGCGGATCCTATATCAGAAATGAAACAATACATATTTTCAACACTTTTTGAATTTGTAGAGGATGTGCACAAGACCCAGAGCAATATACAACAGCAATAAGGAATTATGTTTTGTGAAATCCGGGTACGAGTTAAATTATGAATTTATATGGAATATTCTTATGTTTCATATTTATAGTTTGTGTATGCATCAACATAACCGAGTTTCCTATCCCAACTATTAATTCTGGACGGGAAAAGAATGTCAAAAGAAACATTTTACTGAACAATGGTCACAATAATGTTGTGTTCAGTCATGAACATAATGGATCCTTCCTCATTTTTGGACTATGTTAGTATAAGTACTAACCACTAATACTGTGATAAAGACAACTTTTACCCTAATAGTTTACGTAATCATGGATATAGGTCCAAACGACTATTTATTTGACTGTTTGACTGAACATGGCCTTTATAAGGCACATATCTTACCCAGAAATGTCACCCCATAGCATCTAGCATTCAAGATATCCAATACACAAACAATAGACAGAAATGCAATGAAAGACATAGAGAAGTCAATCATAAATGTGTCAATGTTTGCTATTGGGCGAATAAAACCAAGAATGCAAAATATTTGCATAAATGCTTTCATATTGTACATTTCATACATGTTTCATGTCGCACTACTTTTTAGAACCCTGGAGAAAAAAAAGAAATATTAAGAACTAAATATCAAAGTTTTAAATTACATATATTATTTATGAAGGTATCGGTAAGGGCAGAAGTGGATTTTAAAGGCTCAGCTCCAGTTAACCAAATGTTCAATATAAAACATTTTGGTTTCTAGCATTTTTGTGTAAGACATGACTCTGTATACTATCATATCAATGCTTAACATATACTAAAGATAAATTCACAACTGACACAATCAGTTCATTATTTGTGTCAGAGTTTATTATTCCTTATAAACTAGAAGGTAACTGAATGGCCTTTGAAAAGACAACTGTTTTCTTTACGCTGGTCATATTCCAAAATTCATCACAATTTAAAATGTGAGAAAAAGAAACAATAGCATTTGATTTTCCTTTAACAATGTTCAGTAGCATTCTTATTATATTTATTATTTTGATTAAAGTTAGCTTGTAGGAGCAATAATCTATGAAAAATATTGCTCTCGATTTATATTCCGAATTTTAAAATTTTGAATAATAAAGTTTTGCCACAGAGTTTAATTTCATTTTCTTGATACTCGATATCTGTTTAATATGAAATTAAAATCAATAATATATTAAAATTAAAATGCTTAAAAATATTTCTTCTGGCTTTTCTGAAAAGTAATGTGGTATTCTTGAAATATGGTGAATTAGATTGTTTGGCATTTAGTTTTCATTGAGAAATTTACACGAATTTCATTATGTGAGCAAATGTATTGATTGACCAATTTAGTCATGAAAATTGTCATATAATTTGCATATTCATTACTCATTCAATACATAAGTATAGTTTAAAATTCAACTAGTAAAATCTATAAAATCCTTGATTGATTTCCGTTTGGTGCTGTGGAAATTGAAGTGAAAAGTCTTAGTATTTCATAACAATTATTCCAATGCAAACGTTCAGATCTATATTTGTTAATTAGACATCCCTTCGAAGATTTTTTGTTTATAGTTTCCAGCAAACTGGGAGTGTGTGCACGCGTTTTAAACCCTCTAGTGTCTCATATACAGGATACAATGTCAATAGAGTGCTGGTCCAATGAAATTAAAAAGTACATAATTTTGTGCCGAAGTAACATCCATGTCTTCCAATAGTAGTGTCATGGGCATAGCGAAAAACACAAATAAAAATATAAGCGATATGCCTTTTTACCACATAGAATTTCGGTGTAATTTTGTGGTGTTATCATAGGTAAAAACATACTGTTACATGCAGGGGGTCTCATACCGAGCGAATCAAACACCTGCATGAGAGTGGCTTTGAAGTTCATGTTTTCCATTATTTCCAAGTACCTCAAGATAACAGTCGTTATCAACTGAAAGGTTCTTAACCGTGCAAACACTACAAATAATTTTACTGTAATCACATAATGACCACACATCACAAAACTCGAACATCACACTTGCATGTTTTTTTCTCTTGTTTCAGATTTGTATGACTTATTAGTAAGCCTTTTCATGCCAGATATTAGTACTTCATGACAGGCAATACAAAACATGACCCAAACACCAAATAAAAAGAATTATTCCTATTTCAAATTACTAAACACTATACCTAAAAATATCAAGTAATTCCCTATGTTAAGAAATTAGGGACGGTCCATTTTACGAAACTAATCCATGCTGTCATAGTCTCATGAATGCTGTACATGATGACGTCTGCTCCTAGAAATTGGCTAATTACTCGGGTTGAGAAATATCTTCCCAACACCCAACTCCCCATAATCAACAAATAATCACTAAAATCTAACAAAGCTATAAACAGAGACATAAATACAAACAGCACATACCCTAGGTTTTTTACAATACTTACCTTTTGTCATCTTGTCACATTTTTGTAATCCAAACACTTCAACCACAAGGCATATTTGTAAGATTTTCTCATGATGTTTTGCTTAACATTTTCTGCTTACTTGCTCACCACCTACTTGTACTTGAGAAATGTGCTCCACTGACCCTTGAACGAATATGTTTAAAAACTTTTTTTTATAGCAAATCAAGAACTCTTTTACTGCCATTAATTATGAATGAGTTCGCCAATAAAAAATACGAGTAGCACAGAATCACAGCTTTTGACAGTAGATTTATACGTCAGTATGTGTGCATTTATGACCCTCGTATACAGTACAGCTCACGTGATTTTTCAGAACCTCACGCATCGCGGTGGGGGACTTAATCCCCTCCACTCTAGCTCCATGATAACACTCCGTGGTGGAGGCATAAATTAGCATAAATACCCACAAATCACCACCGCGTTTCGGCAGGCACACCGATGTAAACTCCACCGTGGAGGGGCTAGTCGACATTACTGATTGACATCTGAACAAACAATGAATGAAGACCACCTATGGAAAGACTGAGACGTCAAGAGTGATTTACAACCGGATACCATTTGAAAAATCAGTCGTCTTTTTTTCTATCATATTTGGACAATAAAAAAATAATTTCAAAAGGCTTGTATATTCAGTACACGTTACTGTTTAGAAAAGGTTGATCGACTTCTTTTGCAATAAGTTTATGATTTTAATTTATTTCAAAGAAATATGAACAAACTTATGCACTGACTTGATGAGAAGCACACATTACTGAGATTCTCAAGCAGAATAAATTTATCCTTTTGTTCCAAAGGAAAGTAATTCTCTGAGATATGGACAATTAAAATCCAAATTGACATCTGCTTCTGCTTACCCCCCCCCCCCCCAACAAACCTAAAACACTGAATTTACACTGAAATGCAAACCACGTGCTTAGTCTTTAAGCAGTAATAGCAGAGTCACGAGGCTGAATATTATGACTGCATGTGTACTGTAAGGGACTGACCATTTAATATATGGGGTTTATATGTTGTTTTGTTTTTTTCGACCTGGATATTTTTTGTTCTTTCATCACAATATTTATTTATTTTAAGTGAAATATAGAACGGATCAACGTCTACTACAAAAATCAGAGAAAGACAATTGTTTTCATGCATTTACCCCCCCCCCCTCCTGGAAAATTCAATTGTCTCTCCCTAATAAAGACTTGACTTCAGCAGATGTTCTACAGAAATCAAGGCAGTGACCATTGTGAACACTGTTGTAAAATAGTAACAAGGGTTTGCATCAAAGGATGATGTAAGTTTCAGCTTGGGAACAGTGTGTTTTTATCACACGAAGCCATCTGACTTAGCGCGTTGTACTTTACAGCCGCAAATTATGGTCCCGCCATTAACAACGGAAGTTTGATAATTGTTAGTAATTAATCTGAACTCAGCTTATTACCGAAATGAAAAATAATATGGAAAATTCTAAAATCTGAGATGTTCAGAGATTTTAATTTTAAAAAAATATGACATTTTGCATGTATGGTCTCAGCATGTTTCCTATTATTAGCTCATTTTTGTAAGAGGAAAATATAAAAAAGATTTTTTTCATCATCATAGAAAAATAGTAAATCATATGGAAATTATATGTCAGTAACCCAATCGTAATATTGAACTATTTCTTATAATTATTTTTACGCAGATATTAATGTATGCAGCATTATCTTTGTGACTTTGGAGCGGTTGCTTATTGAGACAAGAAATAAACTAATTTCTTTGAATAGGGTTTGGCATGTTTCTGTATATGGTATATTGCTTTACAGCTACAGTTACTGTGGCCAAATGGATGGAGTGTGTGTCACACACACACATTTGATATTGGAGCACGAGGTCGTGAGTTTGCAACCATCGACGGGAAAATTTGTTTCTTTTTTTCCCCCTCTATTACGCTATAATGTCTAGTACAGTATTACTTTTCTTACCACTTGCAAACTTTTCCAGATTTCAGTTTACGATAACTTGTGCAGTGGTGATTTGGATTCCATATTCTATGAGAGAGAGAGAGAGAGAGAGGGGGGGGGGAGGGGAACTTTACTTAGAAGAGTTAATGATCTAAAATTATTCATCTTATTTTTCTGTATTATGCATATTATGCAATAGGAAAACGAACAGAAATGAAAAAGTTAAACATTAATTTCATCTGATGCGCAAGTTTGTCAAATCAGTGGCAAAAAAAACAAACCCGCAGAAGTGCTGCTGTTGTACTTTTAGGTTAACAGTTAGCACATGAAATTAACACGTCAATATCAGCAGTGTTGATGGCTTCTCTTGTGCTAGGTTACTTGCATGTGTCAACTACATGTATCTAGGATGACCTTTTGCGACCATTTGTGATTTTAAAAAAACCCGCTACTTTGGTAATTAATGCAAATTAGTACAGTTTAAAATAAAATAACGATGTGAAATCTTAATAATGCTTTATTTAAGCGATTGGATGTCAGAAAAAATCGTATAATATGTGAATGAGTTCTCATGCATGGAGTAACCATGGGAACTTGTGCGATTTTGTTTCACTTCAGTCAGGTATGACTGCAGCTTTGTTATTAATTTGTTCGATGTTTATCGTTCTTTTCATTGCAGGTAGTACAATATCACTGACTTTCATATGATCATTAAAATTTTGTTTTGCGTTTACTGAAAAAGAAATAAGGATATGAATGCATGTTTAGATTCCGATAACATAGTACTGAAGAAAAAAAAATTAGATTCATTGCGCAAAATGTAGTATTAAAACAGTTTGCGAGGCATTGTCATTACGTTATCAACATCTAAAATATGATTTGGCACTATGTATCATACATTATCTTCATTAGAACAAGGAAATATTTATAATTTACTGAATTACTAAGTTTTTTTCAGTATCAAAAAGTTAGCAAATTGCTCCCCAGAAGGATAATGATGTAGATAAATCGGTGCCCCCCTCCTCCCGTCTCTCTCTCAATCTCTGCTTGCATAGGTGATAAACAGTAAACCACGCCCATATTATCGAGACCACGTCCACTCCGCGGTAGTGATCGGATGCAACTCCGCGAGAAAGCGTGGTGTGCAGGGCTATAATCCGTGACAACTCCGTCAGGACGTGTGGAGTGATGGTGGAGGGGTTTTTCTTAATCCTCTCCACTCACTCTCCACCCCCACTGCCATGCATAAGGTTCCGAAAAATCACGTGAGCTGTACTGTAGTTCAGTCTATTGTGATATTTGTGTTTTGCTAAAACGAGGACCCCAAGGGGAATTGATGAGGTGTGGAGGTAGAAGGCAGAGGTAGTTTAGTGTTTGACTGTTGATCTTTATACCTCCTTTTTTACCTCAGCTGTCGTTGTTATTTTTTTTTTTATTTCTCTTTTCTTTTGTTCTTTTTTTTACATTTAAAAGGTCACAGGTTATTGGAAGGACTTAATAAGTAATGATATTTTATTTACAGTCTCTCCGTTAAAGGAGGAAGGTTGCTGTAAACCTGATATTAATGCCAGCCATAACGAACTTCATGCCTTTTTACACACTGAACAAGGATGCGGAGAACCAGCACCAACACTGATCTGGAACATCACACGAAATAAAATGGTAAATTCTCGTCCAAAGCAGTGGTGATGTAGCTGAATACCTATTTTGGGACATTGTAATATTTTTATATCTTTAAAAATATTCAGCAATGAAACGTATACCCACATATGTAATGTTCTTTCTTTAGATATCACATGGCCTCTGAGTCTTCCTGTTAGATCATTATGCTTCAGTTTAAAAAGATTCTGCATTTTGCCATTATATCCAAATTATAGGAATACAAAACAGTTCTTACATGGTTAATGATTTGATTGTGTTTGTTTTTTTAAGATAATTTAATATTGTCAATCCAAATCATCAAAACAAAAATATTTGTTGTCACTGTATATTAAATTGTTGGAAAGGTTTTGTATGATTGAAGCACTTATTAGAATACATTTTCCTTCTGGGACCCCGGGTGGCTGAGTGGTCTAAGGCGCTCGCCTTTACAGATCACTGACATATCACCTCTGTCCATGTGGGTTCAAGTCTCGGACTTGGCCAATGTGGGTATGTGAGAAAATAGCTTGCCAGTAGCTTCCCGTGGGTCGGTGGTTCTTCACTGGGTTTTCTTAGATTTTTCCTCCTCCAAATATACTGGCCGCCATGTATAGCCTATCATGTGCTGAAAAATGGTGTTAAACCCATAACAACTAACCAACATTTTCCTTCTTCTTTCAATTCTTCCCAACCAGTTAGCAGCAGCATTGTGGCAGATACCCATAAACTGTTTGGCTTTTGTTGTACTGCAATTGGGTGATTACTGTGCATGGTTGCTGGGAGAGTGATGGCGCATATTTTATGGAAGGTCTCAGTAGTATTTGTTGATCCAAATGATTACTTCCGGATGATGCAATAGAAGTAATATTAATATTAATCGATGCCACTCAAATATTTACTCCATTATTTGTAGCTTGCTCAAGAGATGGCAAATGGTACATGCTACTGAATCAACTTTAGTTGTAAATACTGAAATTAAGTTTAAAATGTTGGACTCGAGTCTTTATCGATTTCATGTCAGCAGATAAACACTTGCTCATTCACTTCAGAGATCTGAGAATAATGCATTTTTGTTGTAACATTTGTATGCCCTTTTATATCTACTGAAGTGGTTAATATTTACATAACACATTGTGTTTGTGTTACTGGTACTAAAATGTGCTGAATCAATGCGTTCTGACTAAATTGCCTATCAACCTCAATATTATACATTATCACAATAATTATGTACTATTATTCTATATATTGCTTACAAATGGTTTCAGATAACTAATTCATGTTCATGTCTTAAGTATCAATTTTATTTATTAAATTTAAACTCATAAAATGTCATTGTAGACCAGAAAATGCAATGACTATGTGGCATTTGACAC
Organism: Margaritifera margaritifera; assembly: GCA_029931535.1. Classification (NCBI taxonomy): domain Eukaryota; kingdom Metazoa; phylum Mollusca; class Bivalvia; order Unionida; family Margaritiferidae; genus Margaritifera; species Margaritifera margaritifera. Next base: position 2,153,219 of record JAQPZY010001657.1, on the reverse strand, counting down.
TGGGATATATTCTCAATATGCAATACTCTTTTATTTGGCCTTTTGACTAAACGCCCATTTTACCAACTTCTCTCTGTATTTTTTTGATCTTGAGACCATTTTAAGACATAATTTAGGCATAATTTTGTCTCTAGCATGAATATCATTTATGCATGTGGTACAATGTCCACTACTGTGTAAATTAAAAATTGTATATGAAAAAATATTGCAGTACATTGTGTGATTTTCGCAATGTAAGATTGATCTTATGTGTCCGTTAACAGAAATACTTATGCTGATATGGTGATAAACAGTTGAACCCAAAGATATCCCCTTGTTGAAAGTTTATCTTTTTTGTTTAAATTAGGTGAATAATAGCAAACTGACCCTTGGTGACAAAGACAAAGAAGGAATGTATAAAGTGTGTGTTACAGGACCAGCTGTTAACAAGTGTTTTAGGAGTGACAAGGAAGTTCTCTGTAGATCCTACACAGTTCATGCAGAAAGAGGTAAGAATATCAGGGTTTATTTAAATTCTGTTGCTTATGTCTGAAAGGGTTACATGCAAACCTGTGTTATTTTGTCTATTTTGTTCTACAAGTCAAAGTTTCTAAGTATTTTTTTTCGATTCCAAACATAAAATTAAATTACAATGAAATTCTATCGACACAGGAAACAAAAGCAAAACCATTTTAAATCGTTACCTATTTAAACTATAAGCTTTCAAAGGGCAATTATTAATAACAACAGTGTATTACATGTGAAGTTTGATATAAAAACTAGACATGGGCAGAAAGCTTTTGACATAGATTATGCATTCCACCTAACCATAGGAATGCTTGAGAATGGTATTGGATATATACCTAACGGAAGAATGAGTAATTTTGTAACCATGCAAAATATTTTTATCACAGATTCAGACAGTGCATAGTATGTCTTTTTTAATGTAGAATATATTCAAGGCAGGAAAGGTACAAACAAGCTACACCAACGAAATAAGTAAGAGCTTTCTTGCAATCTATCTTACCTTAACTCGAAACTAAAAGATTAACAAATCATGATGTTATTCTTTCTCAATGTTGTAATATCTGTATTGGCATCTTGTTGGTATATATCTGCAGTGTGAGAGTATATTTTTAGGAAAACATATTCAAATTACAAATATGTCCATGTCATGAGATCCCTTATTTCAAATGACAAAATATGATTTAAGTATTGTTTTGACCTAACAAGAAAATATATTACATTTGAAGTTATTTATCTTGTGCATTAAGCAATTAATCCTTCAGTTTGGCCCACCATGTCAATTAAATATTGCATTATAAACATTCCAATGAACCACTACCCAATCCAGTCACCAAGCTAAGAGTAAAGTTTTTGCCGAATTGCATTACTACATGCATACATTTTTTTGATCGGGCAATCGTTTATCCAACCGAGTTGGTCACAAGACAATAGTGGTTGGATAACTTTTGAAATTTTAAATCTTTATGATCAAATGTTTTAGCCGATTTTCAAAAGAACAATTCACGACTTGCATATATTTTGTCTTAAACCTTTTAAAGGAGAAAATGCTGATTTTTAATAAATAGCTAAGTTAAGAAATAGCATTTTATTCACATTAATTGACATTTATGACATTGAATAACTGGAATATAAAACTACCAAATTGATGTAGAATGGAAATGTAAATATTTTGCAGATAAGATGAATTACTGTTAGTATCAAACCTACTAGAGGATCATTCTGATGACCATTTCCAAGAATTTTCTATCTTGATTTATATTCATTGGTCATCTTGCTTTAATTTGCTTTCTAAATCTAAAGTAAGACTTGCTACACCTATAAAGGTTGCAAATATTTTTTCAGCACACCAAACAGCTGAAATAAAGACCCAACTTCCAATGGTAACATGGGTTGTCATATCAGTGATCATAATATTACTGTTGTCAGCTGTTGTCAAGGTAATTATCTACCGTAGACGGTTACAGAAAGGCAGAGCCATGTTGAAGGAAGCAAAACGTAAGTATGCCATTTATTCTCTATCTCTCTCTCACTCTCTCTCTCTCTCTCTCATTATGTCAGTGCTAAACTTATTTAAAAAAAATTTTTTTTTAAATTCTTGAAAATGATTAACAGTCATTGGTAAGATTCTTTATATTACTCATATATTTGATTATGTAGATATACAAAATTAATCATGATAGTTTAGATTTCATTCTCATATGTGGAGTGCTATTTCTCACATTGAAAATAATCATTTTATTTCTCTTGAGAGCTAGAAGTAACAGAATGTTGCAAATATAGGCCAGTTATTAGTAACACCATTTTAGAAGGAACAAAGTGTCTTATACATATTTAATTGTTGAGAGCACAATTAATTGAACATGGTAGATGCACAATTAGAATTGTTTGTAATTATCATTGACATATATTATAATTGTTATGTTTTATTTTCTGATAGCATTCATGAATATGAAAGAGAATGTTCGCAGTGAGTAAATATTTCTTTTCATTGTATAAATTATCTATTATATCATCAATAAATATATATTTAAAAAGGATTGCATGATCGGCCTGTACATGTTGATCCATTACACACATGGCATGAAATAATAGCATAGTTTCATTAGCATTGACCATGAAAAATACAATGCCATCTTTGATTGACTTCCTGCATTTAGATTATACAGTTGTATTTGTTTTGTCTGTATTTATGACTGTGTAATAATATCTAGAGAAGTTTTTTTCAAAGTTTGCATCTTTTTCTACATTTATCCCAATCTTTGAATGCATTGAAGTTCCCTATTTGTTATATTTATAATATTACATTTTAAAGTATTAATACTGCATATTCCTGGGTAGAAGCTAGACATGTGTTTGCAAAATCGTTAAATATTTAGTAAACTTTTATAGAATTTCTTCTTTGATCTTTTACCTAATCACTGCCTTTGTTTCTTTTCCCGTAAAATGTGTGAGAGGCATACACATGTTTACATCTTATCAGAGTAGGTTTTTCAAAAGCCAAATACCCCTCTTTCTGTACATCATAAGTTACGACAGCCCTGACCATAACAAAAAATCGTCATCATACATTACTAGATCCAATTTACAAAATATATTGAATGTTCCAGTCTCTGATCTCTGTTTCATCTGAGAATTGAAATTTGTTTTTAAAAAAATGCAACATTACCATCATCCTCTAAGTTGTAAGTGGAATGAGAACGCAAATTGTCATCCAAATTCCCTTAATAATGAAACACTCGCATTTCCATTATTTATTATCCACATATGACAGATAACCATAATGATACCCAGTAGTCTCTTAGTTAATGCTTTTGTTTTGCTATTTTCGCCTATTGCATAGTTTTTCAATTTCTGATAAATGGTTGAAGACAGAATTTGCTGATTCTGGCAAGAACTCCATGCTGACAGGAGCAAAACATTACTCTTATACGATTTCATACACTCTACCCTTTAGTGTCTTCTAGTCAAATTAGCTGCATATAATTATCTAAATCACCCCTTTGAGAACAATAACATCTAAAACCCTTGAGAGATTATGATGTTTTCTTTTCATACAGTGTCCATCTTAAGCTTTTTCAAGAGCAGCATTTATCTTTTTAAGCAATATTAATATCTTAAATTGTTTACATGGCATCTCCGTGTTGTTTGACATTTTCTAGAGTCCGTGGAATAGTAATCTCCATTCGTCAGGGAATATGGTATTTAAGTTTGCCAATGCACTAAGACTGATGAATGTCAAATCGCTTCATCGCGTCATGACTGATGTCTCTCTCCAGCTGTAAAAAGCTTTTGTAAAAAACCCTCTCCAGCCCCTATTTGTAACAAAACAAACTATGCTATCCTGTTTATCTGTTGTGCGTTTGTTAGTGTGAATATATGTGTGCATGCACGGTGCGTATATCTGCGCGCATGCAAAATGCACACATGTGGTTGTGCGTATGTCAGTGTGCATCCATAGTGCACACAGTTGCGATTGATTTCGTGCACCTCCATCTTAAAGCCCTACCCCCACCCCCATCCAAAAATCGATTTAAGATTAATGTCACGATCGAGTTCTTCACAACTTATAACTATTTAAAAAGAGTGTCTTACCGCCAAAATCAAGCTTCTTTAATTTTTGAGTAATCCAGGTGCTGATAGATATCAGTTTACTCATATTGACTGCAAAATTCCAATTTACTAAATAGAGGTGAAGTCCTTTATAATACCATCCAACCGGTAGATAGTAGCATTAGGGTATATTTTTAACAGTGAACCAGTATATTTTAGCGCATATAAGTGCCCTGTAAGCTTTTTGCCATTTATAAGAGTGAACAACCATTTAAAAGAAAATTCCGCTTGCTACAAGAGTTGTAACTCTATTTACATGCGGGGAAATGCATTCTGTAAGTTGGACCCTTCTTGTACAACAGATTATTATGTATTATACCCATCTACTTTTTATTTCCTGATAGAGCGCATCACCCTGCTAGAGACTGCTCTAGGTGAGTATATATTTCTTTCCACCTGAAACATTTCTATCACTATATCATAACTAAATAAGTGCCAATATGTATTAATAACATGATAGACCAGTTTAAAATTGGTTTCACAGTTTGATTTTCATGACTTGTTATAAAAAATTAATTTTATCTTTGAATATCGAAAGTTTAAGATGATGTGTCTACATTAGTCTGTATTTAAAACTTCTGCCAATCAAGAAACTATACTTTTCAGTTTTAAGTATTACAGTTGAATCTTCTTTGAATCATGCCTCTCTCAATTATCTGAAAGTATTAATGCAGCATTCATATTGATATATGACATACCTTACTTGGAAATAATTGAATAATTCTACAAGCATTAGGTAATGATCTCCATCATATCCCTTTCAGCTCTTTGTGTGCCCTTTTAACGGCTAAAATGTAAAAGGAATAAATTTATATATTAGACTTTTCCAAAAGCTTATTATCCACCTTGAGAAACATTATAAAATGTCTAGCTCTTTTGCCATGCCACCTGACCATTATCTTCTTATGTTTGTATATTTATAAAATAGTATAAAGTAACAATTTGTACGTGGTAACAATTTTGTGGATGTCGTGGTTGCTGTGTATCACAAATATAAGGATCCAAGGAACAATCGTTTTTTTTTTTTGAAACAGATGCGACCATTTCTCAGATACACAAATCTAAGTACCTTCGAAAATGACATTTGTTTCACAAAACAACAACAGTTGATATCCAGGTAATGAAGTCGATTGACTGTTAAATATCCAAAAGTTCTAGCATATCATCTAAATCTCAAGGTTCAAACAATAACCCAAGCTCCTTCTTGTCTCTGCTGGAAGAAGACGATGATGAAGAAAAAGAAAAGGTTCCCATCATTTTCTGAATTTATTTTATGGTAAAACCTGTAGCTTGTTTCCTTTAGCTTTGGTTATCTAAAGAAGGCAAACAACCAGGAGGACCTCTGACAAAGTCTACATTATCAGAGTTCTTTTTTGTTGTTTTGTTTTTGTCAGTGACGTATAAGAAGTTAATTTCTTGGGTTACGGTAGATACAATTTACTGCTGAAAGCATCACAGCATGATCATACACAACTTTGACCTGTTCCAGTCACTTCAGTTATATGTATGCAAATATTAAGATCCTCTATTTTAGGGAAGCAGTTATTTCTTTTGAAATACTTTAGAGTGTTTATCGTATATAAAAATATTTTTCGAACAGACAGACGTTTCAGAAATGAATTCTCCAAAACTGAAATTCAAGTTACTATCATGGTTGGTATAGGAGCCAAACACTGAAACCTTCAGTGAATCTGTGTTGACTTACAGTTGATAAAAAATTTCACATCAGATCTTGAAATTGGAGTAAAAACTCTTGATTAAAATAATATATCTTTATATGGGATGAATTCATTCAAAGCCGATTGACTAAGGTGTGCTTAAAATATTGGATTACAAAAATAGCTCCATCATTATGTTTTTTTTACTGAAAGCAAATAATTATATAGATTACCAGTCTTCTTCGACTGATGTGTTTTCTGTTCTCTGTAAGCATATTATGTTTACAAGAATCTTAAACTTCTGAACCTGTTTCCTACCTCTTCTAACCAGTAATGTTTGGTATATTCTTCCAGCCAATGCAGAGAAATGTTAAATGATTATATAATGAACACGACAAGGAGGAGCATTTTAAAAAGTATTTTGCATAGTACTTTAATGCTGAATTGGCTACAGGATATTGCTTTTTGAATATTTGCAGATGTGAAATCCTTGACCAAAGAGCTGGCTCATACTTACCAAGAACAACTACAATTTCAAATGGCTGAGAGTGATTTAAAGCTACAAACTGAGATCTATAAGGGATCTACACAGGAGCCTGATATTGATATCAATATATACAGTAAGGTTTTCTTCAGAAATGAACTACCTCTGAAAAGGATTCTAATTCAGGGAGAGGTGGGTTGTGGAAAGAAGACTTGGTGTAATACACTTACACATGAGTGGTGTAAGGCGCATGGTCAAAGGAATATGGATCTGAATCAAAGTTCTGGATCTGACAATTCTAATAATGATAATATAAATTTTCTACAAGGGTATGAACTTCTTTTCAATATATCTCTAAGCAAAGTTCAGAACTTCATGGACTTGAATGATTTGTTTAAATATCTACATATTTCATTGATTGATCAATTGGCAATTGATATCAACGAATACGTTAAGACATACAAGACGATCATCATCATTCAGGGTCTTGATGAATATCATGGAGATCCTTCTAATGTAGAGAATATTTTGTCTGATGAGGGTCTAGATCAAGCAGTAGTGATTGTCACATCGACACCCCAGATATGGAGTAGAACCTATCAAGAAACTTCAGTTCACCGGAAAATTCATGTAAAAGGTCTGGATAAGGTTGAAATGGAAAAGCGTGCACGAAAGATCCTTACGGCTGATGGATTTCCACAGCACGTGATTAATGAGTTTTTCACATCAATCGCATCAAATAAGCTAGATGAGTTTGCCACAGATCCTGTCTTCTTCCCTTTTCTGGTGAAACTGTGGAACATGTACTGCATCCTACCACCTACAAAAGCAGAGTTTTTGCTTCATTTCTTAGAAAATCAAATGAAAGGAAAAATACTCCCAATTGTATCGAATGCATTCAGATTTAATTTTGATAACAATAGCATGTTCAAGGGTAAACTATTTATAATTCATTACGGAAAGATTGTAACATTTCTAGGACAGATAGCTTTCAGAATACTGAGGCATAACAGAGATGGAATCATGGTTCAAAAACAGGATTTTACAAATATATTTACTAAGCAAAACTTTGCTGATGAAGCCAGCCATCGATCTATAATACTCTTTTGCAAGGGCATCAACCTGGTGTCTACTGCTGAATCTGACAAAGAAGATGACATTCAAAACTTTTCTTTTCGGCACAAAGTGATGGTGGCGTTCCTAGCTGCCATATATATCAGTACCCTAAAGGGAGAAAAAAGACATCGTGCCAACACAAAAGCTCAACCACTGGCAGATTGTATCGAATTTTTGAGATGTGTATCCACTGACTACAAGGATTAAACTGACATGGCGTTCATTTGTTTCTCTACTAGCTATTTATTCTGAATTGCACTGAAAATTTCTAGCATAGAGAGTGTGTGTTCGGATGAGCTATCACTGATATTGATAGAAGCCCAATCATAATGCAACATTAAATAGGGAAGTGGATCAGAAAATGTCTATTTACAGTGATTTTCTAAAAGTTGCCACTTCAGTGTGTCATATTATATAAATGCACGGTCAGTATGGTTTTGAAACTATATTATAGCCCATGTTTATAAACACTGAGGAGTTTAAGTTTATGGGATAGGGTATGCAAGTTGGCAAAGTTGTAGAAACTAAAGGTTCATTATAATAAATGCACCTTATTAGCACACTTAATGTCATTTATTGTATTATGCATGTTTATCACAGTGCCATTTGAAGCCAGATATTAAAGATCCTTCGTATGTCTACCAAGATCACCTAATTTCAAGTGGACACATTCATATTTTAGTTCCCAGATGCATCAAGGTAGCAAAGTCAGTACATACCCTTGATTAGAATTTCCCCATTCATATTTATTTATTGCTGAATAAAGTCTTTCATGTAAAGGATTTCGTCTGACACCAATAATTTCCATCGTCTCAGTTTATGACTGGTTAATTTTATTGATATGTGTAGTACACCCGCACACATTTTCTAGAGATACTACTACATAAATATGACACAGTCATTTGTTATAAATGACTGCCTGAACATACCACATCATTGTTTTGAAATTTTAGTATGTAGAACAGAAAATCTTGGAAAACGCGAGGGAAAAACATAGTCATACTCTGAGGAAACATACGCTTAAGTAACTTGTACATGATTTTTGTTCAGTTGGAAAAATACTAGTGTCCCATTACAAATGATATTATTACATCATGTTAAGAAAATGTTACTCGTCAAATATTTGGGGAGATTTTGTAAATGGGTCGGTTGGACTAAAACAGGAAGGTAGCACATATTACACATAAACTGTGATTGGTCAAGTTGGTTAGCTCTGTTATCTACCCATTTAAAATAAACTGTGAACTTGCCAAGACCTATTTTTGAATTCGGGTGAACTAGCCAAGACCTATTGTTGAATTCGGGTGGTAGAACATTGTAGGTTTGTCTTCAGCTCATTTACATTGATAGATAATGAATCAAATGTCCGAGTTCACCTTTCAATTACTGTTAGGCAGTCACCATCTTAAGGTTGGATCATTTGATACATGATGAATCAAATGTCAGAGTTCATCTCACAATGACTGTGTTAGGCTGTCACCGTCTTAAGGTTGGATCATTTGATATGTACAAAGTTTGCTTATTCCACTGTTAGCAATATGTAAATAAAACACACTTTAGTGGGTAGTAACATTGCATGGCCTTAAAAACCATTAAGGTTGCAGTTATTACAAAAATGTATAAATGCGTATGTGGCATGTAATAGCCAAAAAGATGCTGTTTAATCAAGATGTCGCAAAAATCAAGTTTTCCACCGATCTGCACATTAAGCTTAGAGCTGAAATATGTTTATATGTAAACTAGGGGTGAAACGATACATCTGTGCCACATATCAATGCGATTCATGATACACAGCCTACGATACGATACATTATCGATTCTCAGTTTAAAGAATAAAAAGGCAAACGACTAATAATTATTCATGACTGCTGAAGATTAAAATAACTTATATAGGGTAGATATCGTTTTGTATCGATTCTTCACCTCTTGTATCGATACATGTATCGATATGGCAAAAGTATCGATGCATCAATATATCAATGAATCGTTCACCCCTAATGTAAACCATTGACAATCTGCATGCTGTATGTTGCGACTGTTTCATTTGCTCTATGCCTTTTACCGTTTATTATCACATGATTCAGTTTTTAACAGGCTTTAGCTGAATATATCTGACAATTTAGGCATGTAATCCTTAGGATCATCTTGTTATTGTTTCTTACTGTTACATATATGTGCATTATGAACAATCGATAGTGCAAAATGGACTTACTGCCGGATATACACGTAAGATATTTTGTAGGATCTACAATAATGATTAGAACCTGCAGTGTCTGACAAATTTGAAACGGTGTTTCTTTAAAATAAAATGTTATCTTCAAAGGTTCTATTCAAGAGCATGTTTTTCAAAGGTAAATAATCTAGTTTAAACAAATGTGTCAGCATTATCAGTAAATCAGCTTGATGTGTACTGTTCGGAGCAACCAATTCTCATCAACTTCGGCTTTTTCCTAGCAATGCCATATTCAATTTGAAAAATGAATTAACAGAATAATCTTACTAAGCACAAGTTTTAAACGGAGATGTAAAACTGATAATATCATTTGAATAAGCAGTTCCAGCATCACTAATGTTCGTTTACACAGTTACCGATTTTGTAAACGTATACATGCAGCTAATTAAACTAAGCTGTTTTGACATGTAAATGTTGCAGCTTTAAAGTAATTTGTTTTGTCAGCATGCAACTCCTAGCCGAGTTTTACTGAATTGTTCTCAGTGTCGGACATTAAATGTACCATAATCTTCAAAACGAATGTAAATTTCCAAGGTATGACTTCTTACATGCAGAGCACCTAAAATATTCAGATTCAATGTTTAATGTTCTGTTAAGGATTTAATTCATTGTATATTTTTTCATTATTTTGTACCAGTAAATTGCTCCTCTGTTAAAAAGTAATATCAATAGTATTGCTGATAAAAATAATTATGGACCTATCGATTTAACAAAAATTATTTCCAAAAAATATGAATATATTATACTACAAAGATGCATATTTGCTATTTCAGATGACCAATTTAAGTTGACTCCTCAGGCATGTGCCAATTTACCCTTAAGAAAACTATTAACTACTATCAGGCAAGCAAGTTGACAATATATATATATATATATATATATATATATATATATATATAGTTAGACAGATATATAGCATTGGGCAGAGATGTGTTCTTCAGATTTTACGTTATAGTATATACATGGACGGTTTGAATCGTAAGTTAACTCAACATCAGATAGAAATATCATGGCCCCCACTTGGGTTTATATTTAACAACTTTAATTGTGCTGATGATACCATTGATAAATCTTTTAATAAACTGTTTAAGGAAGTTGTTCAGTAAATATATGAGGAGACTGTTATTGAAAAAAACATTAGCAAAACACACAAGAATCAATATTAAGGATAGTCCCTAAACATACATCTTGCAAATTATGATCTCCTCCAAAAGAACTTATGGAATGCATATCCCTTTGTTTTATCATGATATTCATACATATTTGAGTAAAATATTGTAAAATGAATTTTATCTGCTGATAATGGTATGATGAGACATAAGATTTTGCTTACTTGACTGAACATGCTTCTACACAAATGTATACCTTGTTCTTTGAATGTTCTACTGCACTATTTTAAATCAAATCGTTATAATATGTATTTTGCACACACGAAGCCAAGGCTGAGAAAATTAATGCAAAAGCTTGTGATGGTTTTAATACATGGAATAGAACTACTACAATGATATACAATATTTTAGAAGGAATATTGCAAAAATGTGTGTTTTCAATGCATACACGAGTATCAAGCATTGATGATGATATACAAGTATCCTTTTAGGATAATGGAGTACATATAGTGATCGGACCACTAATTCATTTCTGATAGAACTTGATGTTAATATATCAAAAGATAAAAATAAGTTCTTCATTAGACTGGCATACAAACCACACACGGTTTCATTCATTAGAGTTAGAGAATTTCTCATCAGTCTTGAAAACACAATGCTTCACAGCATGTTTTGGAGCCTCGTGCTGCTATACAGGGGAGCTCACTAGTCTGCACCTAATAACATAGCCTCACACAAGAGTGCATACGCTATTTTGTCATTAGGAAATTAAATACAGGATATCAAAATAAGTGTAAATATTTTGTTGTCAACTATAAAACATGTACATAGATTGAAGTTTGTGAAATTAATAATGTAAATTTTTTTAATCCTTTTATTAGCCAATGGGTGCATCTCAGAAGATTTAGTACTCCATTTTTTATTCCCCCACCAGTAGACTGGTTCCCTGGCTGTAAAATAATTCATGCATAATAACAAGCTGAAGCAAAGTACTCTACAACTGTAGTAAATTGTACTTGTACAGTTTTATTGAAAAACTTTTTGTTTTGTTTAATTAGATATTTGCTGTTTTACACTTCTCAAATATTTACAATTAAAACATGTATTTTATCTATCTAAGGAAAAATCTTCAATAAAGAATTCCCATGCCTTATATTTTACAATAATATATTTTTAATCTTATGTTTTCCTCTTCATCATCATCTTTCTTTCAGAGACAGACACGTATTATACCTTTCCATTTCATTTAGAGTTAAAAATGGATTTTCTACCAAATCAACATGAAACTTAAACTGAATTTTCCGGAACTTGGCACAGTCATTTGCTCTTATTAATCTCAGATTCCTTAATAAAGCACAGTTAGTAGTTGCTACAATAATGTGCATCATTCGTCATTTCATTCAGCGCAGGTTGATATTATCGATCTTTGAGGGAGAAGCACAATTTAAAACTATTTGCAATGGATTTGATTGCAGTTTGGATTGGCGGAGATGTCACCTTTATGTTCAGGTCGACAACAATATTATAGCCCACTTTAATAGACACAGACTAGTTCACGTCAATAAGAACAGGGTCACAAGTCGAATCATATTTTGCTATACTATACAGAAAAGCGTATTAGATATGTGTACTATGACAGCCGTGGACCCACACTTTTTAGTGAACTGATCAAAATTTTAGACTCCTGATTATCCAAAATATCCTTGATTCCTTATATTAAGGCCTTCAATTGGAAGCCTTTAGGGCAGCATGTGTCCTTTGTCATCATCGTGGTAAATTAATGGGCAGATCATATAAAGTCTGCAGATGATATGTACCGATAAGAAGGACCTGTCCGTTTGACCTTTCATTAGCATAATTATTGGGCCTAGTCAACCTAAAAAATATATGTGATGGTGTGCATGCATTTGGCATTATAGATGCAAATGTGATAATACCTTTAAATCATGCAGGCATGATGCTAGAACTGAATTACCTATGTTTTGACTGAGCAAAGCCCTTCTGAATATTTCAATAAAGGTTAAACGACAGGTCATTCTTGTCGTCCAATATCAAGACACTGGAAATACATTTAAACAGCGAACCTAATATTTCTTGAGGGATGGAAGGTTGTTAACTAATGATAAGTGTTCAGAAGCGGGCTGATACTTAGGAAGAGGTTTAGTTAGGTAGTAGTCTGGACACCAGTGTATAAGTTACACTTAGTATGATCTTTAGTACTGAATACACGTGATGTTATCGGCCAATTAGAATGAACACCTCTCTATTTGACCATTCATTACTATCATTCTTAGGGTCTTGTCTACGTGAGAAATGGCTATGATGTGAAAACTTTGCGCATACTAAATGTAAACTAGAAAATTCCCTTAAATCTTACAGGCAAGATGCATGAACTGCAACAGCTATTTTTCGAGTGCACCTGACCTTTATGTATACTGACTTGATAAACAAACAGGTCATTCTTGTTGGTCTATTCCTTAACAAAGGCGAATAAGAACAACATCACTGCTTATATACATTTCAAGGGTTTGAATGATGTCAACATGTGCTATATGTTCATAAGGTGGCTGGTGATTATGTAGAGCATGTATAGTTTATATACTTGCCATCTGTGTATGAAGAACACTTCACATGTTTTTCATGGGGAACACGGGTCACACCCATTGACATGTAGTGGACCATTCCAAAACCCAAACAACAATATAAGCATTTTGCCATAATATCACGCATTGTGTCGTCCAATTTAATCTTTGCAATGGACACTTTTCACAAGAATATGTTTCATAAAACGACAGGTAGAATTATTCTGTGACATTTTTAAACGTTTTATATAAATAAAAACATGGTTTCTTCAAGAACATGCAATATTGTAAGTTGAAATTTCAGATAACGTTAATGCTAAAATATTGATGCAGGAAATACTTTAATATTTTTTTTGTCTATCACATAGAATAGCTCAGCATGTTGAAATGAGAACACGCAGCTTATGATGAATTCCCAGGAAGGTTTCTCATTAGCTCCACGTGGGCTTCGGCTCTTCCGGGAGCTATTAGTTAGGATTTTACCACTTTGTTGATTGCAACGGAAGTGTATGCTTTGTGCGATGCAGCACGTATTTCATTTTTCATGGTTGTGTATTTTTCGACTTTATCTAGGATAACCTAGACCTCTTCTTTGGAGATTGCGTTGTCACGTAGCACTTTAGAGATACGGTCTGCGATTGTACTTGGATTTCATCGTGCTTTTCAACTTTTTGGGATAGTCGTCTGATGATAAAATTCCCAGCAACATAAATCAGACAACAGCTAAAAGCTGTGATATCAAGGACAATAACAATAGGGCAGTAATGACTGTTGGTGATATTCCAATTCCCGTCATACATATGCCCATACACACAGTCATCACTGTTGTATCAAAAACCATCAACCCCGTTTACTGCGCAATTATATTTTTTTATAGAGAGCACTGTTCAACCACTGTTGGGAGATTTCAGCTTCGCCGATCATTTTCAGGAGAAAATCTTGTGGGTTTGGAATTTTTGGATATATCGACATTATCATTTCTTTATGAACAGTGCGATATGAAAGTTTAATTGACCTGGAGGGGTTGGCGGAGAGGTGGAGGTTAGCTTCCCGACAAACACACACACCTCTAACCTGTCGCCGTGGTTTACTGGCAATATGACGGTGATATAAAATAAAATGTAAATTTGCTTAATTTCGTTAGATCTGGATATAACACGGTTTTCAGAATGCCCTCCAATACGCTCGCCAAGAGTCACATATACCTTGCCTTCTGTTCACAGGTGCAGTGATTGTTTTTTTTCTTTCTAGCCGATATCTGTGATGTGTCAAAATGCATCTTTTTTAATATGACAATGTCTGTTCTGTTGGTGAGACGAGTGATAGAGACCCGACATCCCCCGATGGAAAGGTTATCGACGAGAATGTTTTGCTAGATACCATGTGGGTATTGTAGTAGCAATCGCGCCGGAGACGCCCAGAGAGAAATACTTTTGGCTGTTGTTCCATCAACGAAATTGCAATTAATCCTAGCAGCTTATGGGTTGGCTTATGATGCTCTGGGTACGTGTCAACCGCAAGAAGGTGCAGATATTCTTGCACCAATGGTTTGTATTCCTTGTCCATGTCATGCACTTTGTGTGCGAGCTGTACCAATACTCAGTCTTTCTCGTAGATCTCTGTATTGGCAGACAGCACCGATGATTCATTTTCCTTGTCTATGTCTAGTCACTCAGCGATGGCTTTGTTTTAACTAGTACAGCGCAGGTTCTAATTGCGAAAGTCGACGAGGGTCAGAGTAACTAAGAATCCCATGGAGGTTAATGAAATAAAATCTGATTTCCATGATGTTGATAGTATCGTTATTGTTCCCGAGGGTAAAACCACCTGTAGTTTTAGTAGGGCGTCCCAGCTCATTCTACGTGCGCTGTAATAATTGGCTGGGTCGAGGTAGTAGTTTGTTTTAGCGAGGTGTCGCGGAATACCTCAAACACGTCCGCCAGTAGAAGCACATCGGTCTTCAGGTATAGGTTTTATTTGTGGACACCTCTCGGACCTCTAGCTATATAAGCTAGAAAGCCTTTAAGGTGACCCCCTTGGTTCCAAAAGATTGTAAAGGGTTTTTATATCTGTATGTGTCCCACGAAGGTCTGTTGTTGTGGGTATTTTCAAAAAATCAAATAGAATTTTGGTAATAATTTATTTAAATATATTTTTGAATAGGGTTACTTTGATGTTTCTTATTTTTGATGAGGCGTACTTGTTTAGGGTCCCATTTTCGGGTCCCCATTCGTTCTGCCCCTAGGTCTAAAGTGTTATTTACTTAGTGGTCCGTGCTCCATTCCTCGGGCATTACACCTTGCGGCTGGTTTCCATTCCATGCATCCCATTTTTGTGAGTCCTTGCTAGGGACTATTTTTGTCCAGTGTATGCTATGTGTTAGTGCTATGTTTTTGTATGTTGTGCTATAATCTTGTTTTTGTGTATGTAGAGCATAAAGAATCAAATCTTTTGAGTTGTTATTTACTTTTATATACATGTATTGAGAATGAAAGAAAAAAGAAAAGACAGTTAATGAATATATTGTTTTGTATGTTGCTAGAGTCTTCTTCTAGCTGGATTGGCTTTCTTCTTGGTTAGGCTTGGTAGGTTTCATCTTCTTTTGGCTGAAAGGATCTTCTTTTATTGTAGTTCAGCACACACACACACAAAAGGAAACAAAAGGTGTACTGTTGTTTTGTGGATGTATGCTCTGCGTTTCTTTTTGATTTTATCTCCCTCGTTGTGTGGAGAGCTATCTCTCCTTGCTGGTACATGGAGATTCTCCTTTACTTTTTTCTATGTCTTCTCTTATACATTTATATTTTTCCGTGCTAAGGCGCAGACTTGAAAGAAGACACTTCCTAGGACTATATAAAGCACCGTTTTTGAAGTGTGCGAATGGCCGCACACGTCGTTAATTAAACGAACGAACGAAAGTGTGCGTGATCAGTCAGTAGTGGACAGCGAGCAGAGCAAGTAGCAAGTACTACAAAGAGCGCTAGCCATGGAAATCATCCCAGAAATCGCACTGAATGCCCTGAAGGGCCTTGGCCTTTTATTGGCTACAGGGTGGAGCTTGAGAGCTCAGGAGAAGAGAACAACTCTTCTCTTAATCTGGGAGGAAAACAACAGTGATAACAACGAAGACAGAAACTCAAGGGATTGGAGGAAAAGGGGACCAGACAGAACCCCAAGGGATTGGAGGAAAAGGGGACCAGAGATAGGAGAACCACAGCCTCAACAGAGGGAGCGAGGAGCGCAGACCCAGCCGAGTGCTAGCGGCCCTGTCCCGGAACCTCAAACAACAGCAGCGCTATCTCCTCCAAAACCAACATCGCCCCCACCCCCACCCCCAGCGGCAACAACTGTAGCTGGAACACAGGCGACAGCCTCTTCAAAGAAGAAAACGAAGGAGAAGAAGGAGGAGAACAAAATGAGGCAACAAAAGAAAAGCGGCGGAAGGAAGGAAGGAAGTCTCACCACCACCACCACTGCAGGAAGCGAGGGGGAAAAAAAACTCCCCCACTTGCGCCTCAAGCCTCCTCCACACCTAAATCGGCGGTGAACAAACCGGCCAAAACAGCGGAAAAACAGGTAGAGGCGGAAGTGTGGAAGTTACCCCCACCCACCCCGAAACCGATCCCACCGCCGGAAATGAGTTAAGTCCAGTTAGAACGTCAGGCGCTGCAATATCTGCGCGAAAAATCGTGCACAATGGGGGTGAACGACGTATCGCTCCGGAAGGACACAGCCCAGAAATTTATTGAGGATCTCAGGGAGGTCTTTGGAGCCAGAATACATGAGTCAAATGGGAAACAACAATCAAAGGCTATCAAAACCCGGGCCAGAAAAGCAGCATCAGCTTTACAACAATGGGGGACGGAGTTTTATGACTGCCCCGTACCACTGGCAGCCTTCATCGGCAACCACCTGATAATGTATCACCGGATCGAGAACCCAGGTATTGTCTACCTAGCACCCTGGGAACATTATGATATGGCAGACATTATCGACCCCACCTGTCCGAAGGAGCGCACCAGACAAAAGTTCACACAGGGAATGCCAGACCACCTGAAGAAGCATTTCCTGCAGCTGCTCATCCCTACACCCCCCAGCCCTTCTAAGGGCTAAAAGAGTGCCTCATTGCCTAAATCAATGGGGTTTTCAATTTGGTATTTTCGAAAACCCCTTTTGATTATACTTTTTAAAACACAAATTTGATCAATTTCGAACCACCGTCTAAAAATTATTACTCAAAATTGAAGTGTGCGTGATACGAAAATGAGATGAGTAATTCTTACTCTAGATTGGCATTGTTTTTGGAAAATAACATGTACACTTTGTACACAAAATTTTCACAACAACTGGAATAAGCGCGTTAAATAAAAAAATTCTTTGTAACTTGAATCATTGTCTTAATTGAACAAGTGGCTAACACTTTATTGGTATTAGGGACAGCCCGACTTAGTTAACTGGGCAGAATTTGATCTTGTACGATCCTGGCGTTTCAGTACTTCCGTTCCGCTTCGTGTCTCCCTTGCCGAGCCCAAGCCGCCTGCCACGCTCCTGCCACTGAATAATAGCATGCTGTGCATGCATTGCATTGAAACCTGAAAACATTGAGGGTCTAATCCTATGTACAGGTTGAAAGTACATTTACACACCCTCCCATATCGCGCCTACAATGATCCCCCATAGTGGGGCAACCATGCAGCGATGGAGTGGTGTGTAATAATTAATGCGCAGATGAATTTGCAATTAACTCACCTGACGAACCCCAGGCTAGTGCTTCACTGCACTAGTTTGGGGGCAAATTAAATAGTGCGTCGTGCGCATACGTTAACTACTCGTACATGGCCGTAGGGCCGCACACGAGGATAATCTAAAATCAGTCAGTCAGTGTGCGTGATACTAAAACGATATGAGTAATTGTACTCAAAGATTGGTACTGTTTTTGAAAATAACATGTACACTATGTACACAAAATTTTTAACTGGATGAATCGCGTTAAATAAAAAAATTCTTTGAAACTTGAAGCATTGCCATAATTAAACAAGTTGCTAACACTTAATTGGTATTAGGGACAGCCCGACTTAGATAACTGGGCAGAATTTCACCATGTAAACTCCTGGCGTTTCAATACTTCCGTTCCGCTTCGGGCCTCCCTTGCCGAGCCCAAGCTGTCCGCCTCACTCCAGACATTCCTTAAAATGCAGACAACCTGTAAACATTGTGGCTCAAATCCTATGTACAGGTAGAAGTAATTTTACACACCCTCCCATATCGCGCCTTGAATGAACCCCCATAGTGGGGCAACAATGCAGCGATGGAGTGGTGTGTATTAATTAAAGAACTCCAAACTGATGCTACCGCAACAGTTTGGGGGCAAATTAACTAGTGCGCCGTGCGCACATTAACTACTCCTAAATGGCCGAAGGGCCACACACGAGGATAATTGAATATTCGATTTGATCTTTCTCACTTCCACGATGCTGTTCTATGTGTGTGAACATAGTCTTGTCACTAGGTTAAGTTAGTTTGTAGGAGTTTATGGGAGACATGGGCCTCCTTTTTTGGAGATGACTTTCCATGGGCTACCGGGTGCCCGTGTCCATCAGTTATTTCGCCTTTCCTCGTCCTGGGTTACTATTCCCGACTTCGTCTATCTCCAGATTGGGGAGAACGACGTCGGTGAGTTACCTTCGGAGGAGATAGTGGACACTATATTGCACTTATGTGAAAATTTCCTTCACCTTGGGGTACGGAGGGTATTTGTGGGTTCATTTCTTCCACGTGTTCGCCCTCGCTATGTGGCTTGTTAACCGTATAAATAGTTTATTATTTAATATTCTAGATTCTAATTCACGTATTTTTTATTGCCACCATGATGGTTGTAGGTCTGGTTGCTTGTGCAGTGATGGTGTCCATCTTTCTGATAGAGGAAATGCTTGGTTTTTTCACCATATTTTGTCCCAGGTTCCTCATTCTCTCGTGTAAGGCTTCTGCAGGCTTATTTATCAGTGACTAAAGACGACACCACATCGAGATACGCATATGTTAAATTTCGAAAGAATTTATATGCCCTTTTAAAATCAATCAAATATATAAAAAGTGGGGTTGTTGTTGTTTATTTATATTTATATATATATATATATATATATATATATATATATATATATATATATATATATATATATATATATTGTTACGACTCTAGGGGTAATGTAACAAGATAAAAGACACAAACAACCTCTCAAGATTAAAATGCAAATCTTTAATTTCCTAAAGTATTAAAAGTATTAAAATAATTCAACAAACAATCAAAGTGAAAGAATTGAAAATAACTTACAGTATATAATATCATAAAAGTCCTAAAATGTTTTAAAGTTCACTTACGGAAGTTAATCCAAATAATCCGAATGTATTATTCCGAATGAAACAGCCTTTAATGTGCTGACGTTGATAAGTTCTGAGTAAATCCAAATAATCCTTGTAAGTCTGGAATCTCACAAGTATTAGAAATGTTCCCGATAATTCCACGGAACTGTATAATATTTCAGATGAAGACAGTACTAAATTCCTATATATATATATATTGTTACGGAATCATGCTTTGTTTTGCTGTTGATTTAATCTCCGCCCAATTTTTTCATACCAGTTTCCAATTTATGTTTGGGTTGTTTATTTGTACTTTTATTTTAACAGTGTCATCTATAGTTAGTTTTATTAAAGCGTATATTTTGTGGTCTTTTTCTTCTTTCCATATTTGGTCTATGTCTCTATATTTAAGAATTATGTTTGTTATATATTTTAATTTTTTGGTGGCTTTGTTATTGGTGGCTTTAAAAGGCAGCCAAACCAGTATATATACAAAGCTGACCATGTGTGTGTTTTGGTGTCTTGTAGGTTCCTTATTCTATTTAAAATATTGGTTGTCTTCTTGTGGCGTAGGTGGGGGATACCTGGCCCTCCTTTTTTTTTTTTTTTTGTTTGTTTATTTTTTTCTTGCGTTTTTTTTTTTTTTTTTTTGTTTCAATAGGTATTCTCTTGGCAGGTAATGGAGTTTACCTTTACATATGAAGTAAATGATTATTTTGTCTATTGAATCTAGCATTATGTCTGTTAAATCCACAGTATTTATTTTATAAGCAATTTTACTAAACATGTATGTTTGAGCAATTTGAATTCTTTCTATGATATTTAAGGTTTCACAGGACCATAGATCGATATATTTGTTTTGAGTATTTCTAAAATCCGTTTGTAATTATCTAAAATTGAATTATTTCCATATAATGTTCCTAGAGTTTTTATTTGTTTTTGATTAAGTGTGGTGGTAGACCTGGGTGGTTTCCCTCCAGTTACCAAATAGTAATATTTCAGTTTTCTCTTGATTTAGTAGGGAGCCAGAGGCTTTCCCAAAGTTGGTAAATTCCTTTTCCAGGTTTTTGAAGGAAATTTCGTCTATAATGAAGTTGGTGCAGTCATCTGCATGCTGCACCATTTTTAATTCTGCTTCGAGATTTGGAATTTTTATTCCTTTTATGTTTTTATTTGTGTTTATTTTTTTACTCAGCGCATTTAGAGCTATCACATAGAGTAACATGGATAGCGAGCAGCCCTGCCTTACTGATCTTTCTATAAAAAAGCTATCTGTGTGTGCTCCATTAACTTGCACTTTTGAGGTTATGTTTGTACACAATATTTTTACCCACGTGGTGAAAAATTCACCAAAACCAAATTTTTTCAAAATGTCTTCTCTGTAGTTATGTTCGATTCTGTCAAAAGCTTTTTCCTGGTCAAATAGAATTATGGCTCCTTTGTCTCCCCTTATGTTAGTGTATTGTATTGCTGTTTCTATTGTTAAGATGTTGTTTTTGTATGTTCCTACCTTCTTCTCCACAGCTTTGGTTATTATCTATAATAGAGAGGCATTCATTTTTTTATTCTGTTAGTTAAAATTTTGCTTAAAATTTTGTAGTCTGTATTAAGTAATGATATTGGTCTCCAGTATTTTAGGTTTTCAGTGTCTCCCTTCCCTTTGTATATTAAAGTTATTATTCCCTCCCTCATCCCCTTTGTCGTTTCTCCCTTTAAATATATATTATTGTATAGATTTTCTAGTATCGGAGTTAAATGTGTTTTAAAAGCTTTATAATGACGGTGATAGTATCGTTGTTGTTGCTGAGAGTAAAACCACCTGTAGTTTTAGTAGGACGTCCCAACTCATTCTAGGTGCGCTGTAATAATTGGCTGGGTCGTTGTAGTAGTTTGTTTTACCTCAAACACGTCCGGCAGTAGAAGCACATCAGTCTTCACCTATAGGTCGTGGCATCTGCCCATATTTTGGCAGTCAATTGTCTTTCATAGCTATTCGCAATCTTATAGTCTTTCTAGGAAATACAGAGTGTGATCAGTATCGACTCTTTGAGATTTTTACGTACAAAACCCACAATCCATGTGCATTACATAGCCGTAGGAGAGTTTCAAATAATTAAATAATTTAAAGGTGATTATTACCTCTACTTGAACACCGAGAACGTGTCTCACATAGATGCATTAGTCAACGTTCGAAAGGAAGCAAGCTCTCGTGTATAGATATATCTGTCCCTCTGTGTGTGTGTGTGTGTGTGTGTGTGTGTGTGTGTGTGTGTGTGTGTGTGTGTGTGTGTGCGTACAATTAAATCAAATTTGAATTGTTCAAATTAATAAAGAAGAAAGCACCATAACTAGTGCAAATGCTATATTGCAGCAGTTGAGTGGGTCATTAGACGTCCTTTTGTGCATGTGGCGAAATAAATTATAAAACATACGAACAGTCAGAGCTTAATGAAGTGAGGAATTATTTTCTTATAAAGGAATATCCTAAATATGTAGGAAAGTCGATAAGCAAGACAAAGCCTTTCCGGAGAAAATGCACTAAATTTTCTGATACAAACAACGATGTTTTCTTCTGTCATAAGACACAAAGACTGCGGGTAGTTACTGCAAAATAAAAGAGAAGAGCATTGGAAAGCATCCACTCTACCAAGTACGGCGGGCATCTAGATATCAACAAGACGTACGTACAGTTTTAAGATTTAAGTTATCTGTCTTATTAAAGAAGCAAGTGTCCGTTTCATAAAAAAAACATAGGACCAATATTGATCTTAAGTCAAATTTCGTATTTTCAATAATTTCTCAGAAAACCTTTGATAGTAAAAAAAATGCTATTTTCTTATGTATTAAAGCTTTTCAAGAGAACTTTTAAAAATTTTAAGAAAAACATATTTTAAGTATAGCATTAGGGACAAAAAACTGTTTTGCAATAGGACTAATATTTTCATGAAACGTACCCCAGGTTTCTAAGTTTAGAGTCATCACGATTGTATATGCAATACTGACTTGAAGAAGGGGCGTTTTCCAATCCAATTCACATATTGACATGATTACTTTGTTGTGCTTTTGTTCACATAGTTTATGCATAATATCGAACTGAATACTGTTAAAACTAAAACTTATCCGATTTTTAGGATTGGCCAAAAAATACATCGGGACTTTTTAAAAACCCCACCTCAATTAAATAATTAAATATCCCCCCCCAAACACTATCTATTGTAATTAGTATAGTAAAATTTAACATTTTCACCTCACCCCCTTCCCCCTCACACACATTCACCATTCAATGACCTTTGTAGCAAAAATACTATATACGTCAGTGGCAAAAATATTTGTCCTGTGTATGTAAGAAAAACTGTAGGTACGCCCCTGACAGTACTAACAAGTTATTTCTCGTTTAGGCGCGAGGCCAGGCGGACGCCATGTATTCCACATTGTTAGCATTATTGTTGAACATTATTTGGACCATTGTTTTACACAATAATCAAGAAATTTTTATACTCAAACATCAACACCGCGAATATTACCAGGAAAACATCATCGGTAGTATATTTCAATTATTTGCATATATGGAAAGGAACACCGTGTATATTATGGCACTGAAAAAAAGGAGCTTTACGGAACAGTTGTATCTAAATCTTACCTGCTGTTTTTTCTAGTAATACATTCTCACAACATGCTAAAAGTTTATTTTTAAACTTAAGTTCCACATGAATATCGAATCATGTATCTAAATACGTAAAGATACTCCAAAAGACAGTTATTAACAGGGCCGTAACCAGACATGAAACAACACAGAGGCAGACATAACTAAACAGGCAGCAAAATCCATCCCCAAAATAATTTCAGTACGTGTCAAAACGGAACGATTTAATAATATAATAATAATCTTTAAGAAAAAAAATTGTTACGTAATTTTATAAAGTATACGAATTTGTCTGAAAAATTTTCTATAAGGCTTCGATTCTTTTACATGTAATTGGCTGTAAAAAAAAAAAAAAAAAAAAAAGGGTTGAGTGTCATGTAAGAAAGTCTTATTATGCTGAATGCATTCGCGCACTTCTGGTATTATTTTTATCCTTATTTGTTCTGATTTTCTTTAAAATCACCACTTTCATCTAGAATCCTCAGGGACACGCAAATTTCAAAAAGATGCTACTTATACATACAGTCAGGCATCTAAGTAAAAGAAACCACTTTGAACGAGAGAACAGGCGCAGGGAATAAAACAATCGGGACTTATTTGCTATGGAATAATTACGAGACGTTGGAGGCTTACATTCCTTTATTTGTTTTTTGTTTTTCTGTAATCTGTCCAAAAGTGCTTTGGGGTGGTTTTATCCGTTTATAAAGTCCACTTTCGTTCCGCTGACTTCACTTTTCACCTCGATATGCACTCGATAACATCTAAACATCATTACAATCTGAAGAAAAAACTAACTGGTTTGTCTGGGAAAAGAAGCACAACCTCTGGATCACAAGTCTGGTATTCTACCATTGGGGCTAGCCGGGCTGTTGTTAACTTTCACGATTTTATTTTATTTGAAAGTAGTATTACAATTTAGAATTTATTTTAAATTGAAAAAAAAATTTCTAGTGCATTTTGCGCAAAAGGTTGTATGCGTGTGTATCAGGAAATGCGTGTTCTGACGTCGGGAATATTTAATTATTAACAGTTTGTCAAATGAAATTGAAATCAGTCTTTTGTGCGTTAGACGCCCGTAATATTTCTAAGAGTACAATTGATATATAAGCATTACTTTTCAACAAGTAAACCAAGAAGCTCATGTGGCGCAGTGGATAAGGTTCAGAGTTGTCATGTAAAAATTCACTGGTTCGAGCCTTACAAATGTCAGTCTTTTTTCAACTGAATAAGATCTTAATATTGCATATTTAATTAACTACATACCGATATGTGTATTCTCTTCTCCTTTTAAATGTTTCATGTCCTTTAATATACGAAATGTTTTACCTTGCTTTTCGGATGTACTTGAATTTTTGTAAAATGAATGTCATATTTGGATAATTTTTGTATGTTTGGGAAATGACCTAGACGAGTTAGACAACTCGTGTCGAATCCTATATTGTTTAATAAATTGACAATAAAATATGTTTAAAACAATTAACTTTATCTTTCTGTGCGAGATAATGTGAGACTGACATTGACATTGACTTCAAAATGGAAATACAGACTTTGACAGTATATAATGTGAACTAAAAGATTGAAAGTTGAAAGAAACTGGGCAGTTGTAATAGAAGAATCCGGTACATATAAACACTAAAATAAAGATGTTGATATATGTACTGTGGTGAGATCGCCGAGTAGAAAACTTACAGAACATAAAACATTACGAGCTGAACACGACCTTTCTCTTTCTCGCTCATTCTGCCTCTCTCTTAAATTTTTGAACTTGACCGCGGGCAAGTACTTTGCAAACTTGAACTTGTCCGAGTCGAATTTTAGCTTGTCCCGAGCGTGGGGCAAGTGCATTTGCAAAGCCCTGGACGGTGTTATATTTGAAAATGAAAATAAGTCTGTTTGTTTATATGTTGTATTGGTTCAGTTAATACGGAGTAAAGTGTTGGGTTTGGAAAACAGATTTGGCGGTGACCTTGGGTTTATGATTGTTATTAATTTATCCTGTTTCATCTGTGGAGGAAGGAGAGTATTGGTTTGTAATAAATTAAATTGGTCTTTTTCTTGGTATGATATAGTTGCTCAGCAAATACAGGTAATATATTACTTGTGTGATGGTATTGTTGTGACAAGATATGTCAGATAGTCCACAAGTGTATGAGTAAGCATTACCTATCCATACCTTCCCACCTCTGTTTGGTTTGTAAAGGGTAAGTGTTGCATAGTGAAGGTGGGTGTGCATGGTCAATAAGTGATACTCTTCATGATTGTACCTCCTACTTTACCTCGTCACCCCCCCCCCTACACGTCTATTTGTAGTTTTCTTGTTTGTGGGTGTAGATGTTGGTAAGTTAGGGTGAGTATAGTCCGATAAATCAGCCCCCCAAATCAGTATTGATACTGATGGACTACTTGTGGGTAGGATATCAACTACTCATAAAATCGAGGAATCATTTGCAGACAAATCTGTTCGCAACATATCGGTGTACATTTTAGACACTAACCAGTATTCCTCGCGTCCCTTGAGCTACCGTCCGTTGAAGGGTCCTTTTGGTGATACGTACAAAATATTTTCGGATCAAATCCTGTGTCCTAAGTCTTGTGGCCATTTTGAATTTCGTAGCAACATACGGCTGATACAAAATACCGGTAAGTGTCTAAACTGTACGCGGGTGCGTCCCGGACATATTTGTATGCAGTAAAATTGCACTTTTTAATTAACAAGTGACATCATACCCACAAATAGTCCATGAGTATCAACACAGAATTTGGAGGTTGAGTTATCGGACTAGGATAAATCTTGGTCAGTCAAGGTAGGTGTTGACTCATGGAGTTCCACCATGTTCAATCCAAATAAGGTTCATAAGATCATGTCATTTATTTACCTATAGACGCTTTTAACGTTACATCTTCGATAGAATATATGGGGCATAGTGTCATATTTAATGTTAAATTCCATAGATTCCCATAAGGTCAAACTTGATGTTAAATTCCCATTGATCCCCATAGGGTCATACTTAATGTCAAATTCCGAACGATTCTCATAGGGTCATATTTAATATTAATTCCCTTAGATCACCATAGCGCGCCCTCTATCTCTTATCATCCCCCATAACTCCTTACATGTTTCTAATATTAATCCAAATGATACGAAAAACATTCGTAGGATTTATTTGTCAAAATAAAAATGAATTTGAAACAAATTTATTTCAAAAATTTAACTAATAGAAAAGTTTCATTATCATTATTGTCTTACTAAACACGGTACATACATGGTTTGTAGATACAAATATCAACATTCATATCATGTTCGTATATAGTAGGAATAGAAGACATTATTTTAAAAATTCATCTTACCAATGTATTGGTGCTAGTTTTCATTGCATTAAATTATTAATTTAATATACTGCATATGCTTTTAGCAGTAATTGTGTCAATTTCATGACAATTCTCGTGTATAAAAATATAAATTCTACATCTTATAAATAAATTTTTTTAGATCCAATTTCACAACCTATTTTTTAAATTCACATAAAACAAATGAAAATATACAAAAATTCATATTAGCATGTGCTTTAATTTTTGCAGCTTCGCCTACAAATTGGCACATAAAATTCAACCAAGTTTAAGCAGAAGAAGATAATAGTTTCATCCGAGCCTGGCTTGGCTGTTCTCAATGGAGCAGTCATATTTGGACACAAGCCTGACAGCATCGCCGAAAGGATTTGCAGATACACATATGGAATGAATATTCTGGTTCCATTTATCTATGGTGAACACCCCTTGGAAAAATTGTACATTACAGATCTAGGTGAAGAACAATGCTCAGATTTCTTCCTCAAATTCGCAGGAAGGAAGGAAAATACCGGTGAGTCGGTTTCTGCAACATTTGACCTTTTGGATTAATGTGTGCTGCGCCGACACTTTGTGGTGAATATCTCCCATCATGCTAGATGTAATACTAATGACTGGACTTATTTATGAAAAATGATTATTTTTATATGGATATAAACATTTGTTGAAAAATCAAGCACACTGTTAAATTTGAAGATGATAATTATTAGACTCTATCATAAGAGTAATGACTGTGTGTCATGCAGTGAGTTTTACGCTAAATAATGGCATTCATGCATTTAGTGAATTCTAGTATTTCGCATTGACTCAATGACTTGCACAAGGACTCAATTTTTTATTTTTTTCCCCAATACCTTTGATCAAACGTTACTTTCTATGAACGAAGTAATGTAAATAAGCATAAATTAATCACAAATGCTCTTCCTATCTACCTGGTATTTTACATCATTGTACCCACTAACTAATATATTTAGTTTTACTATTCTTGAGGATAATACTTAAATAAAATCAAAGCCCTCTAGGGTTTTATGGCTCTAGTAGGACAATTTGAATTTAAGGGCTTTACATACACTGTATCCTGATCATTTAGCCGCTTTAATTGTAGCTGTTCCAGATAGCCAACTTCATTATATCTGACAATCCGACCGATTAATAAATATTTCAATTTTGAACATGTCAAAAAGCATGCCATAAGTGTCCTAGTCATTAACGAAATACAAAATGTGGACGGAATATATAACACAGTTTTGTTTTTACTTGACGTCCTAGGCCTGCAGAAATTATTCCCTTTATATCACTTTCAACCATATTTTAGGTCATACTCCCATAACAAATAGATGCAAGGAACAGATTCCATAAAAAAAATACATTATAAAGTAGCCTGTGTGTCTTGAAAAATGCAGAATTTCCCTAAGTATATAACCATTAATATATGCATAATAAATTGAATCGCTGTGGTGCTATCATATAACATTTAATAGACGTTTATTCCTGCCAATAACAATTGTAAGAAAGAGTGAAAGATGAAGAGCATTTCTTTTCTCATGAGGTAAATATGACTGAAACCCTTTTATACTCTGACATGTAAAATTAAAAGTAAAGGTATACAAAGGAAGCAAAAGTGAGTCATCTTATATGTCAAAACATTAGGTCAAACGTTGTGAGGAAAATATAACCGGCATTTTTAAAAAATCCCAGATAATAACTTGGAAGAAGAAGAAAAAGAAAAACAAACAAATACATATACCCGTTACGTATTAATACTTATTATATATATATATATATATATATATATATATATATATATATATATATATATATATATATATATATATATTCAGATTTCGCCTAGTATCAAACATTGATATACTTTCTCTACTGGATGGATAACAAGTAAACTATTACAATTGTAATTTGATTGAGTAAAGGATCTGCTAAGATTATTTTTCATTAATTTCAAAGAGAAAATATATAGAATGTAATGATTATGATATTTAGTATAAAGCTATTTATCTGCATCAAAATCAAAACTGATTTATATTTTTGATCTCCATAAGTATTAGATGACTTTATCAAAGATGTGATAAAAATGTGTCAAGATAAACTTCATTTAGTTCGACAAAGATAATTTGATGTATGTCAACAGGTAATATTATCGTTAACAGATACTGCCACTAGCCTCAAATTGCAACAATAAGTAGTTCATGAGTTTATATATCAAAGATGATTGTTGTACAAACCTGTGCACACACAGCGTAAGTGGTTGCTTTCGAAAATGTACCCATTCTGTCTGTTAATTTACACTATTTTGCCTGTTTCAGCATATTGTTTTTTGTACCTATACTTCAAAACATAAGGCTCCTGATTCAATGTATATAGATGATTACATATTAAAGATGCGGGTAAAACATCATAGACGTATTATTGCTAACATTAAAATAGAAAATCGATGTGAAATTGATAATGGGAAAAAGGTCATATACGCTTCCATGTAATAATAAATGTGCTACCTCAAAAAATCCAATTATACAGTTACTTAACGAATTATTCGCAATAATAACTCGAAAAATCCACTCATATCGCCCAGTTTAGCCTTTCTAGTTTAAGGAGATCTTGGTGATGTGGAGTACAGTATCGTCAACTATACCCCTACCGTGTATATGTCACAGATTATAAACATGCTCTGCGTTCATGTGATTAAAAAAAGGTTTTGGATTGAGTCCATTAAACAGTATTAAGTAGAAAGGTTTTGAGATCTGTTAAAGATAATCACGCAGAATTTTACTGCGCATATGCCACGACGAACATTATTTCGATTCATGATAGGCATGCATGAAGAGCAACATATTAAAAATCACCCTTATTATTTAAATGCTATCGCACTCATCACATTTAATTTTCTTGAATCGGGCGTACAGTTTTCAAAAACATTTTTCATTGGGAGAGCTACAAAATCATTTCATGCAATGTTCTTAATTATTTTTGTTTGTTTTTTTGTTGGGTTTTTTTTTGCGATGGAATACAGTTTTTAAATAAAGATGATTTGCTATTAGATTTAATGTAATACATTGAAAACGTATATCTGATGAAATGTCAGAAAATAACGGATTGGATGAATCTGTTTGCAAAACTGCAAAACGTTCGATCTAAGCTTACGCCTCTTTGCTGATCAACAATTTGACTGTGAAGATTTGTGTCCCATGATCTAAAATCAAAGTATTGGATGCTCAATTTTTTATTCAAGGACAAATGATAAAAACACTCAATGTTGTTAGAGATGGACAAATGATAAAAACATGCTCAATGTTTTTATACAAGGACAAATAATAAACGCAAACTCAAAGTTTGTATATAAGGACAAGTGATCAAATCACGCTCATCGTTGCTAAAGGTCAAATAATAAAATCACGCCCAATGTTGTCAGAGAAAGACAAATATCAAACTTATGCTAGTTGTATCAGATAAGGACAATTAATAAAATAACTCTAAGTGCGGGATTCTATGACGCTAAAACAGTGCCGATTGCTTTCACAACATACAGTATCAAACAAGATCTTTTCTACCTTCAACAGTGGTCCGAGTGGAGAAGTACTTTAATACAGCAAAACATCTATACAATTTAAATGGATGTACAAGTACGTACACTTAATTTTGAGACCCTACAAAATGGGCTAACATCATTGGCATGCATACATAATTTTATTTCTTTGAAATCTTGACTCAAATTACATTTCATGAACACATTCACTCAAACATAAGTTGAATACTTATTTTATACATATTTTGATTGTAAAAAGAAGATTCTTTGTTCTCAACCTAACCCGAGACATAGATATTTGACTCACTTTGATGTAATTAACAACAAATATTTTAGGACTCCATTGCCAATATAATATCAGTTATGAATCAGAGACTTCTAGAAATTATCAACCTACTTTGACGTATTTTATTTTATCATTGCCAGCAGTTGTCCCATCCACATTCTATATGCGATGAACAAATCCAATCAATCTATAGAGCAATTATACACAACGACTATTTCTCCTTTCTTTTTGAAAACCTCTTTACATGTTTTAATTCTCTGACAAAAGTATATTCCCTGTTAAAATATATTTTTAAAATGTTTAAAAAATTATTTTATCTAAACGAAACACGAGCTTTTTATATCTTTAACAGAAGATTGCTATTTTTGGTTAATAAGTCGCTTCTGCAACCATTCTATTTTCCTCCTTGTCTTTAGAATCTCTATGCTTTACATTGCTACAAAAGTAATTATCTCTCAGATAGTATATTTGTATAACACTAATAATTGCAATGCAATTTAAATAAACCAGATGAAATCCCTAATTATAATAGGAAAAAGCAACAGAACAATCAAAATATAGTTATGGTTACTCAGTTGACGATCAAGGGATTCTGCAGTAATTAATGTTTATGTGCATGCCTCCTGCCCTTTGAATGCAAATGTGTATTTGTATGGACATACGCATGTCACATAAGACTATTGGACACCTAGCATGCAGTTAAATTTAAAGCAGACTCGGAAGGAATTAAACTGTTGCAAAGCTACTTACATTTACGCGGGCCCCATTTCTCAGTAAAGAATGTAAGCAAAAGAGGGAAATATTCTTTGATATGCTAGTCCCATCCACATTCCAACTTTTGAAACACCCGACCTTTATTCAGTTAATACATGTTTCGTTCTACGCTTTGAATTCTCATATTTTTGAAGATATGTCTCTACTAATTTTATAATTGTGAGATTTTCAGTAGAACTATCAAATCTAAATTTACGGTAGAGAAGATATACAATATCCGGATGATCAACGGATCATGGCTTTATATACAGCACACTTCTGAGATAATTAGACCTGATATAGAGAGAACTCATATATAACGTTAATGTTTTAATTCCAATAGCTGTCTTTTAAACGATGCTATTTTTCTTCAATGTACCTAGATTTTTTTTAACGAGATATGCCATAAAACAAAGAGACCAGTTTACTATCTTAATTACTCTTTTGCCGTTTGATTATATTAAGTTTTATTCTTGTAACATAGGCCACAATGTAAGAGATAAATGTTACCACTAATTTGCAAAATTAAAGTAATTTGCAAATTTTTAAATGTTCACAGACAAATAAGCATTTCTTAAAGTATTGTACATGAGACATTTAACAACAAAGTGAAACTTATTTTCTATATCTGCACAAAAGGGCATAGTTTATCAACATAGAGAATATTTTTAAATCTACCTATATTTACCATTAGAGTGCATTTGCCATTTCTGAACATGCATAGCAAGCGAAAACTGTATTACGAATTTAAACAATCTATATGGTATTGACAATAAAAGTCGTTTCTGGCCTTATTATAAAATCGTAATCTGTACAATGAATTTTAATGTCTTCTTAGTTCTTGTAGAAAATAACTTGACATCGTTATTTAAATATAATGAAAAAGAGGTTCTCATCACCCACCCTTTGATTTTCCCAAACTTTTCTCCCATTCCGTGTGAAAACAATAGATTTTAATCTTGATTTGCTCAAAATCCATACTTATTCGCCCTAAGTCAGCTGTTGATTATAACTTTGTTTTGGAAATCTATTGCAGTCGTCTTTCATACTCGAACTAATGCTTACGTGTTCTACTATATAATACTATTTATTTGCATTGGCATTCTACCTAATTCATTGTAGATCAAAACATTTGGTGTGTATTTCGTAATACTAAAAACATATTTACAAAGCGAAATATTTACAGCCTCTATGTCATTTGCTTTGTAAAAAGCCCAAACTTCTGACCAATAATTCAAACATGGCGCTATTTTAGTGTCAAATATTTGGAATAGAGGCTCTCTAGACAGTTTTCAAAACTATTTAATCTCTTCTTCACACTATAGAGTGCTTCTGCTGCCTGCGCTGCAAGAGTGTTTGGCATATATACCACGACTTTATGGAAGATAATACACAACGAAGATACTTACAAGAAGATGACGTTTCTATCTGGCTATCGGAAAAAAACGCCAACTACGAATCCTCTCAAATATCAACTTTCCGAAAACTAAGATTTTAGTCTTACCCATGTTTATGTTTAGTTTACACATGTTGCAGCATACTTTCAATTTATTTAGTATTCTTTGAAGCTGAATAGCAGTCTTGACAAAGACAACCAAGTCATCTGCATGCTGAAGTACAAATAACTGACCCATATTCTAATGTTATACTGTTCTCCTGGTAAGAAATGTTTGTCTTTAAGTCATTTAAAAGCAACGGAAATAAAATGGGTTATACGACACAACCTTGCGATATCAAGACTGGTCAGTTCAATATTTATGTCAATCCATTTGGTGTTTTAACACAAGCATTGACATTTGCATATATGGCATTTAATAATGTATAAATGTTACTACTCATATTTTCATATACTAATTTATGGTAAATTAAACTCTAACCATCACAGCCACACGTTCTTTCATAATCAACAAAAAGATTAAAAAATCTTCCTAAATGACAGTAACCTAAAAATGTAGGAGAATGAGAACAATTCTGCTACTGAGCAAAGACTATGATGTAAAATCCGGACTCTTGGGTTTACTCTCCGATTGTTATCAAGGCCGACTTGGATAAAGTTTACGGGTGTAATTCTCTGTCGTATCGTACACTTTTGAGTGATGTCATCGTTTTAAAGATGGTTGAGAATCCGTGGACTAAGATCCACTTTCTGAAAGACTATTGTCTACGATTGGTGAACAGGAAGTGGCTGCTCTGAAGGGGGCAATTGATGAAGATGCTCGATACACAGTGAAAGTTATTTCTATTATAGCGGGCATTAATTCGTCAGCAGTCTTTAATATATTGAAGAATCACTTGAAGCACAGAAAGGATGGTGCAAGTTGGGTCCCACATTTGTTGACATCTGATCAAAAAGAGACTCGAGTTAAAATTGCCAAACAGCTACCCGACAAATATCAAAAGAATGACCAGAGACGTTTGAATGAGATTGTCACAGGTGATGAAACATGGTTTTACTTTTTTTGAACCTCACTCAAGTGAAAATAATAAAGCTTGGATCGAAGAAAACAAGCAGAGACCACAAATAGCTCGTCGTAGTCGGAAAGTTTTACATGTATTACTGTTCGATGCAAAAGGCTCAGTCGTCGAATGTACCTGTGCCTGACTCTGCTGCTCGTGTCACTAGACATTTATATGCATCCAAAGTGTTGAAAAATGTTGTGGAACATTACCAAACCACCTGTCTGCGCACCGGTACCCAAGGTATACATCTACTCCATGACAACTCAGCGGCTTATAAATCTGCCGTTTTGACAGACTACCTGAAGGAGCACAGCATTCAAACTTTGCCACAGAGCTCATATAGCCCTGATTTGGCTCCAATGAGTTTTGGCTTAATCTCGTGAAAACCGCTCTGTTTCCAGTGCTGTAGTGATGTGGCAGCTGAAGCGGTACTAATGAGTGGCTAGATACCCACAGCAAAGAGATTGACTTCGATCAATGTCTCTTTGTCAATTCCAGCGGGTGCTGACTTCTGTGATGAGACTGATGGAAGATTTCTGTCTGACGATACTGGGAAAAGTTAGGCAGAGATAGTTTAAAGGGTTGAGAGGAAGGAAGGTGAGCTGGACAGCAGCTTTACTGTTGCTAAAGAGTTGGAAATCACTTCGCATTCTAAGGCCATGCAATTTCGAGTGCAAGTAAGCATATTGATGATAATTTAGAGAATGCTTTTACTTTCGAAGAGCTGATCAGGAAACTTCGTGCGAGTGTATCCAATCAAATTAGTGGACCTTATATTTCAAGGAATGGAGCTTGTAAAAACCGGCAAACCATAAATGATTCTATTCGGCGAACAACACATGACAGGCCGAAAAAAAATGGTACTGTATTGATTGGAAGTGCCTTTTCTTCTAGGCTACGTGCGGTGAAACCTGTACGTGTTAAGTTAATATTTGTGATGAGACTTACTCCGGACACAGTAGAGAGTGATGAAGCAGCTCATGTGGAAATACAGACTGGTTCGAGACCCATTCAAGTTGAGAAGCAGAAAGCTAAATTTGATTCGTATGCTTCTTTCAAGGTTACTTGTGGATCGGTTTCTGTTTCTTCCTTGCCTAGTCCTAATGTTTGGCCATCGACAACTGTGATCAGAGAGTTTAATCAGTATAAAAAGTAGTAGATGCATGATCACAAATCTATTTCATCATAGATCTGTGCAATATTGTTTGTTATTCTTGCCTAGTCATTCATATACAGTAATTATAATAGTATAAGTAGACATAAATATATTACCATGACAAGCAGTCTGATAAAATCTCATATTATAATTGTCGATCTGTGCGAACCTATGTCAGTGATTCTCGTTATTCATTATCGTGGTTAGATCATTGTGTTTCGACGAGCGCTGGTCATTAGTGTATAAAGGATATGCAAATTTCATATGAAATAGTAGGCTCAGATCACAGGCCAACTTTGTTTACCGTTACTGTAGGATATCTACCAAGAACTGAACATAAGAGCTTGGTCAGTGGTAAAGAGGCAAAAGAATGGAATATATGACTGACATGCTACGTTACAATGTGCATATACCATAAGAAGCTGTGTTATGCAACACAGTAAATTGTGTCCATGTTGATCATCTGGAGGCTATTGATATATTTCGTCGTGCTGTTGTAAACCTCCTTGCAGGTAATTGTTATACTGTTGCCCGCAGTGCTATTTGTAAACATTATGTGGTACCAGGATGGAATGACTATATAAAAGATTTGTATAAAGAAGCTAGGGGTTGTTATATCTTATGGCGTGATAATGGTAAGCCTCGGCATGGTTTTGTTTGTGATATGATGCGTAAATCCAGGGCCCAATTTAAGTATGCCTAAAGAGTATGTAAGATGGAAGAAACTAGATACAGGGCTGACTCCTATGCCAAGAAGTTGAACAATAAAGATGTTAATTAATTTTGGAACGATGTTTGCCAACGATGTAAAAACCGCTCTTCCCTAGCCAATTGTGTGAGAGCGTACACTCCCTTTTGCTCTCACAATTGAAACTTTATTATTTGGCAACCCAATGTTCTCTATAGAAAATAACATGTAAATAATTTTGTCTGTGCAAACTTTCATTAGGATGATTAATGATTTAAGTAATTAATTGCTCTCACAATCTTTTGAATCATATTTATTTAATTCTTGTTCTTGGTTTTGTTTTTTGTATGTATGTGTATTTGTATTTTCCTTTATAACCGCTTGTACCAGCATCAAAATTTATGATGTTATATTTTGTGTTACTGTTGGGGAGACAGTGCTCTAATAAGCTCGTGCTTTTTACTTAATCCTCAAATCATATGTTTGTAATTGCATTTGACAAAGTTTCTCAAAATAAATAGGGTTTAAACTAATTCTGTGGGTAACGTGACAGGCCAGCAAGACATTGCTGTAATGTGGCAAAGTCATTATTGTGAAATACTTAATTCAATTAAAGGTGAAAAACACAAAAGTAATGTAATGGCTGACTGAAATAAACATACTGCATATAGAGATATTGAGTTCATACATTTGCACGAGGTTGATAATACTCTAGCTAACATAAAAACCGGTCGTTCACCGGGTGCTGATTCTCTTCAAGCGGAGCACCTTAAATATGCTAGTGAAAGGTTGCGTGTGCTACTTATGTTTTGTTTTAATAGCATGTTTGTGCATCGCTTTATTCCTTTTGACCTCACTAGAGTAACTCTATTACCAATAATCAAGTCGACGACCGATGGTGTATCTGACAAAAACAAATTATCGCCCTATTGCCATGGACACTGTGATACCCAAAGCTGTAGAACTAAGTTTGCTTCGAAGATGTGAAATAAAGCTCCAAGACAATCAGTTTGGCTTCAGGCGACATCTCTCCACTGATGCGTGTCTGTTTGCCTTCAAGGAAGTTATTAAGTACTATATCAATAATGATATCCCAGTTTATGTATGTTTCTTATATGCTAAGAAGGCTTTTGACCGAATAAATCACTGGACCCTATTCAGAAAGCTAATTGATAGAAACGTTCCATTGTATATTGTTAGTTTGCTTTTTAATTGGTACGACAAACAACAATTTTGTGTAAAGTGAGGTCAGATAACTTCTATGTCTGTCCGTGTGACTAATGGTGTGCGGCAAGGAAGTGTTCTATCCCCATTTATGTTTAACGAATATTGTGATGACCTCAATCGTGATTTGAATAGGTCTTATGTTGGATGCAACATGGGCGGTTTATTTATGAATTACTTCAGTTTTGCTGATGATATGTCTGTACTTAACCCATATATTGGTGGATTACGAAAATTTTAAGAATATATGAGCGTTTCGCATTAGCCAATGATATCGAGTACAACACAAACAAGACTGTTTTTGTCAATGGATTTAAGTCTGAAATAAAGTTATTATTATTATTATTATTATTATTATTATTCATTCATTCATTCATTCATTCATTCATTCATTCATTCATTCATTCATTCTGAAGTTTCTAAGTGTATCAAGTGCGCGGTGCTTTGCTTATTTACATTCTGAATCATACAAGGGTTGTTTGTTGACTTAAATCGAATCACCTCTTTTATATTATTTAGAGTTACCCTTATGATCTGGACTGATTCACAAATACTCTCCGTATATTCATTTACTGCCTTATTTATGATTATGTTTTAACATTGTGAGTACTGTATCAGATTTTTCTGCAAGTGAACAGCCGACTATTTGGACCAATATATTTATTTGTGTTTCATTGTGTGTGTGTATATATATATATATATATATATATATATATATATATATATATATATATATATATATATATATATAGATAGAGAGAGAGAGAGAGAGAGAGAGAGAGAGAGAGAGAGAGAGAGAGAGAGAGAGAGAGAGGTATGTATGCTTTTCTTGTCTTTTTCTTGCAGTAATCGTTACATTATTTCAAGCTGAGAAAATCAGCTAGACCCAAATTAAATATTATTGGCTAGTAAATGGATTCAGTTCAATTATCATATGCATGTAAATATTGACTGATCTAAATGTAAGTAATCTATAGTCATAGCTGCGTTGTCATGTATATATGCAAAATTTCCACTGTCTTTATCTATAGTTATAGCTGAGTTGTCCTGTATACATGCAACATTTCCAATGATTTTATCATTCCCGCATCTACCATTTCCAATACTTATTCCAGATAGCTGACAAAATTTAAGTAAATTTTCAACATAGTGATTGAACTCTTTTCTGTCCAAGGAATCCCACTCCCCTGTATCTACATCCTCGACATTAGGCTTTATCCTTTCCAATGACATTATTACAAAATATATAATAATAATAATAATAATAATAATAATAATAATAATAATAATAATAATAATAATAATAATAGGTCAGGATCTGTGAAGGTATAAGCATTAAAATTTCCACCAAAAATAAATGTGTGATTTGAATACATAAGTCTATAATGTGCCTATTCGTTTTCAATAATGGCCAATACGTCCTCTTCGGCATCTAAGATTGGCAAGTGTTCAGGTGACATATATACCACACCAAATATAAAGACCTGATGAAGGGTTTGATCATTGGAGAACAATTTCAACCAAAGAATATTTTTGCTTCAAGTTAATAAATCTTAAAATTATAAAATAATTGTTCTTTGACATACGCAGCTATACCTCCAGGATAACGTGTTGCATTAAATTTTTTATCTCCGACACTTATGAAACTATAAATTTGTTGTAGATAAACGTTATCATGAACCCAAGTCTTGACCAGTGCAAAAGTATCAAAATCATGCATACAATTTATCAAATAAATATAATCCACATTCGTCTGTTCACCAGATAATTTTCTTGTTAAACCTGAAATATCACATATACATATCTTAATTTCAATATTATTCTGTACATCACGTAACCCATGTGCAAACTGACCTCAGCCAAACCAATACTTTTCTCAGGCTGTCTTAGTCGCTTCACGGTACATTTTAAAAACTATTTCCTTATTTGTAAAACAGAAAAAAATGTATTTTTTAAAATGTAGGCCTCTGACTCTGCTTTGAACGTTCAATTTTAATTTTTGATTATTATAACTATAATTTTCGATTCACCTAAATCCAAGTCTACTTTACACATTCCCTTACAGCGTTTTCAGTGTCGTTCAAAATTATCTCCCTTGATCTCTGGCATACCATGGAGAATTAAGTTGTGCCTCTTGATTCTCAAACTTCTTTTCGTTTGTCAGAAGCTGTACTTCTAAATGTAACACTGTTTCAGTAAGACCTTTCACTTTTTATTGCAAAATTTTAATGGGTGCCTTTAATTTTTCTTTTGAGTTTTTCAGTTCTTCCTTTGTTCTTTCGAAGTGGTCGAATCGATCCTTCTTACGTTGCACATCGGCATGGATATCACTCATGAATCTGAATGAGTTTGTCTGATCTTTGCGGACTTACGCATATCTCTGAGTGAAATGCCGGCTCTGTTTCCTGTTGTGACACAAGTGATTGTGATTGAGGTGAACATGGGGATGTTACTCTCCTGGATCCTGCATGCATTGTTCACGCGTGAGTTTCGGAGCTGGTACGCCTTGTTTCATCTCTGCTGAGACATTCATTCATACCATAAACATTTCCAGTTCGTAATTCAAAACCATCGTTAATTTACAGCCTGTCCCTGCAAGTAACAACGGCAGATTTGCTTGATTATCTATTTTCGATACTCAAATGTACCTGATTCCTTTCCCTGAATGATATTTTATTGGGAACGTTGAAATCAAGAGTAAACTCCATAAACATATTTACTCACTTTTCACACATCTTTACGCTAATTAAACATGGAAACACGTGATTAATTTGGGGTATACTGAAGTTGATCTAGCCATGGAAGGACATAAAAGAAAGAAATTGAATGATATATATAAGTTTAATTTTCGCTTACTATAATCTTATTATATAGCTCTTAAAGAGCCTGTAAGTATTACAAACATCACTTGCGACATTTACCCTTTACCCTGAAGGCTGTGTTAAACGCAAATTAAATAATTTGCGACATTTACTGTTGTTAGGACATTTACTGTCGATCCTGCAACTTGAAATGTCAAAAATTTTGACAATTACTGTTAAGCAAGTACAGCTTCAACGGTAAATGTCATATTGTTTCGGATAAGCATTTTGCTTCTTTGTATAAGGGATTTGTCTTCATCACAGCTCCATTGAGAAAACAATAAAATCGATTGCTTCCATTGTTAGTCCGTCTGTGTCTTTTTTGTTGTTGTTGTTGTTGTTATTTTTGTTTGTTTTTTTAGTGCTTGTGTCCTTACATCTATCAGTCCGTCTATCCGTCTTTTTATTGAATGATATTTTAGAAGGATGATTAGTATAGCTCACTCTACCTACCGACATATCTATCTATCTTTTTGTCTATCTATATTTTTGACTGTCTATGAATAGCAGACATATCCAGAATTGCATTAATTATTGCGACAAGTATTCAGATGTGTTATGTGGTCCAAAAATGCCTTATTTACGACTATATTCATAAAATTGCTGTATATGCTCTTCAGAAATGAGTTGAAGTCAAATAAAAATAATAATTGCTGTTGAGAAATGTTCGTCTGAAATCTTAGCTAATTACAAGTATAATAAATGCATTGTCAATGCTGGGCATAACATATTGAAAAGGTTCAATACCGACGAGCGATAATTTTTAAAGCGTTTGACTTTGGGTTTCAGACCCTTTGTTCAATGTCATGCGTGACATTTACGGACGTATAGGGCATTTACTGGGTCTATAGCACATGCCGCATAAACTGAAAGTGCTGTTATGCCTTTAAATTTAAGTTTCAAGGTGTGATGTTTACCGGTGTTAGCGACATTTACCGGCGACTTTTCATGCGATGTCACCGGTGAATATCACTTATGACATTTACGGGCGTTTTGTGACATTTACAGGCGCTACCCAGCTTTTTTAATATCGTCAGTATGCTGCATTCCTTCTTTCTAATACACTAAGACATTTTGCATGAAATGTGAACTTAGAAATGAAAGGTTAGCAGAAAATGACGTCTGGTTAGTGGATAATTCCGAATAATATATACCACGAGTTGTATAAATTATTCCTTAAAAAGAAACAATGCTTGCCGATTTTCCTTTAAATGAAAAATGTATACAACAAATGGTATATCAAAGATACAGTGTCATACTATACATATATTTTATTTATACCACATACAAATGCACTTTCTTTTATTCCAACAGAGTCAAAGATTGACTCCAGGAATATGTGTATTGACGGAGTGTGTGAACTCTTCTTATCCCTTCTCAGTGTGACCGCTACATAATGAAGTTCTGCATGTGTGTAAGTTATTCCCAATCCTTTGGAAATTGTTAATTTGCTTCTTTTTTGAGCTTTTAATTTCATTATTGACTAAATAAATTAAAGCTACGCTTAGGATTTAAACATGAAAGTTGGTTTAAATGAAGAAAGTAGAGCACTACAAACATTGCATGGCTAGCGTCCCAAACAGTGAAAGCGCAGCCATTCGTTTAGTTTAAGTGGAATTACGAACAAGAGGTAATTAAAACATGTAAGGTTATTTATAGTTGATCCAAGTCATTATTATGCTTTACTTTCCATTGCTACTGACAATAACATTGTTTTAATTCCCTTCTCTCTCTCTTTTTTTTCTCTCTCTCTCTGTCTCTCTGTTTGTCGGTTTGTCCGTGAGTTTTACCATCGTAGGCCAAGAGACATTGTCGCATGCCATGGACAAAATTATTCTACACTCATTTTTCACAGATTTTCACCCGTGGCTTGCGATGATGTGAGAGAGAGAAAGAGAGAGAGAGAGAGAGAGAGAGAGAGAGAGAGAGAGAGAGAGAGAGAGAGAGAGAGAGAACTGGATCCTATGGGGTAAAACTGCTTAAAATTCTCGTTATAGTACATTGGGGAAAATGTACTAAAAGTAAATAATATTAGCAAAACTCTTTCTTAAACAACTACACTTACAGTCGTATTTCATTAAGGAAATTTGGTAGTCTACGGAAATGTCCACAAAATCCAATATTACGGTAACAAATGAGAAGCTCATTACTAATGTGTGCTGAAAACAATACAAGAAAATCCGTCAAACAGTTTTAAGAAATTGATTTTAATTTCTTGTTATAATATGTAGATTGATTTGTACTTTGTTATAATATGTAGATTGATTTGTACTTTGTTATAATATGTAGATTGATTTGTACTTTGTGAAGAACATACAACTGGAGAAAATTCACATTTCAGTCAACCACTATTGTCAATCTGACTTGTGCTCTTCTAAGAAACTAAACAATGATCGAACTCATGCAATTTGGATGAAATGATCTTTATATGCTACACTGCGAGTTTATATGTAAAAATTTTATACACTTTTACAATGCAGAAGTCTACAAACTATAAAAGTATATTTTGACTGAAAAGGTACAAGTTATTCCCTTCTAAAGAGACAAAATATTGCTGTTTTGATACAAATTCTAAAGATCTAAAAATTTAGTTTCATTTCACTTGTAACTTTGTATGCAGACCAAGAAAATATGAAGAGTAACAACCTTGTTGCAAAGCTTCATCATTACAAACAAGCAGCGAGTGTAACATAAGATGCACTGTATGCTGTTTACTCCTCCAGATTCATTTTTGAAAAAGTGGTGAAAATTTGCAATAACACTGGTAATGTTAGCATAAAGTCATACCACATTTTCTTCTGTTGTTAATATACATTGTATTTCTCCTTCCATTAAAAAAATAAGTGATGGCATGTACAAAAACTTAATGACTTGTCTTTTCATAAAGCTGTCGGAGTCTCCATCTTTCATTGGTTCGACAACCCAGTATTTCTGAAATGTCTTACATTTCGTAAACAACTAAGCGTTTGAATGAATATCTATCGATCACAAAAACGCTTTATTGTATAATAGAACTATGTAGTATGGACATCATAATCGATCACAAAAACGCTTTATTGTATAATAGAACTATGTTGTATGGACATCATAATCGATTACGCGCGATGTATATACTAGTTGTGTTAACTCTGTCAAAGAACATGTGTGTCATTGAAAATAAACTAGAATGAAAACATTAATATCAACACCCGAGAATAACCATGGTTGAATATGTAAATCAAGCTTGTACGTAGGACACTCAAGACTTTTAATTTGTGCCTGTGAAATATGAAAATCTGGAATTAATGTAGTGAGAGTGTGTGTACATGTTTCCTATTTGTTTATCAGTGTAACAACACTTCTGTTGTCAAGTTTTTACTAATAATTCCTTAATATAATACTATCACGGAACTGAGGGTAAGATTCACATGGTTGGGTTCAAAGGTCCTCTAAAACCCCTGGAACAATCCAAAAGAATCATCTAAATAGAGCTTTTCTCACATGACTTCACCTTATAAAGTACGAAATAATTTTAATATACTTGTGCATTCAAAGTCGTTTAAACTTTCCTGTAGACTTTTTCGTACAATTTTGTTCTAGGTATTCTTAAAGGAACAATAGTGTTTAAATGTCTGAGACAACCTTGCGCAGAGGAATCACTTAGATTAAGGGAAGACGGTAGATATTAATCCTACACCAAAGTCCATGTTGTAAGAGTATTAGCGAGGACAGTTTCTGGCACTGACCATTCCGAGTATACAAATTCCAACAACGGTTTCACCTTCATTTTAACATTTTTTCAGCATTATTTTTCAATGTTATTCTTTTCAAAAACATAAAACAAAGAACATTAGAATGTGCTTTCCAACTTT
Source organism: Margaritifera margaritifera (assembly GCA_029931535.1). NCBI lineage: Eukaryota > Metazoa > Mollusca > Bivalvia > Unionida > Margaritiferidae > Margaritifera > Margaritifera margaritifera. The sequence continues at coordinate 2,109,756 of JAQPZY010001657.1, read as the reverse complement.
AGCAGCTTTCTAATATCTTGGATGTAAAATAACAAACATTTTGGATGAAGTATTTATAAGACTCACAGACAGAATTATCTGCAACATATATTATAGATGTAGATATTCAATACAATGTCAGCAAAGTCAGTTGTTTTAATTATGAAATTACATGTTTTGCCATTCTGAATACAACAATTGGATGACTTAGACCCAACATGGATACAATGTTCAGAAAAGGAAAACATTGTTGAAACACAAGCAAAAACAAATACTCACGGACATACGAATTTTTGGAGTATCCTGATTTGCTTTCCCGTATAATAATCGTCACTATTTCACTTAGCTTAATATCTTATTACAGGGAAAGATAAACATAAAAGTTACATAGCAAATGCGTTGCTTAACCCTTCTCATAATGATAAGATAAGTAATTTAAACTGTAGTAGCTGCTAAAATAAATCTATGAAATATTCATGAGTCCTAAGTTTTTCTTCTAAGTTCTTAATCTAAGCGAGAAAAAGGTGAGGAACCTTGAACCTCATCCAAGAAAATCAAACCTTGCAGATGCCACCTTTCCAGTATTTTCTTCAACGGCTTCAACTTTAATTTCGGTGCCACTGAGATAGTAAGTGGTACAGACAAGGCGGTCGAAGCCCTCCTTTTCGAGAAGTTTGATGCATAAGTTACCTAATTTGGTACATGAATCATCTGTCACGTACATCGGATTGGGATTGGTTGAGACATACAATGTTACATTCATTTCATGTTGCTTGTAATTCGCTGTTACGCATTTTACCGTATACTGAGGCTCTCCAACTTTAATAGGTTCGCCAATGGCAGCAAATTTGAGAAAGACTTTATCGCACTTTTTTTCGCCGACATCATTGACATATAAATGGGATTTTGGATGAACGCCAATAATAAAAGGGATTAGACATGAAGACCCATATGTGTATCTGCATATTCTTTCGACGATAGTGTTTGGATTGTGTCCAAATATGACAGCTCCATTCAGGACTGCTAGGCCTGGGTCTGAAGGAACTATAATCTTCTTGTCTTTAAATCTCTTTTTTACCGCCTCTTGAAGTATTGCAGACTCAGAATACCCACCAACCATCAGAACTGTAGAAATATGTTTGACATTTGACTCCGAGAACAGTTTCTCAAGATGAGTTATTATGGCATTGCATGATTCATCGAAAAACCCAGTTGCGACGTCCGGTTCCATTCGAAGTTTGTCTCCTACCCAAGTGATTTTGTCCTTGTACCTTTTTGAAGATATGACATCCTTTACATCCGTTTTATATATCTTTTTATACGTTTCGCTCAACGCAACGGGAACTTTCATTGTTATTTTTCCCTCAGTGTTAAGTTTGAAAGTTCGCTTTTTCACCTCAAACTCTCTGTAAAGGTCTAAAAGATCTGACTTGTCCTCCTGATCAACTTGATGCAAAACGTCTTTTCCCACGATATCTTCTAGAAGACTGATAAATGCTTTGTCCACACGCGTTCCTCCCCAATCACCTCCATTTGCCCTATAGAGCTCCTTCACATCTTCATCATTCAAAACCTCGTGTACAGTAATGTCAATGGTACCACCTGCTCAACGAATTGTTATCGCATGTAAGTATTAAACTACGTATTTAATAGGAAGCCAAAACGAGTCATTGATCGCATACCTGACTTACATATTCCTAAAATCCAAATGTAATATCAATGACCAGAAAATGTGGATTCGAAGACATCAATATCAACTCATCCCTATGATCGCATCTTGTTCACATAATCTAATGAGAAACTTTTGAGTAAAGGAGTGCAAGTATCAAGGAATGGTTTTGGCCTCCAAAATACAATGTCTGTATTTTGGAACAATATTTCACAGAATAACAATATAATAAAGATTATGTACTTTAAGAACAATTATTTTTAGAATTCAGTTGTAATGTGTAAGGAAATAAACAAAGCTTGAGATTGCACAAACTTTAAAATTGCAAAAAGAAACGAAAACCTTTTTATTCACATTTCATCAGAAACGGAAGTACCCACATCCATGAAACAACATTACCCGGTAGATCAAAATAAATTATTTTGTATGAGCTACAACACATATATCGTTATAAAAATTGTTTCACTGATGCTAAAACAATTATTTCCACCCAAAACTTCCTATTGTTTTAAATAGGAGATTGTTTTTTCCACAGTGAAAGTGTCATTTATGAGATTTAGAATGTTGAGCATCTATGACTATAAGTTTAAAATCTAACAAAATATTGTGATCTAAATTATCATCAGTAAATTATACTTTGAAGCATTTAATTTTGTTTAATATTTGATGCCAGAATGGGTCCCTGTGATCCTTGCCCTTTATAGACGTTTCGTCTCATAAAATTCATATCTTGTAACTTAAATTTCATTTTAATTTAATAATCATTCCTCTTCTTTGCATAGAAATGTGCATACCTCCAGCGTCCAGAACAAGATACTTTGATCCTGGACTAAAAGGCTTGAAACCACCATTAACTCCAGACAATCTCTCTATTGGCAAATGACGACATAAAAGAGATGCCGCTTCAGGTTCGAGAGCGATCAGTAGCTGATTACTTGGTATTTCTGCCTGTAAAGATACAACTTTTTATTTAATGATGAATGTCTAAATATGTGATATGATGCACTTTTAATCATGGCGGAAATTTCGTTTTTCAAGTCCTTGTTAGTGGTGGACCTGCTCGTATCGGGTAACATTTTTCCCCTCTAAAAAAAACTGTATAATTTGTACGTTAATAATGAAACTTCGTGTTTTCCTTTCACTATTACAGCAATACATTTCAGAATATTGTTCAAATTAGATATAACATGTTTGCAGAAATGCCAGTAGAAATTGTAATATCACTTTCTCCGTCACTTCTCTTACAAAATACACGGTAGCAGTCCGGTTTGTATCTCAATATTAAAACTCCATGTTTTCATTTCAATATGATTTGTATTACACTAACAAGGTAAAATATATGTAGGTATCGAACCACTAATTATTTTACAGACAGAGAACCAGTCTACTGGTGGGGGAATAAAAAACAGAGTACTAAATATTTTCGATGTACCAATTGGCTAGTACATGGATTAATTTGTTTCCAATACAAATTTCATTAACTTCAATGGTAACATCTTGGTTTACAACTATGGTTGACAACAAAATATTTCCTTTTATTTTGATATCCTGCATTCAATTTTCTATTGGCAAAATAACATATGGGCTATTGGTGCGAGGCTACGTTATTAGGTGCAGACCAGTCCCCCTGTTTAGGAGCACAAAGCTTGAAAAATATGCTACGAAATACCTGTATTTCAAGGCTGAAAAAAATGTTCTCTAATTATAATGAATGGAAGCATGTGTGGTTTGTATGCCAACCTAATGCAGAAATTAGTGTATATATATATATATATATATATATATATATATATATATATATATATATATATATATATATATATATATATATATATATATAATATTAAGATTAGGTTCTATGGGGAAATAAATTAGTGGTCCGCTCCCTGTAAGGAAACGTCAGTTGAGAATTTATGCGAACTTTTTCCGCCGCTTCTCTCATAAACTGCTTTCCAGAATCATTCCAAATGGCAGGAACCGTCAGAACCCACCGTATGTCAGTTCTCATGATTCCAATAATCCGATCTTGACAGGTCTTAAACAAATGGTCCACAAGGTATTTAATGCATGAGGAAATAACGGTTAGTGCCGGGAGTTTCTTTCCGTCAAATGTTTCGAGTAGGAAATTCCTTTGGAGATTCTGAAATTACAATATACTGTATTGATAATCATTCACACACTCTCCTAATTTAAACGAATGAAACATCAAGAGGACTTTCAATACTTTAATTCATTAAATTTTCGAATACTGTTGCACTATGCGGAAATCTGAAACTATTACAAGGATCCTCTAGTCATTAGGAATACCCACATTTTCTTTTTCCACGATTTTCCTTTTATTTATATATGCAAAGTCATTAAAAATTAAGAAGTAAAAAGTGCGTTCGTTTTATTATATTTTTTAAAATCCTAATGATATTTCAATATAATATGGAGAGCTATTACTAATGAAAAACACAAAACACTTATACGTTATTTTGTTCGGCAATTGTGATCTTCACCACGATATGCATATATATATATATATATATATATATATATATATATATATATATATATATATATATATAACATACTGAAAGAAGTGCATCTATTCTCGAGTGCACAAGAAGAGGCTATTTGTACTCATCCCTGAAGATGAAGATGTGATAGAATTCATGTTAACACAAATAGGGACCATGTATTGTAACATGTGGAAGATGATATTAAATTGTTTCAAAACAATTAATAACGTATTAAAAACTAGGTATCTGGGTTTTTTTTGTATTGTTATTATATATATATATATATATATATATATATATATATATATATATATATATATATATATATATATATACACACGACAAGGTGATCTGAAAGTTGCTTAAATAGTGTCAGAATCTAAGTAGGTCATCTACAGATACCGTATTTTTTGCTATATCTTAGGACAGTGTTTGTTTATGGACACTTTTTTTTTTTTTTTTATAGTTTGTTTGTTTTGCCAAAATCATATTTCTTATTTTGTAATGTTCAGACATAGTTTATAAGTGATCATATTTATGTTCCCATGTTTTCGGACACAAATGCAGTTCTACAATAATCAGACACAATAGGCAGACAAATACCGCTTTCATAAAGTTGGGAAATAGCTTGCTTTTAACAGGCAACAGCATTGTCAAATTACATGGATGATCCAAATTGTCCAAAACTGGGAGAACCACTTTTTATTAGCTCAATGACACTGATATATCGCAGAAAATTTGTTTAAAATTTGTTTAAAATTGAATTACTCACCTGTGAATAAAAAATCTTAATCGTAAAGGCATTAGAAGACTATGTCATACTTTATTAAAAGATATAAGCGTTGAAGTGTTTGCTTGAAACGTTTGTTCAATAGCTCCATTGTGGGAGCCCCGGGTGGTCGAGTGGTCTAAGGCGCTCACCTTTACAGACCACTGACGTCTCACCTCTGTCGGCGTAGGTTCGAGTCTCGGGCTCGGCCAACGTGGGTATGTGAGAAAGCTTGCCAGTAGCTTCCCGTGGGTCGGTTGTTCTTCCCGGGGTCTTCTCGGGTTCTTCCTCCACCAGATATACTGGCCGCCATGTATAGCCTATCATGTGCTGAAAAATGGCGTTACACCCATAACAACCAACCTCCATTGTGTATAATACTAAAACCTGCATCCGGCCACATACCGGTCCCATATAACAGAATGGAATTCAGCGGATAATAACGTATTTTAAAAAATAACAAAAATAGATCATTTTCTCACTTGTTGTATATATTGTGAGTATTGGAATGAAAATTATTTTGCTATTAGCCTTATAAAAATTTCGTTACCGGACCGCACAAACTGGAATCGGTTCATTTGCCTGTACATGACCGGGTGCAGCTTTAAGTCGTATTGATAATCGAGGTGTTAAACAAAATGTTTGAGATGATGACTTTCAGTTCAACTGTTTCTTCCTTTAATAAGCAAATGTTACTCGTTATATCAGTGTCAGCGAGCTAATGAATAATTAAACGTGGATCTCCCAATTTTCTACAATTTAAATTGTACATGCAACTTGTCGTTCGTTTGCTTTCAGTCACTGAATGTGACGTTTTATGTTTCCAAACAAAGACAAACTCTGAAGACATGCTTACAATACAATATATGCATATGCAAATATGTGCTAACAGGATTTACGCTGAAGAAGTCGAAGTAGAAAAAGTTGTCTTTTTTAATTATCAAAAGTGCAGAGATTGTTTGATTAGGAATAGCTCACGAATCTAATCTTGTTATCTACATTAAGGATTAAACATGCCTACCAAATTCATTTGTCTCTGTTCAGTCGTTTTTGAGTAATCACTCCATCAAGCTAGCCAGGATAGATGGACAGAGAGAAATAAAACATGATGCATTCATTGCATTCGTAATTAGGTATAAGATAGAACTGGCCTGCTGCAAAATATTCACAAGATATTGCCCCTATCGGCCTACCTCTAACTTTACCATAGTAAATGCTGCAGAATATAACAATCTAAACTTAATGCTAATAAAATATGTCAGTTTAAACAAAGGCCCTTCAAGGACATAAAATGATAATTTTATTCTGAGGAAATACGGATTTTATCGAAGGAAAAAAATATAAGACTGTTTTACTATAAATCGATTAAAATAGTAATTCATTAAAGAGTAATGAAGGAAAGGATTACTATTCATGGTCTTTTCTCTTCTTTCATTTTCCCAACCAATGGTCACAAAACCCACATTGATACATTATAGTTCTCCCAAGGAAATATTTATAAACTCTCACATTATTGTTTGCATCTGCAAGTATACTCCATTATGCTAATCATCCTCTATGATTCAATTTCTATCTCTTTGTAAATGCAACATACATTTTTTCATGATATTTAAAAATTATGTGTATTTATGCATGCATTTACACCAAAAGAAAATAACCTGAAATATCATCAGCACCGTATTCATTGGTCATAATTTTAAATCAATGAATCTCCCTTTCATCCACTTCATCTGCACCAATGTTCTTACTTGAGCATGAGTCGCACATGGAGATGGGCAGACCAAATATGGGGTGCAATAAGCAGTTACATTTTTCTATACTTATATTATTCAAAATCAAATCTCATCTGTACTTGGAAAGCCTACAATGTTATACTTTTCAAAGTTTCCACCATAGGTTTATACAAAACTGCACACATTATGGATTGTTTCATAATAATCCATGCAAATCTTGGAACAAGTGACACATACTCTTTTATCTCGGAAATTGTTCAGCTATCCTGGGCTGTCCGACAAGTAATTATTTCTCCATCCATGCAGTTTGATAAATACTTTCGATGTCCATGTATGTAAGGTTACTATTGTCCAGCACAGCTGGTTTGGACGTTATTGTCTGGTGATAGAATTGCAGAACCTGCTGTTCTGTAGTACTTTCACTTGTATTGATAACATTCTGTCTAACCAGCCACTGGCTAGAGATGTGAGACAATGTTTTAATTGCAAGTTGAATTAATGAGTTGTGTGAAATTTAGAGGTGCATATCAAGGTTTGTAAAGATTGATTGGGCGGTCAGGGTGGTGTGGCTGAGGCATGCAAGGTTACTGACAAATAAACCTCGCTGGCTTGAAACTATATATCTGGTGGTGTGTTTTCCTGTACACATTTGTCACTTGAGGACTTGGTTTTATCCTCTGCAAGAGATGTGCTGTTTCTTGTATGTTAGTGATTCAAAGTCAATACCAGCTTTTTAAAAAGATGCAATTTTTTTTTTTAAAAAAACACCCATCACCCGAATTAAAATAGTGAATGATGCCCATAACTGACTCTATTGAATTACAATTTGCTTTGATGTACATGATACAGTCAAATAAAATTTTCAAGTTTCCATGATAATTATCAATATTGTTGTTGTGACATACATCAATATTGTATTACTGGTATTATTACTAGTATCAGAAATATTAAGATGTTATATATACCATAATTTTGCCCATATACATGCATGAATGTTTCGTGCTTCGCCACTTGAAGTGTTTTCCACAGAACCTTGTTACTATTGCAGTGGCAAACATACCAGCAATTTGATAATCTAACTGTCGAAGAGTCCGTGTGACCCATAGTTATGCACACAAGTACTAAATAAGGCTTCAGAAATGTGGGAAGAGGGGTTATTATATATTGATGTTAACTATTGATTAAACTAGCCTCCAAAAGAGTTATGTTTATAGTGTGATGAAACCTGTAAAGGATCCCGTATATTTTAATAGCCTATGGAGAATATTAACTTCAAATGAACGTGGCTGTATTTGAACCCTTTAGTAGGATCAAGCTGGAGGAGATCTGGAACATGAAAAATACAGTAACTTGCTACATTATATTCCCATACTTTAAAACATTTGCAATCCAATTTATTCCAATGTGATATCTCTATATTCGGTGTTGTCAGTGTTTATGGAACACGCGCAGAAAAAGTGTGAAGAAAATTTATTCACCTGCACTTTTTTCTTTACTTTTTATTTCTCTTCTTTCATTTTTCCTCTTTCAAAACGCTTGACAGAAATATCTGATATATAAACAACCAAGTAGAGGAAGTTAATAAACCTCATGAATTGTTCTATACTCTAAAACTATCATTGTCGCTGTGATCTTTTGCGAATGAATCTATTATCACTTGACCACCATGTATTCAAAATATAGAAAAAGAAAAAAAAAACAAATAGGAAAAAATGCACCAATAGTAAGGGAAAATAATAAAATAATCTGAATACTTTCATCTATTTTCTAAACTAATCATATAAAATTACATTTTTAAAAAAACAATTTATTATTAATATGAAATTTGTTCAGTTGAAAAAATCAATCATTCGATAATAAGGATGTCCACAATATATGAATGAGGATGAACATAACTGCAAATAACACTTTTGAAAATTGATTATGTGTGTTTCTTACCTTTTCGCCGTAGAGTTCCATTTTGAACTGCCTGAAGTAGTACCAGCTTTGCGCATTCACATTCTCCTCCGCCAAATTTGCATACTTATCTTCCGCTTCAAAGCCGAACGAGTGGAACCTTTTGTTCGGGTCAAAAAGGGCGCACGTGGGGGCCTTGAGTGAAATTAGTCCACGAGATCCTGCATTCCACGTATTGGTGGATATTTTACATTTATCTTTCTTATATTCGTCGAGGAAGGAGAAGGCATAGCCGGAATAAGTGGTTCCGAAGTCTATAGCCGCCACTAGAAGATGCTCTCTCAAGGCGGTTGCCATACGTTTCGAATACGACTGACTGAAATTTTAGTAAATTTTCAGTTTTATATACTGCAAAAGAAAATATCATTCTATTATCTTACAAGTTCAAGAATTGTATGATATATTGTATTCATCTATATGTTACAAGTTGAGGGCTTGTAGTTCATATCTTGCAAGTTCAAGAATTGTGTGATATATTGTATTCATCTATATGTTACAAGTTGAGGGCTTGTAGTTCATATCTTGCAAGTTCAGGGCTCGTCCTGTGTTCTTAAAATTAATATAACTAGATCGCATGCCTTGTATCACAGACAACATGACCTGTATCACAGACAACATGACCTGCATCACTGACATTACGCCATACATCACAGCATGTCCTGTATCACTGATAGCAAAAACCTGAAGTGTGAGACACGATTGTCTGGTGATTTAGACGGTTCATCTATAAAATGTGACGTCGTTGGCTCTAATTCATACGATACCAACATCATTTCTCCTTAGTCGTTATTTAAAAATCGAGTTCCAGGATGAGCCACAGGAACAACAGCCCTGGTTTCTTACAGACCTTACTGGCCTTAAATTAAATGCCGGAGAGCTGCTTTCTGTTTCAATAAATGACTTAATACTTTATTGATGCAAATTGTGATCACATAATTATATGCGCACTTTTGTGGATATACTGTGATCAGTTATTTCCGTCCCTCCGTAAATGTCTTTATGCGTCCATCCGGCTGTCCGTCAGTTGTTTATGAAGGTAATATTAACTCTGTCTACACTGATTGTATGAGGATTATTGTGTTTGGTATGGTGTTTCAAAAGCATAACCAAATGACAGTGAAGGTTTTGGATAAAGGGTGCAGCCCCGGGGGCGATGAGGGTTGAGGATAGCAAGTCACATTTTCGTATGTAATATGGAATCTGCTTGTAATCTAACACTGCTGACACAGATTTTAGGGAGGTTGATGTTTTTATGTTTCATAAAGAGGACTATTTGATCACGCGGTTCTGAAGATGGGTGTGAGCGAGACAAAAGCGAGAATATTTGCGATGGCTTTCGTCTCTAGCTATGCCTCTATAGCAATAGCAGCAGGCATATCGTTTTTTTCTGCTTCCGTCCGTGTGTCCACAAGTTCGTCCTGAATGCATTTTAGCGTGATTACACAAAGGTTGCTTGACATACGTTTATGAAATTTTGTACGCATGTTTATAAGCGTTGTCATATAAGCTGGTTAGATTTTCTTGATCTTTCGTAATTCCTGGAAGAGATCAACGGACAATATTGAAGGAAGCAAACATGCCGAGTAATAAATTCGACACCATACCTCTTCATGCTTATTTTATATTTATTAGGATGCATTAGTGGAAGCAAAACTGAATTTATGTATTAGATATGCTTCGATGTCGTTAAAATAAAAAGACTAATTTTATTTTGTTTTAAGTCTGTAACAATCCCCTTCCGAATTCGATGAAATGCAAGTTTTAGCATAAAAATAAAGACCTCTGACTTGCAATTTAATAACATCTGCCATTTTGATATCGCAACAATTTGAATGTTAAACATAAGCAGGTCAACATGGATGCAATTTGTCATCGTTGTTTTTGTCGAAGACGATAAAGAAGAAAAAAAACGTGGTGTAGTCCAACCAAGCGTAGGTTTTCCAGGCCATTAATATGTGAATAGATTGTATGACTGATGTTGTTCAGGAATGTTATGTTTATTACTCAAAGAATAGTTCTTATACATGATTATCACGGACAAACGCCGGTATTCAACTTTCTCAGCAAAACATAATCGAATTTCTACTACCCATTGTTTGAAAAGATCCAAAATATTGCTTGAACCAATGACTTTACCAGGTTTATCAGTTTCAAATCGAAATATCAGGTAACCATCCATATATCGCATGCCCTCCAGTAAATCTATACTTAGCTCTAATTTTATACACTCAGTAAGTAGTCCAATGGAATTTTACTGCTTCTGTAAAAAATGTGTTGTACTTGTTACAAGATATAATTGATAGGACATTTGACGTTAACAAATAATAGCTGTTCACGTTTTCGCCTCAAAATTTTACAGTAGCAAATTCAAAATTATTACATCTATCGGTCCATCGCTCTATCTCAACTCTGGTTAGTATGAACATCTGCAAACCGTAAAATTTAGTTTGTATTAACCAAAGTTCGCACAGGTAGAAAGCAGGGAAAGAAAAGGACAAGAAGATACTGCAGCCAAGTTTAATAGATAGATAGATAGCTGCTAGTATTAGTTCCGGTTTATTGGAATGAATTTCCCATAATGCTAAAGGTATATAATCTCGTTTGTAAAGTATTTAGCCCAATATATTCTTCGTAATCTCAATAACTATAAATGTTTTGTGTGTGTGGCGGGGGTATTTTTTTATTTTTGTCATCTACAGTTTAGACACACATATACTATAAGGTTGGTGTTTTTGAATACAAGGTTTATTTGGTCGAGTGTCGAGGGTTAGAAAACGTCAAGACAGCGGGGTTTGCTGAGATGTCCCAACGTTTTCACAGCGAGACGAAATAAACCTCGTATTCGAAGACACTAATTTGTATTTTATTTATTAAGCAAACATATAATAAAAGCGAAATAATCAAACAAGAGGTAAATACATTGCAACTCCGGTTAGTTTAATTCAGGTGTTAGCGTGACCGCATCACCGCGAAAGAATTTGAATATTAAACAGCTGTAGCCTCATTACATTGTCATCCAATTAAAAGATCTGTCAATAAACAATCAAACAACAAATCATTTATGATCACAACTGCAAAATATCACAGTAAATAGTATAATTAATTTTTGCAAAAAGAAATGCCATTGAACAAATCAGCAAGTTCTAAAAACGTCCCTTGGCAATACATTGATTCTCTTGACAATCAGATTTGATTATTTGTTTGTGAATTCATTGTTGCGTAGATGGTCATATTTTGCACATGGAGTGTTGCACCAATAAACAAGGAATGTAGCTGTTAATGCGAACTTTACGAGAAAAAACTTCGTTGTTTCACGGTGGAAAATGTGACTTGTATTCGTAAGAGTAATGTGATCTGTGTAGATGGATTGGTGAGTATTATGAATAGGTTTTCTATTGCTTTTCAGTGATGGAGCTATAGTTTATAATGGACTGCATATTTTTGTGTCCACTAATTCGCATTATATATGTTGGAGGCACGTTGCCTGATCGACATTTTTTATCAGGATGTTTGCGGGCACTGTGGTTTGTAATTTTTTTTACTGGAATCAAGATCACCTTTTGTGTTCATGATTGCTGGTAGCTTTTATTCCCTAATGCGTTGTTTAGTGAACTATTTCTCTGTTGTTGGATCCTCCAGTGGTATAGTTCTTGTTGCTATGTAAAAAGGGTCATCTTCATCTGAGAAACCTACTGGGCGTTTTGATGTGTATAGTTTGTACATGGAGATAGGGTCTCGTCCACAACCCGTTGCAAACATCGTTTGCTATAACCTCTCTTACATTCCTAATGTTTTCACCATTTCGTGTTTTTCGCTTTTCGCTCTCTGAGTTCCAATTATTCAACCACTTCTAAAGCATTACTAAGTACCACGTATCCCCATTTTAACATGATGCGTTCCTGCACACCAAGTGGACCAAAATGTAAATAGTTTTTGAGCAACATTGCGTTAATCAGAGACTTGGCAAATTTGCCTCCTAATATACCGTTTTCATAAAGAATGTTAATTGCTTTTTCTGATGTTGGTTGATATTTATTTGTGCGATTGCCTTTGTCTTCCTTTTTCAATGATTTTATCATATCCTATAGAGACTCTCTTTTCAGGATAAATGCATCGTCATCAGAATTCATTATGGTGTGACTGTACTTTTGCCTTTTTAAGTTCTGTCCACGCTGCTGCTGATTGATCGTAGGCTCTAACTAATGGCCGTCTGTTTTCCAAAACTAGCAGGATGAAATTTTACAACAAAGTATCAAAATCATTCGGGGAATTTAATGGATATTTCGGGTCTCGGCTTTCATTTCCAGAAATGTTCGAACTAAGTTTACATGTCTCTAATTTCTTTAATTTGTTTGTTTTGTTGTTGGTTGTTTTTTTTTTTTTTTTTTTTTTTTTTTAATTTTTTTTTTTTTTTGGCAGTGTTTTGATTTTCATGGTTGTGCGATAACTGAAGGATGTCATCAGCTTCCATTTTTACAAACTGAGTTGATGAACCAAATGGTTCATTGTTTTCCATCACTTTGTTCGAATTATCGGCCGAAATTTGCCTTTCAAACTCTACAAATGCATCCATTTTCATAATAGGCAGATAATTCATCACTTCAGTTCCACAACATAGAAGGGTGAGTTGAGATTTGATATTTGGGTTTCATTTTCATTGTCAGATACACCAACATACATTAAATTAGATTCATATTTAATGGGAAAAAGTTAATTCAACTCATTTTCCGCCCTAACTGCTAACAAAATGTCCTAGTTTAGATTGAAATTGGGAAATTCACCACTTTCATCGGCCATTTCCCACAAGATTAAGGACTGCCTTCTTTTCTAGGCTTCCCCTCCCCTTCTCCCCTCCCCCCCCCCCCCGCTTATGTTTTTCAACTATTATAGACGATTATTATTATTATTATTATTTTTATTATTATTATAATTATTATTATTATTATTATTATTATTATTATTATTAATTTTATTTTATTTTATTTCATTCATTTATTTATTTTGTATGATAGATTGTTCTTACGATCACTTTGGTTATATTAAAATACTATTTGTTTAGCTGTTAGAGAAAATGATTAATTTTTTAAAAAAATATTTTTTGAAAACAGATTGCATAAGCATTTCAAAAGCAGTTATTGTCTATAGAGTGACTTGGATTTTATAGTAATTAGTACATAGTGACTTGGATTTTACGGTAATTAGGACATATAGCCGCGTTTGTTTACCTGTCTGGAAGGAAGTCAAAAATGTGTACAGCTGAACATAGTGCCAGGCCATTAGACGTCGGTGGCTTTATCGGGTAAATAACCCAGAAAAGCTTTGGTTTATTTTGATACATTGCTATCTCTAGATGCAGAATACAGTCAATTAGTTTCTGTCTGGATGACGTGTCTATACGTTGTGATAGTACAAAAGTAAGTTATTAACTAGTGAATTAATCGTTTACGACGACTAAACACTGAACTTCTTATTCACTCTGTTTAACAGTATTCCTATTCTAAAAATCAAGACAAAAAGGGTGGTTTTAAATCAGCAAGGTAGATCACAAATAAATGTATTATTCTCTTACAGACAGGAGTTAGATAATATTTTCCTTCTTAACATAAATTTGTGATCACTTAGTTTCCTGTCAAAGATTCTAAGAATCTTTGTGGGCGAACGTGGATCAAAAACTTATTTTTAATATTTAGCGAAAGTTCGTATTAACAGTGTTTACGTCAAGTGGAATTATTTCGATATCCTGCTATTTACATAGGTCGGATTTATTAACGGAAATATCTCTCTCTCTCTCTCTCTCTCTCTCTCTCTCTCTCTCTCTCTCTCTCTCTCTCTCTCTCTCTCTCTCAATCTGTAACAAAATGTCAAGTATGTGAAACTTTCGTCGCACAATTTAATAAAATTAACTTATACCGAGGAGAGTAAATTGTCCTGTAGTAAATATTTCTAGGTTCAGCTGGTAATTTACAAGCCCATTTTATTCTGTCAACAACAAAATACATATAATAGGTTTCCATCTACTTCTATAATAGTTTCTTGTTTTAAATCCACGCTGCTAAATATAATTATTATTAATGCATCAAGTGTATCGCATCTGTTGCTAAGTTACCGTTTGTTAAACACCCCTCCCCTCCAAATAGTAGTATAAAAAAATGCTATTTATAAAATCCATCGGAGACGTACTTAAGATGACGCGTCATAGCTAATTTGATTGAAATCTAATAGAAATATGAATGTTATAGTGATCCAAACAATTAAGGGTAGCAATTCTGTAAAATATAGTTAGAATGATGTTGTAACCCAATAGAAAATATGAATGCTAAAGCGTTATCAAGCTTGTGAACGGACGGATTGACGAACAATGATATATATATATATATATATATATATATATATATATATATATATATATATATATATATATATATATATATATATCTGCTTTACAAAGCGATGGGGAAAATCCAGCTATTGACATCTTTTATTGCTTATGTTGTCTTGAAAAGAGTTTTTTTAAAAAAAGATTTCTCTGAGAGACCTTCATGAAATAAGCTTCACTTTATTATTTTTTGCTATTTATGTAAATTTGAAAAACATTTTTTTATTGTCACAAATTATTGCCTTTATTACGTCACCTTATGTGAAAAAAGTAATGGTCGCAATTCTGTGATTTGATCGATATCATCTGCCCTACTAGAGTGTTATTTTGCTATATAACTTCCTTGTTTATTTTACTTTTCCTCTCAGTGGTTTCGCGTGCTTGTAATGTGAATATCGTTTTATTCTTCGCGATCAGAGCATACAACTTCTGTAGAGATACATTTTTTCGTACGGAGACACTCTGAAGGCAACGTTTAATAATGATGTGATTAAGTATACTTACTTGAAATTTCAATAGTCTGAATACGGTTGTTTTCTTGTTTGGATGGCTTGTCTGTGGCCGATCTGTCAATATGACGTGAAACACATGCGCAAAAACTGGGGCGAGTAGGGTAAAATGGATTGAGAACCCATTCCACAGACACATATAAAATAATATTTAGAGGAGAAATTAAATTCGACAGATACATACAAAATAACATTTAGATGAGAAATTAAATCAATGTCAAAAATGAGCGGAAATGTATATTTCTTTTTTGCTCTCGAGTGCTGCTAGCTCACAGTACCTTCCAGGGACCCCATGAATAAAAATCGCAGGTATAATTATTAAAAAAATATGTACACTGATAAATGGTGAGGGGAGCATTCTCAGTTTTTTTAAGGGTCAATTCGTGGAAGAACTCAGTGCATTGATATACCATGAAAAACACACTATTGATTGCCCTAACACAAAAGAACCATACTTCAGTATTATGTAAAGACAGAGACTTATTCTGTTACTTTTCATTAACAATTGGCACCCGATCCGTTTTGGTGTTATGCGGTTCAACAGGTCTTAGGTAAACCGGGTTAAGCATTTGTCAATACGAATTACGATAATTTGATAGCATGTGGTATTGGCCTCATAGCCTTTTGAAAGGTAAATCTCACCAATCCTCAGGATAAGCTAGTCCACAAACGCATCTTCATAAGAAGACAATAAAAAGTACCCGTGCGACAAATCTCAAAATGTCGACAAAGTGGATTTTTTATTTTTTTTTATATTAAAATTTCATTTTTTAAATTGTTGACACGTCATATATATTGTGTTTGGGGGAAATAAAGCGTGCAGTATTTCTTTCCTTGAAAAGACTTCACATCTCTATTTGATACGCGTAATTTTGTTTTGTAATATTCATTCCTCGATAATTAGAATCTAATTCTTCAGTGGAGAATTTAAAGGTATATGTGGGAGGGTGTGTGATCAGATGATAAGATACATGTTGAATTATTTTGGCCTTGAAAAAGGAAAGCCAGTTTCGATGATTACAGAATTACACTCGTGCGTTGAGGCAAACCACTTTTGATTTGTATTATTGGACAGAAAATGTCATATAAGAGTTACTTCGAGCAAATTTCACAACGTTTTATTATATGTAGGGGAATTTGAAGCAGTATCGTTTAGATTCTTTGCTCCTTTCTTCTCCCATCCCTTCCAAAGTATAGTGGTCTAAAGCGCTCGCCTTTACAGATCACTGACATCTCACCTCTGTCCGCATGGGTTCGAGTCTCGGCTCAGCCAACTTGGGTATATGAGAAAGCTTTCCAGTTGCTTCCCGTGGGTTTTTACGTGGTTTTGCCCGGGTTCTTCCTTCACCAAATATTCTGGCCGCCATGTATAGCCTATCATGTGCTGAAAAATGGTGTTAAACCCAAAAAAACAAAACAAAAACTCTTTCAAAGTGACCCAGGATTTATGATCTGACAACTAGCATTTACTTAATCTTCTTGCTGTTGTGGAGATCAATTTAAGCATCCACCTTTTCAGATCCAAATAAACAAGTAAACTATTAATGTGTTCCGGTTTAGGTGTGTGTATAACAAGTAAGGTGAAATGAAATAGATAGGTCTTTTCCAAACATTTTCAGTCGTGATTTGAATTGGTTTAGCGTTTCTGCAGTCACAACATATTTTGGTAGATTGTTTCAGGTAAGTAGTAAAGGGTGGGTACTGGAGGTCATGAGGTGGCTCTACAGGGTCTATGACGGTTAACATTATGACCCTGTAGAGGCCCCAAAAAGGTGGGACAGTATGGGGTCAAAGGGACTTAACATTGTGACCCTGTAGAGGCCCCACAATGTTAAATCTGGGTTTGGGGTCTGTACAGGGTCAAGGGTAGGCAAGAATGGAAAATTAATCTTTTCTTGTGAAATGGGTGGCCCTGAAAAGGGCCATTGGAGGAGAATTATTATTTCCTCCAACATTTAGTTAGGAAGTCTGGGAGGTGAAACTTCTTCTTCTTTTTCTTTTCCTCCTTCTTCTGGTGGGGTATCCAGTCAGGATGTCCCAATTGCCTGAACTTGTCTTGAATTTTCATCCAGTTCAAGTTCAGGCGATTGAATTCCTTTTCTTTTTTTTTCCTTAGCCCACATAATCTTGATTTTTGCGACTTCCTGCTCCATAATTTTTTTAACAATGGTTTCAACTCGGAGCAGGGCCGCTTCTTCTCGAGTGAGGATTGGACACTTTAAATTGTCATCTAACTTTTTTAAACAATCCAGGACTTCTTTAAGAAGTCCTACTCGACAAGGTGAAGAGGAGTTCTTAATCTTCTTTACTTCCTCCTCCTTCTTCACTTCTTGAATTAAACCCATAATTAAGTTTATCTGGGCTAAGTATTCTATTTCCAAGTGTAGGTTCACTGGATACCACCACATCATTCTTTCTCTGTAATATTTTACTTCCACCATCCAGTCCCAGGCTTCCTGTAGATTTTCTGTTATATTCATTTCTTCTGTTGAAGTGTCAATGGCGAAATTGCGGAAGGCACCGCTTTATATGCTAGAAGTGCGGACGTGAAGGAAAACATCCCCCTTTTTTTCTCCAAAAAACATACATACAAACAAAACACACACCACACTATCCTTTTTTATTTTTTTTTTTAATTTTTTAAATCAAACACACACCACACTATCCTTTTTTTATTTTTTTTATCAAACATACTTTATACAAACACACACCAACATACATACACCCTCTATATGACAATGATAAAAGGGCCGTTGGTTTTTTTTTGTTTGAGTTCACCTAGAGGAGGTGTGGGCACCTCCCAGGCTATGTCCGACAAGCGGGGCAGCTCCCCCTCCATGTAGCTGCACTCATACATTTCTTCGTGTTGCGAAGGATAAATGGAGGTTGGATCGCTTCCGGATTCCAATTTTCTTTTTCCTCCTCCATTATCAGGTGGGGTCTGATGACCACTTTCTTTTCCTTCTCCTCCTTCTCCTTATTTTCCAAGTCTTGGAGGAGGTGCCACGCCACCTCGAGATGAACTCTAATTTGACGCATCGTTTCTTGTTTATTCATCTTGATAGATAAACGGGATAGCTCTATCTTGGAAAAAAGTTGTTTTAATATACTAGAAGCGCAGACGTGAAGGAAAACATCCCTTACACCTAAAACAAAACCAAAAAAAAAACATCACCCCACTACCCCGCGTCTGACGTCATTCCTAGGACGTCATTCTAGGCTTCGCGGATTTTGCACTCCATCACCCCTTACCCCCCACACCACGGCGCGGACCTAAAAGAAACTACTTTTGATAAAATCAAACACACACCACACTATCCATTTTTTTATACTTTTTTTATAAACCAAACACACACCACAAACATACAATCCATTTTTTTTATATTTTTTTATTTTTTTATATAAACCAAACACACACCACAAACATACAATCCATTTTTTTTTTTATAAACCAAACACACACCACACTATTTTTTTTTTATCAAACATACAAACAAACACACGCCACAAACATACAAGGGAAAAGGTTTTTTTTTTTGGTGGGCTAACACAAACAAACATACAAACATATATATATATATATATATATATATATATATATATATATATATATATATATATATATGGCAATCTGAGAGTAGTTATCTTTTCTAGAGATTGGGGTGGCCCTGAAAAGGGCCGTTGGGGTGTTTTAAGAAGTTATGTTGTTTTAACTTCTTGTGGCTGAAGTAGCGGTAGCAGCAGCTCCAGCAGGGCGGCCACGTTTAGCCACCGGTCTCACAGCTTTAAGGCAAGGTGCTCTCTTTCTGGTAAAAGAGAAAGCAAATTCGTCGCAGTCTATCTTACAGCTGACTTCTGCGTCGGGTAGTTTGATGGACTGCAAAAGTTGTTGTTGTTGTTGTTGTTGTCTTTGCTGCTGTTGCTGCTGTAGTCTTTGTCTCTCCTCCCATTCTGTTATTTCCCGAAGTATTTCTTCCCTCAGGACTTCTTCCACCAGATCATGAGCCATTTGAATGAACGTCATCGTCTTTCTCTCAGGGTTGGTCTCCATCAAATGATTCTTCACCCTCTGAATGTTTACCATAGCTTCATTCAGTTTAGTAATCTTTGTTGCTGCCATCTTCTTGAACTGTTCAGATCTTGACGAGTCAACGAGAATGACTACACTAGCCAACACACCGCTTTATATGCTCGAAGCGCGGACGCGATGGAAAACATGGGGTTCAGATCGACAGTGAGATAATAGATAGAGGGGTAACTTCAGATCGATAGAAAGAGAGACATAACATAATCATTTTTTTTTCAAATTCAATAAAAAAAAACACACAACACCATATTTTTTTTCCCAACAATCAACATTTTTTTTAATGAACAACAAGAAGAAGCTTCTCTAACATAAAAAATTTCAAAAAACTAACAATCAACAAGATATTAAACAGGAACATATTTACAGGGTTGACAACGTTGGGAAGGTAAACTAAACTTCCACTTTTCTACATCGACATCATTCTGATGCACACTACGTTTCTTAGCTAAAGACAAGAGATAACCATAACGTTCACAAAACCATCGTTCTACTTTAGCATCGTTTCGAGCATAGTCTCTATCAAACCAAGTCACTAAATGTTCTAAGGAATATCCGAGACTGCGTTGATGAAGAAAATGTACACAATATTGTCCACACACCATGGAATCCGATCCTTGTAACGAACATTATTGAATCGAGTCGAGACGGCATTTCTTCTCATAAAGTTAATGATGTCGTCTTCCAAAGGAGGTAATCCATAAGAATCAAAATATTCCACACAGTGATCGTTGGGAAAGTACACCGCTACCCAATGGGTTCCTGGTAGATGACTGTCGTCGGTATTGATGACATAGGCATGAACGCCTTTAGGTTTACGATGAGATAGTTCATCTTTAGCACACACCACAGGATTCCAAGAAGAAGTGTATGAACTGCGAGTCAACAGGTAATGAAGTTCCCTGGTATCCATTTTTTTCTTCTTCTTCTTCACAGGAAATAATAGGTCACCAATTCACACCTGACTTTAAACTTGAATTGATCTGTCTTGTAATTCCACGAATATTCACTGCGAATAGTTTCTGTACTCTGTTGAATGAGCCCTTCGATGCGTCTGATCTCCAGAGAATCAAGTGGAGGAGAAGAAGAATTCACCAAGTCTTTATACCATTGTTTCAACACTTTTTCGTCCGAGATCTGGGACCAAGCCTTTTCCGAATAGTCATCCAATTTTTCTTCACCTGTCATCATCAAACATTGGTCGTGTTGTTTTTGGCTGGGATGATCGATTTGACATCCATGACAATGTTCTCGGACTAGGCTGTTAATTATTTCACTCAATTCCTTAGCATAACAGGAGACTAAATGTTTTTCTTGTTCAGGCCATCGAGAAATAAATCCAGTAAACTCGGTTTTAGGTTCTGAATGAATGACTTCGTCATCATCATCATCATCATCATCATCATCATCATCATCATCATTTGTGGTAGTTTGTGACTTCTCACAAAATCCCTCATCTATCTCCATAGGTTCTTCGTGTTGCATCTTGTTTTTTTTCTTTCTTCTAATAGTCTAGAATCACTTCTCTCAAACTGTTGATCTCTAGAGTATTATCAAATTCTGCATACAAGACGACGTTCACTGTCTGGGCTAGAGGAACTCTAAACTGAAGTTCCACACGAAGTGGGCCTGCTTTTATGGGGTGGAAATGTCCTTCGTCGCTGCCTTGGTCTGGACTGAAATCAAATCCCCACAAGGCATACCCTCCTGCATAATCCTCGAATGTAATGCCGTGGCTGGCGTTGGTGCCTAACTGTCCTGTGGCTTCAAACAGGGTCAAGTAAGATCGCAAGTAAAGTTTCAGGGGATTGGCATCGGTACCAAAGTCAGGTTCAAAAGGTCTGGTACACAAAGCCTTGCCATCTCGAGTGACTTCTATCTTTTTGACATTGAAGTGCCGAAAGTTGAATGGATTCTGATTGTGGATTCAGTTGAAGGCTGCATTACTGACCATACCAATCAGCAAACGTTTGGGAAGCTGTCCTTGGAAGACGTGATCTTCAACTTTGGATTGGGCTCCAGTGCCAATGGAAAAGGTTTTCACTTCCACGCGTCGTAAAGGATACTTGGCAGGGGTTCTGCTTAAGGTTTGACTGATATCGTTGGCTACTTTTGGTAAGATTTCTACACGTCGCACGTAAAGTCTGGCTTCTTCGATGATGGTTTTCCACGTGTGGTTGGTATCAGTAGCCATCAAATTGAAAGCGACACTACTACGATTCAGTCTCAACCGTACATCTACTCCGTTTAACAAATACTTGTCTTGCAACCACATGTCCAAATGCAAACTATCCATCAATTCTAAACTTCGCCCTCTGATTTTCTCTCGACGGGCATTAAATCCCACATTGTGAGGGACTGCTGGAGTTATATTTCCAGTAGCTTTCTGATCAGCATCAGCCGTCCTCTAAACCTTTACCCCTACTGATGGGACTGTGTCGTTGAAGGCACCTGCGGTGTCAGGTTTCCAGACCACACAAGCATCCAGATGAGTGTTCTTGGCTTCTTTTCCGTACGTCAAGAGATTTTCCAAGTAAGCACGGTAAGGGTAAGTATCCAAATTGCTGCTGACCAGTTTGTTATTCAAGTACAAATCTATTCCACTGAACAAGGAATGCATGAAATTATTGACGGGGGCCACTTGGGCATCGTTATTTGGAAGGGTACCATTCGGTTGGGCCACTTTAAGTTTCAGGTACAAGTAGCTGTTATTCAGATCGATGTAATCTTCAGTTTGTCCTTTGATTTCAAATTCAATAGGAGCTGAATCCGTCAAAGACGATACAGGATGAAATTCCACCCATTGGGATTCTTGCATCGTCATCATGGTGGGAGGCATGGTAAACATATCCAGTTCTGACTTGGTACATTCGCAAGAATCTCGGTGCATCATTTTCACAGTTAATAATCAAACACGTCTAATTCTCTGACTGTTCTTCTTTTCTTATTTTGTTTTAACTACCGTGTGTTTTTTTAGGAACTTTGAAGGGATTTCGATGTCGTCGTCTCTTTCTGCCTTGTCCTTGCTGTGAAGTAATGCCAGAGCCTGAAGCGTGAAGCGTATTTGTAGGATTTTCTCGGAGACCCAAAAGATCTTTGCCAGTGTTCATCAACACATTTTTGCCTGCTCTCATAAAGTTCTTCTTTAGGATTTTGTTTGTCGATGAGGACATTTTGCAAAAATTCTTTTCCTTGCGTCAAAGCGGCATCTTTTAAGGCATGAAATCCTGTACTCACCATCGGTTTCAAAATAGGAGCTACCGTCCGAAAAGCCGATCTCAACATATCTCCTAAACCATGTCCTCGTTGTCGAGCCACTCCTCGGTACACTGGATACATTTTTTGGTTTGGGGGGTTAGTTACAATTCGTTAGAGAACTTTTTTTCGAAAATGTAGTTTCACCGTGACTTTTCCTTTGTCAATGAATGGCACACTTTGTCCCAAATCTCCTTTTATACTAATGTTGACACTGTCAAAATACGATTTACTGACTGGAAGATAATGAGGGTGTAGAAATTCACGGTGAACGTGAAATGTGTTTCCACCACCACTATGACTACTAGCACCTTCTTCGTTTGCACCACCAGTAAAATCTGTTTTGAAAGGAATGACTCTCAGTAAGGGAGCGGATGTGTGTCCCACCACGTTGTACTCCACCACATCGGAGTACACAAACATTAAATTCAGTCCAACGTTCAATTCGATAGGGGTTTTAAAAGCCTCTCTGAAATCTGTGTTGGTTTGGATTGTTCGTTCTTGACCTTCAGGACCTTTATAGTTTTTATTTCCACCCAAAATCTCAAACAACTCCCTACAAAAAATGATGGTCATGAATCTTTTCT
Organism: Margaritifera margaritifera; assembly: GCA_029931535.1. Classification (NCBI taxonomy): domain Eukaryota; kingdom Metazoa; phylum Mollusca; class Bivalvia; order Unionida; family Margaritiferidae; genus Margaritifera; species Margaritifera margaritifera. Next base: position 2,086,335 of record JAQPZY010001657.1, on the reverse strand, counting down.
CGTTCCTTTTAATAATTCGCCTTTTTCGTCCTCTCTGTCAATTGACTCCTGCCCAAACCCTTTCAAAAATTCAATGTGTAAACGGCGTGCCACATTATTGTAATTAAAATTTACCCATTTTTGGTTTCTGTTCAAGGCTTTGGCAAATTTGTTTTTGAAGAGATAATCAATTCTCTCCACCAAATGTTCAGCACTAAAATAATACCCTTCAGGAATTCATATGCGATAGGTTGCGTAGGGAGGTCCAATAGCTTCTTTTCTTGCGACATTTTTATTTTCAGGATCAATATTTTCCAAGTCTTTTTGCACTTTGTTGTGATTGATTACTACGTCAAAACAGGTTTGATTTCCAGACACATTCTTGATTTGCGTAGGATGAATGATTTCTACCAAAGCCACTTCCCAATGAGCATCGTGATCCAATTGGAAGGCCTGAGGTAATTTGGCCGTGAAACAACATAATTTGTTGTTGGGAAACACATCCATGGAACTGTCACTGGGTAACGTTAAATAAAATTGGTCATTCATAGTAGCTCCAAAGTGGTTTTGGTCTCCAAGGAGTCACTCGAGTTCAAAGGATGTTCAAAGGGTTCTAAAAAAGGACTGGTATTATGGTGACTGGAAGAAGAAGGTGGACTGACGTTGGTCGTACTACCGTGGTTGCTGTGGCTGCTGTTGTTGTGGTGACTGTTGTCTGTCGTCGTCGTAAATTTTAAAGAGGGACTGGGTAAAAGATAACCGATGCAACTGCTGAGTAAAATGGTCCGCAATTGTTTGTCTCCTTGTTGCAAACTCAAATTGGCAATAGCTGCTCCGATGACACAATACACTACAAAAATTTGGCAGAAAAAGACGATTTGATTTTTAGGCGCTCGTTCTCCGCACCACACCCAGAGCGGTTGTTTTTGTAATTCTTGAAGAGAAGAACTCTGCGAAGGAGTCGTTGAAGTCGTGGTTGCTGTGTTGAATGGCATGTTGTTGGGTTACTTCCTTTTCTTTTTATAGTCGACGACTTGAGAAGCAGCAATCCAAGAATCAAAACTAGGAGGATATCCTTTCCAACGTACTTTGACTTCTTCTACTCGACGTTTGCCTACTTTGCGTGTTCTTTGTTCGAGAATGCTTTTGATGTCGTACAAGGCGTCTTCTTTTTTGGTCACTCGTTGTAACTCAGGCAAGTAAAATGTTCCTTTGAGCACTTCACGTGCATGTCTTCCAATTTATAGACGGGAGGATGGCGTCCACGCACGGGGGTAGTGACACGAAACAATTCGGTGGTCCAGTTGGGTAAATAACCTTTGTCAAAAGTGCGTTTGGTTTTTCCGATGCGAACCCAATCTCCCGTCTTTAACTCTAAGGGTTTCTTCTGAGGTCTCCATTTAGGGGTACCAAACAATTTATCAAACACGGTCACTTCGTTTTCAGGGCTGACCTCTTCGGGGGCACATCCTATGCTACGATGGTACGATTGATTGTACGCTTTGACCAAACGAGGTAACACGTCGATGTGCTTGAGAGTATGTTGATGTGTAAAATATTTCCACATGCGTTCTTTCAAAGTTCTTTGAAAACGTTCCACGATACTGGCTTCGGTTTCAGGATTTTCGGTAGTAAAAAAATGAATCTGTCTTTGTTTCAATTCTTTTTGAAAAGCTTGGTTTAGAAATTCGGTGCCTTTGTCAGTTTGCCATCGTAAAGGGTGACGACCACTTTGTTTCAAGACCAATTTTAAGGCACGTACCAATTCGGTACTGCTTTTAGAGGTCAAAGGCACGACCCAAGCAAATTTGGAAAACACGTCGATGACACAAAACAAATATTTGTGACCACGATTATAGGTGGCCAAATGAGAGACGTCGGCTAAATCGGCTTGCCATTGATGATCGATGCCTTCCACTTGGGTTGAACTTCTAGAAAATTTACGTCGAATGGGTTGTGTAACGTGTACGTCGATTGTTCTTGTAACCATCGTCGTACTTCGGGCAAACGTACACTTTTCAATTTACTTTTGGCAGCTCGATATAATTTTTGAACTCCTCCGTAACCAGCAGCATGGCCAGGATTGTAGTAAATGGTAGCTAAAAGTTTCTCCATGACTGATCAATAAGTCAACCACTGTTCGATGCTACTACTTTGAGTGTCGTGAGGTTTGGACGAAGCGGCTTGTCGCGTTCGACGAGCCACAGGAGTGGGTAGTGAAGAAGGGGTAATGATGGCAGGTTTCTTCTTGCTGTCTTTCTTTTTTTCTTCTGCTGAAGAAGTAGTGGACATCCTCTTATGAACCTGAGCTTTCATGGCTTCTCGATGAGGGGTAGGCGAGGGTGTCAACAAGGACGCGACAATTTTACTAGAGATGCCAGCAGACGGAGTTTTAAACACTTCTCGGGGCTCGTCTTCTTCTGTCGTCCCCGTGGCGGTGTCTGTTTTAGTGGTGGTGGTCACTTTAGGTTCGATTTTCATGATCGTCTTAAAATCTCTCAGAGTGGGTGGAGCTGTTTCGTCGACAGCTTTTTGGTGAAAGAGTTGCAGACGTTGTAAAAGTTGACCGTACCGTTGCGATTTTTCTGTTTCAGACAAATCACTTCGTTCCATCAGGGTTTGTAATTCTTGTTGCAACTGTGACATCTCGTTGAGATTAGGATTGGGTGGTAAATGAGGTATCCGTTGTTCTTTCCAACGATGAAATTCCATCCATCGTTTGTAAGGCACTAAAGTCAGTTTTCGTCCTTCCATTTCATCCAAAGGTACAAAAAATGTGTGGTCTTTTCAGAGAAGGGTGGTCCTTTTTACCTTCTTTTTTTTTTGTTATCGCATGACACCTCCTAAAAGGGGTCCAGCAATCGTTCCTAACAAAGGAGCTGCTATTTTTAACAACTGTCCTATCAGCATAGGTAGAAATCCTCCTCGTTGCACCAACATTTTTTTCTTTTGTTGAAGAGGTATTTTCTTTTTCACCATTTGACGAAGAACGTTCCGATGTTTGCCTAATTTTTGTTTCTGTATCTTGGATAAAGGTACCGTTCCTTTCAAAACGTTCAAACAACATTCACACACGGTATCGATGATTTCTTTAGGGGCTGTTTGAATGAGTTGTTTTCGCATGGAAGGATTGGATTTGGTTAGGACAGACAAGACGTCCCAATGTTTCGCCAGACGAGGTTGAAGTCGTCTTTTTTTACTTTTCTTCTTTTTTTGGTGGTGGTGGTGGTGTGCACGTTTGGGAGTCATCTTTTTTAGTGGGTAGAAACAAGTCTGAAGTCTCTGGCAGGGTACCCTTCTATTTTATACTGGAACACGTCTCCACTGATTGTCTGCACGACGTACCAACTTCACGACAGGCCTCACTCGACGTTGAGGTGTTTTCAAGGGACTAAATCGTCTCAATTCTTCTTTTGATAAATCCACTAAACTTTGTAAGATGCCGGTTTTTCTTGGACTTTTGTTTTTGGGGACGGTACTTTGTTGGCGGCTGCTGCCATGGCTAAATCAGCCGAAGTCGAGGGTCCCGACGTGGTGACTTTCGAAATAGGTTTCCATTTTTGCATCAAATTAGGAAACACTTGTCTTAAGTCCGGTTTGGCAGGCATCATCGTGAAGGGTGGTGAAGAAGAAGAAGAAGACAAAGACGAAGATGATGTGGACGCCAGAGGAGACCTCGTCACTGCTGGGGGTGATGGTAATGGTGGTGGTTTTTTGCGGGTGTACGTTTGCGTCTTGGCCGCAGTACCTCTCTTGCGGCGGGTGGCAGTGGTAGTGGGTGTTGTTTTCTTCTGGGCAGAACTTTTCTTTGGGGTTTTCTTCTTTTTGGACTTTTCTTTTTTTTGTGTGGCTTTCTTCTTTTTGGGACTTTTCTTCTTTTTGGGTGTTTTGGGTTTTTTGGCTTGGGCATTAGGATCCCATTTCAAAAGGGAACGAATCATAACCCCTCCTAAAGAACTGCTTCCACCAGGAGTTAAAATGATTTGTTTTTTAGTCCGTGAATCGATTCTAGGATCAGCTAGTTGTGACAATGCCCCTTTATGTTTTTGAAAAAAACGTTGAGTTTGATGAGGAATGTGAATGATGCCTTGCAGTAATTGACGTGCCGTCAAAGTGAACCATCGTAACACTTCTTTAAGACTAGCTTCTAACAAATGGGCACGGACTTGTGCATTTTTTTCGCGACTGATGCCATACAAGGCACGAATCAATTTAGCCGAAGGATGAGCTTGAAAGGAAGTCATCTCGAAAGAGTGTCAGACAGAAATGACGTAGTGACTGTTTTTATAGTTTTTTTTCTTCTTCAGAGAGTGGCTGAAGGGGACGTGTAAATGAGAGGTCCTCCTTCTTGACCCCAATGGTGAAACAATTGGGCACGAAATCTCAAATAGTCAGGAGTGGTGGGTTTTAAGTCGATGAGTAAATACTCGTGAGGGGTTTGAGTGGCATCGTCGTACGCATAATTTAACCAAGGAGCACCTAACTGTTTGGCTAACACCTGCACTTGAGATTTTTCTCTGGGGCTTTTAAACAAGACCACGTAATGAGCGTTAAGACTGATGGTCCGATGGGCTTTACTTTGTTGAAATAAATTTTGAGTAACGTATACAATACTAGCATTACGATGGTGTCCTTTTCGTGTAAACCAAAGTTTAATTTCTTCTTCGTCTTCTCCTAGCATGTCGTCGAAGATGACCAGATGTGTTTGACTCAAGTCAGACACGATCCCATCGTCTTCGCGAGGGATGCCTTCTACAAATGAAATGGCTTCTCCTTGACTTTCTTGGAGTAGTGTGTAAGACTTTTGCCACTCTTTGTAACACCACACGATGTGTTGAGGTGGACGATCGAACAAATGTAATTTGTGTTTGATCAAACGTTTGACAAATTCGGTTTTGCCTGAACCACTGGGTCCAGCAATCAACATGTTAAAAGGATGGCGCAGATACAAAGCGTCCCAACTGGAACGATCTAACTTTTCGTCAATCACTTTGACTACAGAAGCAGAAGAGGTAGACGAGGTAGAAGAAGATGTAGCCATGACTGAGGTAAGAAGATTTTTGAGAAGAAGACAAAAGACCCAACACATTATATACGTTTTCATACACGTTTATTTTTTTTTTGTAAAAAAAAAAAAAAAAATATCCAACACAACAAAACATATTTACAAGTCATGAAAGCGAACGAGTGATAAAATAGCAAAGTAAAATGATCACGTACAAGACTAAGGCTACCACTAAAACATCTAAAGTGTTGTATAAACAAGGCAATGTACAACAAGAACAAAACACTGTCCTAGGAATGAAAGGCCTAGGCACTGGGGGTGACATTCTTCTGGTCGTCTTTGTTTTGGTAGAAGTATGAAATGTCTCTGACGGCGGTAAGGAAGGGTTGTGTTCCTCGGGGGGTGGTTGAATTTGGACAACGGTGTGGTCATCTTTCTTTGCTGTGTCAGGTTCTTCTTCTTCTTCTTTCAGGGGTTCAGATTTGGGTTCCCATTTCACTTTTGGACTCTTAGTACTGACATGCCAAATCTTTGGCAAACTGGGCCACTTCTTGTAGCCAAACATTGAAACCAAGGTCTCTCCAGTGACGTACATCTTTCCAATTGAAAAGTTGTTGGTGTAACTCACTAGCAAAACACACTTCTTGAAATGTTTTATAGACAGATAAAGTGTGACGAATTTCTTCTTCACACGGAGGTACCTCACTTGTTTTCATCACCACTCTCAACACTTTGAGTACAATTTTTCTTTCGTGTACTGATAAAATCAAGTCTTTATAATCTTCTACTAAGGGTGATGCATGAATGGTCATATTGTTTTTTTGAACTCTTCAAAATAGTCCAAAGCAACCACGGTTCCTCCAAAATAATCCAAGGCAAACACTTGTCCTCAAAAATACTCCACAACGAATGTCCTGGAAAACGAATTCCAAGATAAGCAGTCACTAAGACACACACCACATAGCGTCCAAAATTCAATGGAAAGAATTCTTGTATCAAGTTTTTATAATCCTCTAAGGTCTGAACACGATCGTTGACTTCCTTCCACGGAATCCGTTTCACAAGTGAGGAGAACAGATCAGTCATGGTGAGACTTTATAGGGTGAGATGGTTAAGGTGGGTATCTTGGGTGGCGGGTTTTTATATCCAGGTTCCCAAGGTTGGTACCTTTTGTGATAGTCTCCTTCAGGGTAGTGCCAGCGATACAATCTCCCCAAAACCAGTCTTCTCATACTTTGGAAGTAAGCATAGCGTACAGCTCGAGAAATGACTTGACAAACTCTCGGTAAATGCGCACTCGCACCTCCAAAGGCAAACCACGAATGTGTTCTGGTAAAGTTTCCGACTTGGAAAGAAGTAACTCTCTTTTGTGTTCTTCACGATAGCGGTGATAGTTATTGTCCAGAATCAGATTTCTGATACGGTGAAAGTCACGGTAGTGTGCAAATCGAGGAATGAATTGGAGTTTACGTTTCACTTGAATCTGAACCAACTCTTGGTAAATCCGAACTCGCAACTTCGAAGGCAAGTCACGAATGCGGTCTTCTAAAGTGGTCTTCTTGGTGACAAAATACTCACATGCCAACCAAACGGAATCGGTGGGTAAAGGATATCCAAAACAATCATCAGTGATTATCCTATCTAACTTCAAACGACGTAAAGGCGACTCGTATGGTGGTGACAGTTCTTGTAACAGTTTTTGGTATTCTTGTCTGTTGGTCACATTTTTTTCCTTCACTTCGTTCCATCGAATTCTATATTCCACTGCCACATTGTAGGTGGTACCCTCCAAACTCTTAAAGTTGTCGGTTAGTTTTCATGAATGTCTGACCATTTGAATATCTTGGCCCAAATCAAATGTCTTATCACATTCAGATACCAATGGTTACAACATGTCTGTCGTAAAGGATGTAACTGTTCTTTACGTTTCACTTGGATCTTGACCAATTCTCTGTAAATTCGTTCTCGCAGCTCCAAAGGTAAACCACGAATGCGATCTTCTAAACTAGGTTTGATAGTGACAAAATACTGATAAATGCGTTCTCGCAACTCCAAAGGTAAATCACAAATGTATTCTTGTAAAGTATCCTCCGACATTTTATTTTACTTCTTCTGCTTGACATCTGGCTCATCGTACCCGTACTCTTCTGAGGCTACTAAAGGTAAGAACTGACAGTGCGGAGACCATCTTTCCTGTTCAATGTAAGCTGAGTCGGTAGGCTCCCATTGGTGAAGTCTCACACCGCAACTGAAACATTGAACTTTATCTCCTTCTCCCAAGTAGATAAATCCAGATCTGGCTTAAGCTTTGTCAGTAGTGGATTGTAGTAAATATTTAGGCCACTTGTCTTTGAACGTCTCGAGTCGATTATCATACTTGGAATAACCAGGCAAAGCCACAAGTATTGTCAATTCTTTACCCCTGTAGGCAGTATGACAATTATATGTACGATTAGTAAAGCATAAAGGTCGTCCTACATCGTTAGAGGGACGGTGAGGCACACGCACAGCATCGACGATGTCCAAGCGTACGGCATCCGTCTGATCGTGTGAATCGCTGATGCCAAAGCGTTCGGAATCCGTCTCGTCGCATGGCACTGCATCACACTCCAAGTCGTGATGGTACTTGGGGTTCACACCACTAGATTTCTCCCTTGGTGGTGGGTGGGTGGTAGTTTGAGTATTCTTATTGTACTTTGGTGGAAGGATGACAAAATTACTCATCTTTTTTTTTCTTCTCTTCTTGCTCGATCAACGTTGAAAGTCAGAATGAAGGGTTAGGCTTGGAAGGGGTTCCTTTTTTATACCTGTCGACTGTACCATCCTTTTTATACTTCAAATCAACGTGTCCGTAAGGTAAAGTGGTGTGGTCTGGAAGTCTCACTCGCTTCTGGTACACGATTCGGTACACTTTTTGTACAGGTCGAGTGACGATTTGGTGATTAGGTAACCGTACGATCTTGTGAGGTTCTAACGTGTGCACTCGAAAGTCTTCCACTTGTCCAGACAGCAAAGCATTTTTTAAAACCTCAAAGTTAACCGCTTGGCTGGTTCGATAGTTGAGGGTCAATCCTTTGACTTTGCAATGGGTGTGAAGTTGGGGGTCTCGGTATCGGTAGCCGTAATTTTTGGGGCCACCGCTGGAAAAACTCAGAATGGTGTCTTGAGGGTGCTCGTCTGTCCAGGCTCCTAAACGATCTCCTTGGATGGTAGGGTGTGGGCAACCGGGGCGATGGATGTACATGCAACTGTCGGTATCAAAGTACAGGACACGATCTCCCAAGACTTCTAACGCATCGTCGTACAATTTCAAGCGAGCATGAGCGGTCACGTAAGCAGCAATGACTACGTTACTAAACTTGTCAGGTTTGACAAACTTAGGTTCTTCTTCGAAATTAACTATGATCAAATCATCGCGGACGATTTCGACGTGTTTGACTAGTATACTTTTATCGTCCACCAGTTGAAAGTAACGATAAGGATCGGTAACGTATTCCGTTTTGGGTAGGATCGTACGTTGGGCCATTTTTCCCCACAAGCAATTGAGCATCACTTTGGCAAACGATCTTTTTCCTTCATTTTTTTCCACCTCTTCCAAAGTGATGCCTTCGATGTTACGGTACTCTTCTTTGAATCGTTCTTGGTCTTCGGGAGTCTGACACCACGAAGGATAACCACTAGCTTCTTGTTTCAGTTTTAAAAACTGATTGACGTACCCCGAGAAAATGCCTGGATGATTCGTAGCGTCGTCCTTTTAGTATTGGGCTGTAGTTGGAAAGTGCCAGATTTCGTATATTTTCAACAAACGGTATCCACGATCCAGAGCTCGAAACAATTCAGCGCTAACCCACGCTCCTGTCAAAGACTGTTCTTCCTCCGTGTGGTGACAGGGATGATCTTGGTTGCACGTTTCGGCACACGTCCGACATAAAGGAAACATCAGTTTTCCTTGGCAATGGTGAGGTAAGATGGGATGGTACAAGTGGGTCGGAGGTAAGACTTTACATTTGATTAATCCTTCGTATTGACGAATGTGTTCCACGTCAATGTGTTCAGTCAAGATTTCTGGGTGACCGGTGGGAAAACGAGCATATTTACACACCCAAGGATACAAAGAACACACGTCGATGTACTTGATTTCTTGGGATTCGTCTACGTCGTACAGTAAGCGAGTATCATTGGTTCGTCCTCCAAATAAACTGGGGCGCGGATCCAAAGGTTCGATGTCGGCCACGTCGTAACTTTGGGTGATGTTCTTAAATTCAGGATCGGTTTTCAAACGTCGATCGTACTCGTGCTCCCACATTTCAATCACTTGGTATCCTTGACTTTCTAACTTGAGTCGTCGTTGGCAAGTCTGTTCGTATAACTGTTCCATGGTAGAATCTGAATAAGGACTTTTCATCTCTCGATCAGGATAACAAGTAGGGCATCCGTGAAACAAGCAACCCTGAAACTCGTGCACTGTGTGCGGGTTTTCTAAATCAAATCCATCCACGGAATAACCTCAAATCTTCTTTTCTCCTCCTCCGTTTCTAGCATGTTGTATCCATTTGTCTTCTTTTTGACACAAGTAATGAAGCTAACGTAAAGCTTTGACCGAATATTGACGACTAGCAAAGAGAGACGTGTTGGAGTCGATGATGGCTAGTTTGTTCTCGGGCATGAAATTTTGCCTGTAGACTAAGGAACAGGCTTTGGGTAAGGTGGCCGCATCTTTCAAAGGATCGACCTCTCCGTGATCGAGAAATAACTCTCGAAACTTTCCACAACAACGTCTTAAAATATCCACATCGGATCGACAATATTTCTAACATCTCTTCTTGAAAGTCAAATGGATCAGACTGGTGAGCGCGGTGCCAAGTGTGAAAGGCTTCTCGCTGTTCGGGGCGCATTCCGTCGGGGTCGTAATCATGAAGGTCAGGTAAATGAGGTAGGACAGCATGTTGATTAGCTTCCGTGTTGAAGAAGTAAGGAAAATAGCCTTTGGCCATTTCTGTCATGCCAAACGTTTTTGGCATTCGACTCAAAGGCATGGCCAAATAACTCATAGAATCTTTGAACTGTGCTTGTCCTACTTTCATGTAGATGAGTTTTTTTCCGTTCATGGTGACTTCAGGACGTTCGGTACTATGGTTCAAATAATAATTTAACAAAAACTGCCCATCGTATCCCGAAAAATTGTGAGCTATGACGGTCGCATACCGATGACAGTCTCCGTAACGATGAATGTCTTCTTCGCTCCAACTGTCGTGGGTGGTAGGGTCTAAAATCCATTCAGCAAACTCGGACAAAGTGTTAACCCCACGAAAGATTTTTTCACGTCCTCCTGGAATCCTACTACAATGAGAACAGTGAAAGTGAATCGTTTCTTGAATGCACTGATGACAAGCCCGATGCGCCACACAGAAATTAGGAATGTGAATACCCGCTTCTTGCATGCATTCAAAATCAAAGAAGATGAAATCCACTTGGTTCTTGTTCTTTATTTCTTTCTTCTCTGTCTTGTCAAAATTTTGAATAAAACATTTATGATCAAAATCGACGATCTGCTTGCAAATAGAACATTTTTTCTTTCCAGCACAAATGTGTCTCTTAGGGTCGTTGGTTCAAATCAGGTGTCCACACGTGGAACACGATTTCAATAAGTCGCAAGCACATTTTTGTTGGTGTCCTTGTGTCTTGCGATGCTGTTCGTAGCAAGAAGGACTAACAAAACTACGTCGACACGTCTCACAATGGATGTGGCCTTGTTGTTCAGGAAGGCATGGTTGGTCCGCTAAACAGCCCCGACATCTTACTCCGCAATGAGTGTGTCGCTCTCGATTGTTAAATCCTTTGTCACATTTCTCGCAGTAGTAAGAGTGTCCTAAAAAGCCGGTGATACTGGTGATGGTATCGAAATGTTCTTGGTGTTGATAGAGGTGAATGTATTTTCCTTCGGGAAAATCAGGGCCTCGAAACACCATATCTCCGCGCACTTCTTGAGGGTGAACTTTCAAAGTGTAGTGAGGAGCCAAAACATCTTGAAGTTGTTGCATTTGAGAAATGCCACACACGGTCTCTTTAGGGATACCAGCAGCTTGTTGCAACAGGAGTTCTGCTTCTTTTCATTGTTTGGCTCTGTCCGATTGTCGATTGTTTTCCCAGGCTCTTTTCCATTCTTTGCTCTCGTTCTTGTTGGCATGCGTTCGCCCCACCACGATAGCCCGAGCCAAGCACATCTGGTCTTGGGTATTGTCAATTTGGACGACACTGCGTTTGGTAGTGCGAAGATCGTCCACCAATAACGGTTTCCTACTTTTTCCACTTCCTCGAGGAGGAGCAACGTGAGTAATGTAAAGTGTGGCCTTTCCATCCGTGATGGTAAACTTGTCGTTCGATTGTTGAACATGTTCTATTTTGGACATGACTTTGTCTGGCGTTAATTCTGCCGGGGTGCTGAACTCGATCCAAACAGGACTCTTCAAATGGTCATGATGAATGGCCAGTCTCAATCGATCGTCTTCTTTGGCTCCACATTGGCGTTTCAAGTTCTGTAATACAGATTCCCACAAATCACTAATGAACCCCGCCGCTTTCTCGGGATGTACTTCGGACTTGAAGTCTTTAAAGTGAACGGTGTGAGTGTAGGCTGTAGTTTTAAATTTTCGAGAAGTTATTTTTTGAGTCTCTCGAATCCGATAGTAATTTTCAGGAGGAGCCAAGGTAGTAGGTAGTCTCTTTTGGTCAGGGGTTCTGGTGTTGGTAGTGGTGGTGGGTTAGAAGTTTGAGTTTCAGGTTCACTCATCTCCTCTTCGAAGTCACTAGCATGGACTTGAGCTAGTAGTTCAGTTAGCGGTGTTTCAGGCGGTACAGACAATCTTTGGCGTCGTGGCCTCTTCGTTTCTTCTTCTTCTTCTTCTTCTTCTTCTTCTGGTTTCTCATGGTTTGGGCGTGATCTTTTCATCTTGAAGTTTACTTTGAAACTGATATAGTTTCACCCAGGTATCTATATATAGAGAGAGGAGAGTATATATAGAGAGACCTTCTTACCTTCAGAATCAGCCTTTGGTGATTGAACTTTCAAACTGTAAAGATGGAGGAGTCAAGAAGAAGAAAAAATCGATGCCCTAAGCATATGCATCCTTCTGAGTATTATTGGGATTATCTAGCCCAAGGAAGAACACTGAGAGATAAAAGTCAAGATGCTTGTTATATCTGCCAAGAGAAAGGACATTGGGTTCCAGAATGTCCACAACGGCAACAAACTCAAAAGAGAGATAAAAGTCAAGATACTTGCTTTATCTGCCAAAAGAAAATACATTGGGCTCCAGAATGTCCACAACGTCGAAACCAAAAAAAAGAAAAAAGAGACAAAACAAAAGATACTTGTTATCATTGTAAAGGAAAAGGACATTGGTCTTCGGAATGCCCTCAGAAAGAAGAACAAGAAGAAGAACAAGAAGAAGAAGAAGAAAATCTACCAGAGGAGAGGGAGGAAGCCGATTCAAACCTAGAAGAAGAAGAAGAACATATCATCAAGAAAAGTAAGAAGAGAGTGAGATGGATGGAAGACAGTGAGAATGAAGAAAATGTACCAATGGAACCCATGATTCCTGTGAAGATCTTGATCCCTATGAAGAAGAAATTCAAGAAGAACAAGAGAGACAGACGGTGAAAACAAATGAACTTTTGTTTTTTGTTTTTTTTGGTGTTATATGTTCATGGTGAATTATTTTGTAAAAAAAAAATGAGAATACACCAGAATGGAAAAAAAGTAAGTGTTTTTTGTATTATTTTAGAGTATGGATGCAAGCACGCACGCACTCACTCTTACACAAAGAATGGGTAAAAAAAATTTAAGTTTTACTTGATTTCTTTTCTGGCAATTTGATTTCTTTTCTAGAAATCTGGGTGGCCCTGAAAAGGACCGTTGGGGGGCGACCTGAAGCTAGAATCAGCATACATGTGTCGCGTCACTGTACATCATAGGGGGAATTTTTGTATTTCTTTACAAATTTTCTTTTCATCGTTATCAGACCTGACTGAATCAAGTTCTTCCCTTAACCCAAATATCTTTCTGTTTGGTGTTTGATGTACCATTTAACTCATCTATGAAAAGTCCAGGAACTCTTTTATTTATTTGTGGTATGTTAAACAATCTGTCTTTGGGATAGTCACTAGTGTCATGGAATATGATGTCGTCCTTATTGCCGCTATAAAAGATCTCTGTTTTGACATAAATACATCAATATGTATCAGTCATGAGTAGCCTATTTCTACGGGTTATAAAAACAACACGAAATGTGTTTCTTTAGGAGCAATATAAAATATTGTCAATATATAACAAGTCAGTGAAAGAGGTATACTTGAATAAGACAATATTTGCGCATACTGAAAATTTTCATAAAATTTACTGCACACCTTATGTGTCCAAATTAAACATATTAATTCAATCACTGTTTACGAATTGTCAGTAGTATAAAAGTGGCAGGTCATGGGCCACCTGAGGCTTGACAAATTTTTCAATTTTACAAGAGCAAAAATAATAAATTTCTAAAGTAAATATATGAGTAGCTGCAAAGCTGCTCGCTTTTGCTCACTGCGTAGCTCTATGTTGTTGTTGCTGGCACCGTCTCTACTTCGCTGATTGTTCGCGCAGATCCAAAGCTAATATGCTGATGATATTATTTAAAACAGCAATGACAAAAAAGTTTAAAATGTAATTATTATTGATTCCTGAGTAGAACGAACTTCCACTTCTATACTACTATATTCACATTATACTTGTTTCTCCTATTCTTGCGGGTTCCCTAATCTCGCTGTATTGACTATTTCCGTCCTAAATAGAAACTTGCACCATCTGCAGTAGTTTTGTTACATAGTTTTTTTTATCTTAATTAATAATAAATTTTTCAACAATGTTTCCTTTTTGTGGAAATAAAAAAAAAATATTGAATCCATAGAAAATGTATCAAAGATCTACTTTGCCTTTACACCCTCTCCAAATATAAGTCTCCTACATCTGATACCGAAAGCCGAATTACGCCTCGCTTGGTTGTATAAAGTCATTGACTTATGATGGTTTACATCACTATTTATTAGGGATTTTGATGTGCTGAATTCAAATATGACAATTAAAACAACTGATTGGCTACTGTTTCCAAGATATTTAAGTTTTTACATTTTACGTCTATGTATATTGTGTACATAGTAGAGTTTTAATCATAAATTGTAAACCTAGGTCATTTCATGTGTTTATGATTGCTTTACATGATAATATTTCACCTGTCCTGTTTATGTAACACTTTAAAAAACAGCAAAAGGGCTATATAAAAAACAAAAAATATATTTAAACAAAAGTCAAAAAACCATTATATATATATATATATATATATATATATATATATATATATATATATATATATATATATATATAAGTACATAGTTTAGTCCTTATTCAGTTTCTACTCGGCGCTTCTTGGCTTGTCTCTTGTATTCATTAAATGGAGCATCTCTTGTCACTGTCCAGCAATAGTCTGCAAGCATTGATGGACTCCATTTGCCCTGATAGCGTTTCTCAATTGTTGCAATGTCCTGGTGAAATCGCTCGCAGTGCTCGTCGCTCACTGCTCCGCACTTCGGTGGAAAAAAATCTTGATGAGAGTGCAAACACTGTATCTTTAGTGACATGTTGCAACCAAGGCTTTTGTATGCCTTGAGGAGGTTTTCCACCAACTCCCTGAAGTTGTCTGCCTTGTTGTTTCCGAGAAAGTTTGTTGCCACTAACTGGAAGGCTTTCCATGACGTCTTTTCCTTGTCACGCAGTGCACGGTGAAATGCATCATCTCGAAGAAGTTCACGAATCTGAGGACCAACAAAAGACACCTTCCTTTATCTTAGCTTCACTTAACCTTGGAAATTTTCCACGGAGGTACTTGAAAGCTCCTTGTGTTTTGTCCATGGCCTTGACAAAGTTCTTCATCAGACCTATCTTGATGTGTAAGGGTGGTAACAAAATCTTCCTTGATTCAACAATATCTCTTGATGTAGTGGGAATCTCTCGCACGACTATCCCATTCGCAGAGAAAACAGCAGTACTTTGTGTATCCAGTCTGCAGACCAAGCAAGAGAGCAAGAACCTTGAAATCGCTGCCACCGATGTTGGTCATAGTCTATGCACCTCAAAAGTTGTTTCATGTTTCCATAAGTTCCCTTTATATGGACTGCATGACCAACTGGAATTGATGGAAAAACGCTGCCATTATGCAGCAAAACAGCTTTAAGACTCGTCTTCGATGAATCAATGAACAGTCTCTACTCATCTGGATCATGAACGATGTTGAGGGCTGCCATCACACCATCGGTGTTTTTGCAGGCTACAAGATCACCTTCCACGAAGAAGAATGGGACAAGATCCTTTTGACGGTCACGGAACATGGAAACCCTAACATCACCTGCCAGGAGATTCCACTGCTGTAGTCTGGAGCCCAACAGCTCTGCGTTACTCTTGGGTAGTTCCAAATCCCTGACAAGGTCATTCAGTTCACCTTGTGTTATGAGGTGTGGTTCAGAGGAAAAGGATGAAAGAAAATATGGGTCATGTGACATTGATGGTTCAGGAGTAGAAGTTTCATCCTCTTCCTCTTCTTCGTCTGACTCAAGTGAGAATGATTCTGGTGCATCAGGAACCGGCAGTCCTTCTCCAGTGGGGTACTGGGCGTATAGCTGACGGAATGTTTGGATAATGCACATTCCAATTTTTCTTCTTTGACACGCCTTTCCCAACTGGAGGCACCAGGCAGAAGTAACAATTGCTGATATGATCTGTTGGCTATCTCCAAATTATTGGCACTGCAAAAGGCATAGATTTCCTTTTCCTATTCAACCATTGGCGAAGATTTGTTGCACAAGTGTTGCAGCAGATGTGTGGGGCCCACATCTTGTCCTGATCTCCAATTTGGAAGACAAAATAAAGGTGATAGGCTTTCTTAACCATAGTGGTTATATTGCGCTTCTGTGATGCAAAAGTCACTTCACCACAAACATAGCAGAAGTTATCTGCATTGTTCACACAAGTACGAGACATCTCTTCTCATTCTGGCTAAACAGAAATGTGTCCCTTTGTAAAATCAAACACTGACAAATAAGAGAGCACGACACTGTATGATTTGTACAGCTGATATAGGGCAATTTCTTCAGCAGAGTGATGTAAGCTTAGTTATGATTGCATCATCCATGACTTCTAGGAATAACATGATGCAATTCATATCATGTATGATGCAAAACCATCTTCAGATTGCATCATTCATTGTTTTGCTTAAAACGCAAGTACTGTCCAAACCGAGCCATAGATTTATTCATAGATCCAGTCAAAGATGTATTTTAGTCATTTCTGGTTTAAATTGAGATCCCTTCCCTTTATAACTCACTTATCCTCTGCCATTCCCAAGTCAAGGGTCGTATATACTGACCCAGTATAATATCTTTAAAACTAGAGCCAATCAACAATTTTAAGCATCATTTTCGTTCTCAGTGATCCAGAATTAGTAAAGTTTAACAACATTTATTGCGGAGGCATTTTGGCTGTAGACCAGTGTAACATGTCCATATAAGATGGGCATGTAACACCGAGAACCATATACCAAAATGCAAGACGAAGAGGACGAAATTTTGCAAAGAAAAGTTATTTTATATATATATATATATATATATATATATATATATATATATATATATATATATATATATATATATAAACAAAATCATCTTTCGAATGGCAGGTGCCTTTTGACAAACACAACAATAACAATGTGTTTGAGAGCAGAAGTCTATAAGAGTCCAAAGTCGCCGATCCCGAGGAGCTTATTAATTGCAAACAGCTGATAATTGTAAATTAGGGAGAATGTGTTGGGCTCATTTAAAATTCGATTACTAGTATTCAGGAGGGAAAGTGTTTTCAGGTGTCCTCATTACCTCTTACGAGAATAACTGGGTATATAATTGTATAGACTCATAACGATTGTAAATATGTAATGTTTTAAAAAATTTGTATTTTTAAGTTTTCTACTAAGCACGATGTAGCGGTGTGTTATTACTGACAATCGTGTTCATTTTATGCCCTGATTGTGCCCCCGTTCAGAGATTTGCCGCAAGAATATGAGAATCTTGTTTTATGTGGCCGTAGAGACAGTATGTTTTTATTGCAAAATTGGTTTCATATGCAATATTTCCTGAATACAGGATCGGAGATAAATAATAAATAATCAAGTAAGGCAAGTTTCATTAGCAGGTAAATTATGGTCTTTTTTTGCGATTCGTTTCTTGTTTAGTACCGCGAGAATAGCGTACGCCATCCTACAATCGGATGTGCGGCCTAGTGATATTCCAGTACTCCAACACGGAACTAACACATACAAAAGCAATGATATGTGACCAAGTAATGGTCCAGTAATCACGAGTGCATTGTTCACATTTCAATATATTATGTGGGCCTAGTAATATTTCAATACTCCTACACGAGTGCATTGTTTACATTCCAAAATAATGTCTGGCCTAGTAATGTTCCTGTACTCCTACACAAGTGTATTGTTCATATCCCAATATCATGAGTGGCCTAGTGATGTCCCAGAACTGCTAACGACGTGCATTGTTCACGTTCTAATACCATGAGTGGCCTAGTGATATTCCAGAACTGCTAACGAAGTGCATTGTTCACATTTCAATATCATGAGTGACCTAGAAATGTTCTCATATTCCTACACGAGAAAGTTGAAGGAACTCATGCGCAACTCCGCATATGAAGGTGCAACGAGAATAACTACGGTAGAATCTTGTCTGGCAACAAACCTGAATAAATCAGATAGTCCTTGCTAAACTAGGCAAAATATACAGGCACTGCTAGTTTCTCGAACTCTTCTAAAGTTAGTTGTTAGGGTTGCCCGTTTTTCTAATCAAAATTTTGTTAAAACATACTGTATGATACAATGAAAGCTGTATCGATTGCTGACGATATAAGTCGCTGAAAATGCCCTTCCTTTGACTCGTTTATAGCACTGAATTGATCAGCTTGTGGTTCTTCTATTTAGGTTTCGCCTGGCTTTGGCTGAACATGTTTACTTACAAAGATGGTAAAAATCATTCGAATAAAAATAGACCTTGACATTTTTTTTTTTCTTTTCATGATGTTTTCTCTCCCCCCCCCCCCCCTTGCAGTCATTAATTCATTTCAAACCCCTGAACATTCTCTTCCAACTTTTCTTCTAACTCTGTACCACCTAAAGCAGCTTATTCAAGTTTACTTATATATTGTCAATTATTTGTACAAAACTTCTATCTTTTAAATTAAAATTGTATACTCATTCGAAATCATATTGTACACTTCATCTATTGAAATTTTCTTATACGCTTGTGCTACAGTTTCCTCAACTACAATTGTAATTTCAATCTGTTAATTTGATCTTGTAGCATTCTTTGACATTTCTCTTCGTTATTTAGTTTATAATACTGTTGTTGTTGGTACTGCCTTTTGCAGCTGCTAAGAAGTAACTACATGTAGTTTGATTAAATCCTTTAAGGTTTTCGGGTTGATAGGTCTTAGTATGCGCAACTAAATTCCACGTATCTTTAGCAATATGAGTGCAGTATATACATTGGTGAATCATTATAAACTTTATATATAGTACAAAATGATTTAAAGTGAAAATAAAAATGAAGTAAAAAAATCTGACGTATTTTTACACGGACACGGCGTTGTTTATACACAATAAGGTTGTGATAACGCACACGACACTTACTTACATAACTCTGGCAGAGTCTTGTCTGGCAACAAACCTGAATTAATGAGATAGTCCTTGGTTAACTCAGCAAAATCTACTGGCACAATTAGCTTTATTGACAACATAGAATATTTTGACGAAGTCTACTAAAAGAAGATCGTGAACTCTTCGAAAGTTTGTTTTTATGGTTGTCCTATCTTGAAGTCCAAAAATGTTAAAGCTAAAACTGGAGGTACAAAAGTAGATTAAAGTTGCCTCACTAAGCTCCGTGAGTAGACAAATGCAATGAAAAAATATATGAATAGCAGTACAATGTTTAATAAAAAGCTGTACGTAACCCACTGTAACGTATAACAAAGTAACTTTCAATTCCTTTTGATTGTTAGATGAACCATATAAACTCTTCATTCCTTATTGTTGATTTCTCTTGCAAAAGAATAAATCTCAGATATCAACTATTTACTTATGTCAGTAATGATCTGTTTCTTTTGCACATATTTCTTGGTGTACAGTAAGATCCTTCTTTGATGCTTTTTATTAGACGGTTCCTTAACTTTTTCAGGTGATTAAACATCACCGTGTTAAATTATCTGGACTTAACCTTGGCGTTAATATATTCAATAGCATCACCGAAAAGGTCTACATTCCACGACAAAATGATGTACCACACTATTTCAATTATTCCAGGCAACATATATGAATGTGATAGCAACCAAAAGCTGAGTCTTCAAACATTAGTGTGTACATTTAAGTATTACCCAAAAATAAGCCAGTTTAATCTATAAAGAGAGGCTCTTGCATGACCTACCTAAGTCCAAAACTTCATGCAATTTTTAATTTGAAGGAAATTCCAAATATTTAGATCGCTTTCTTTAATAAGCCAACATAAACCTCAGTGACAAGAGACTGTTCATGAATTTGTTTAGATAATTATTACTACAAGAGTCCCTCGAATGGATTGAGGCTCTAGTGGTCAAACAGATTGTAAAGGAATCTAAGATAAGTCCATTTCTTCTTTTTAACAGCTAAGTATAGAAACCATCTCTGATTTCGTAACAAAAGTATTTTTTATGTTTGAGTGCGGTACAAACAACTTTCCCATGGTCTTTGACGTTGAACCTGATATCATGGATAGAAGATCGTTGAACTTGCATCAGACAATGTCAAGATCTAACCACATGTTAAGTTTAGGTAAATCTATAACTAATGTTTTATGAAGGAAAATAAAATCCATTTTATTGAAGTGGTATCATTCAAGGTATTCTTAAGATATATCCACAAACTAGGTTAAATCATAAAAGAAACGTTCATACTTGTTTGCATTATCAGGTTAACCAAACCAGTACTGCAAAAACCTAAGTCAAGATATTTGACCTAAAAATTAGTTTCAGTGTGCTGGCTATCAACTTTTTCAATATAATGCAATTCAGTATAAAGTCTATTCAAACTCTACACGTGTAAGTCACTGCGTTCATAAGCTTGGTGAAGTACAAAAATGCAAGAAATTACCTTTGACTTGGTAAGATAAGCATCACTTTCATTTAAACCAATGAAATATTTCAAGAAGTGTTTTAATGAAACCTCATGTTAATACCACCATTCATGCAAGAAATAATGATATGATTTTCGAGATGGCTGTGGTGCCACGATGGAGGTTAGATGAAGCATCATTTTTATTGAGAGCTAGATACATAATGCTATGGTGTCTTAGCGAAAACTCGATGTTGATGTGACTATCCTTTCAGGACATGCAGCCATATAAAGATTTTCAGAATGGGCATTAAGGTACTTATTTTGGAGGTTATATCAGCATCATTTTAATACAGGTACAACCATTTATTGCAAGAAATAAGTATTTTTATATTTCGGTAAGGCCATCCATTATGGAGAAGTAGCCATTACAGGATTTATCAAAGTCTTGGAGCTAATATTGGCATCATTTCATTTAAGACCAACTACTTACCTAGTAAGAAGTGTTTAGTGAAAGCCATATATCAGCATGACCGTCTCTTAAAAAGAACTAGCGATAACAAGATTTTCAGGATGGCAACCATGGCTATCAAATTGGATGTCAGATCGTCACTATTTACCATTTTCATTTTCGGACCATCGAAATATCATAAGTCTTTAAATAAAAACACCATGACAATATGATAAGTTGCTATATATGTCGCTCGCCATTACATTTATTGACAGGTTCAAAGAAACAAAAAATTATTAAAAAATATTCAGAACTCTTCAAATACCCTTCGTAAGTTAGTTCGCATGCTTTTCATACTTGGGTTATTTTCAAAACGGTTCCATTCAAACCTTTCTTCAAACTCTTAATGTATTCCATATGCTTTATTCAGACTTCATCAAACTTTACAACCACGTGAATATTTGCAGAAGATTTGATGAATATTTTTTCTAGTGGACTTTTATGATTCAGATTTGTTTTCTTTCCTGGTGGATAATGTTGTATTTGGCATGACAATTTGGCAAATCAATCTATTCATAATAATTTAACTATGATAGGATTCAGGTCTAAAAATTTTCAAAGCAATGTGGACATTTTGATCAGCTGGAACCAAAGCTGATGATTTTAAGTTACTTTGGTTAAGTATGTTTGGCGATGTGCATATTCATATTTATGAAGAGGACAGAAGCACAATGAATCATACATAATCTTCATTATTATTGCATAAATAGGGTGTTGTAAAATATGTATGTACAATGTTTATACTATCTATACTATAAACAACCTTAAGAACACGGCCACATTAGCATTTGTTTTTCATTGAATATATTCAACATTTCCTCTTTTTTATATTGATTCAATGAAGGAAATATGTTGATGTGAAATTATTATTATTATTATTATTATTATTATTATTATTATTATTATTATTATTAAAACTACGTGTATCATCATTATTATCACCTTGATAAACATGTATCTTCCAGAACTTATCTACTAGGTGATCGCTGACAGGTATATATTTTGTTGAAATCTTTCTTTCATTTTCACATGTCAGTCTATTTTTATCTTTATTCTTTATATATACTAATGATTGCATCTTATTAAGAACGATTGCATTTAATTATAATACTGCCATTATTTTCTATATATATTTTCTACGTTTGATCAAAATCAGATCAGAAATATGACTTCCAGAGTGGTAACAAGGTCAGTCAATTAGGTGCAACATCATGAGTAGATCCTGCTCATTATCAACCTTGTCCAAGATTTCAGTGATACAAGCCCATATTCCAAGTCTGATCAAAAGTAGATGAGAAATCTAGACTCCACAGTGGTAACAAACAATTGCTGATGGATGGATGGATGACAGAAAACACATGAGAGATGCATGGCCATATCATGAGCTCACTTGGCCTTATGGCTAGGTGAGATAACAATGGCAATGTCCATAAAAAATACTGACAAATTATCCAACTGATTTGAATGAATGTTAGATCAGTTATGATGCAACAATCATCTATCTTCAAATTTCAAATGATTCCCAACACCACCGTGAGAACAAATAATTTATTTTTACATTGTATCATGTAATTTCTCACTTTCCTCACCTTATCTTCTGGAATACGTTTGCGCACCCTGTCAACACAGGCCTATATCTCACTCTGGATCAAGAGCGTGTATCGGAACAGGATTCGTGCAAGTGGTGCGCATCCCTTTTGAGAATTCCATGAACTCTAACTCTATCACCTCACTCTAGAGATTCTCCATAAATCTGAAGGGAAAAAAGAATAGGCTAATGAAAGTGTCCATTCCATTACAATGGTTGCTATGGAAAAATGGATTTGATTGATTTGAAAATCTGTTTTGACTCAAAATTATGTCAATGAGACCTTTCAAGCTTCAGTGACTCTTAGTAAAACCAGTATGAATGAAATGTTGTAAAACAAGAGTCCCTCGAGGAGACCCAATGTCAATATGAATTTCCATCCAGGCGGATTAGCGATAACAAGATTTTCAAGATGGCATTTCACTATGCAGGCTGACTTACATGATATTAAAGAATACAATCTTATGTCGGTTATCTTCCAATCAATATATCATGTCATTTATACCTATTTCACCATAATCTGACCCACAACAATGTGCAGATCTTGCTCATAATCAAACTAATCCAAGATTGTGATGATATAAACCTATTTACGAAGTTCTATTGAATTCAGATGAAAAATATTATCTCTTGTGAGGTAAGAAGCTCAGCTTGTAGCATCCAAGATGATCCTCGTCATTATGCCTAAGACCCTGAAATATATGCTTATTTTCAAAGTTTGTATCCAAAGTAGTAACACGTTTAGCCAATCAGATATTAAATTACCGTGAAAAGTTAGCTTTGATCTTGATCATAGTCAAATCTTGATGATATAAGACTATTTAACAACTTTGATCAAAATCTGATCAGAAAAAGAGCCACTAGAGTTCTAGCAAATTTAGCCAATCAGATGCAAGATCGCTTCATTAATATGCATGGATCTAATTCATAATCATCCAAAATCTTGATGATATAAGCCTATTTACCAAGTTTCCTAAACATCCTGTCCAAAACGAAGTGTCACCAAGCTCAACCAATCAGATGCATAATCACCTCATTAGTATGAGTGGATCTCACTTATTATGGCACTTATCCAACATCTTGATGATATAAACTTATATTCCAAGTTTGATCAAAATCAACCAGAAATAAGACCTCCGGAGTGATAACGAACTTGGCATATCTCAGATGCATGATCACCTCAGTGCCATACGTGGATATCGTTCTTTGCTGAAGTCGTCCGAATTCTTGATGTTTTTAGACCAGAAATATGGCCGTGAGAGAGGTGACAAGCTCAGCAAATCTGTTCCAAAATAACTACAATAATTAGCATAGATCTTACTCATTATCAAACTCATGCAAGATCTTAAATACAAGCCTAGATTTCCAGTTTTATCAAAATTCAATCATAAATATGGCCTCTAGAGTGGTAACGAGCTCAGCCAATCAGATGCAAGATCACCTCATTATCAAACTAAGCCAAGGTCATGATGATATAGCCTATATAAGCCTATCTTGCAAGTTTATTGAAAATCTGAGCAGACATATGGCCTCCAGAGTGGTAACAAGCTCAGCCAGTCAGATGCAAGATCACATGATTAATAATTATGAATCTCACTCGTCACATTTGTCAGAGATCTTGACGATATTAGCCTATGTTCGAAGTTTGATCAAAAACAAATAATATGGTCTCCAGAGTGGTAACAAGCTCACTCAATCAGATGCAAGATTGCTTCAATAATATGAATGGCTCATGCTCATTATCTAACGTGTCCAAGATCTTGATGAGATAAGATAATATTCCAAATCTGATTACAATTTTATCAGATATAAGGTCTCCAAAATGGTAATAAGCAATTGTTAACAGATAGACAATGAATGGATCTATGTCTATACCATAAGTTCACTTGGCTTTGTAGGCAGGTGAGATACAAAAAATGGATTTCTAAATGTTTTTCTGAGAAAAGAAACTTATTATTCTTGACTTACCTGTGGAAATCTTCATACTTTAAAACATCTCACCCTTTGGGACCAAATAAGTGGATGAGTAAGGTTGTGTCCTGAAATGGATCAACACTCTGTAGCCAAGATGATACAGAAAAAAGGTAAGAAAACCCTAATGAATTCAAGCAAAAAATGTTACAGAATTTTAACATAGTTACAGAAAACACTGGTACAATATTAAAAATATTTCAGGGGCTATTTATTCAATTTAAATCTGTTCTGACACATGCAAATAGCTTCTTTTTAAAGAAGTTATTGACGTTTACGATTAATCATTCATCAACAAATGGACAGTAGATAAATTGCAAAGCTGTCCAATCCATTTTCACTATAAAAGTTCTTAAGTGACTACTTGATATAATATGAACCTTTCACCTGACAAAATTGTTAACACTGTAAGAACTAGTTTAAAATCAAACATACATTGCTAACGTTTCACTACATAAATAACGACGTAAAAAACATTATGAACACACTTTTCCACGCGACATTAAGCTCTGCTCTTATTGTTGCGTACAGTATGAATTTAAGCACACTATTCAAGTTTACAATTGGTCTCCATCAACAATAGATATTGAAGAAGTTTTCAAACTGATCACTCCAGTAGACGTTTACTTGAACAAATTGTTGCAAGGTAGATAGAGTGTTTTACTAGGTAAATAACATATGAAATGAGTCAGCTAAATACGATACAGAGATTAATAAATGAACGCTGCAAAGTATAAAGCGGTAAAGATCTGAAATGGTTAGAGACAAGTACGGAAATAGTTTCAGCTGGTTTAGGTATTTCAACAGCTGGATTGTGGTTACCTAGAATTGTCTGAGTTGTAGAAAATGAATAAATCAGCTATAACAAAAACGATATATGAAGTAAAATACAAAACAATTGTGAATGAAAGCACGATTAAATGAATTGAAACAGCCTATCTTTCTATTAATTACAGATCTGAGTGATACAATCAAAATATAAAAGATGTTACATTCGCAGAGTTTTACGACAAATTACACTCTGAGGTTGAATAATCGAACACCGAGTCAAAAAGAGCACGTTGATTGAGAAGTTGTTAGTAATATATGTGTTCTTCGGAGTAGCATTGATGAAATAGACAAACGGATAAATGCACTGAGAAAAGACTTAATTAATATGGAGAATCGTTTACAATAGCTACAGATGTATTTAAATTTGAGATAGATACAAAGACGATTATATAAATGAAATTGGTTTCTTCGATGAACGCGTCACTAGAGAGAGTGAATCATAGACATAGCAGCTAATACAACTTTATTGAATATTATTCTTGATCTCCCAGAATGAGCTTGACGGGTCTTATGACACTGTGCAAAAAGACTGGTGAAAGTGATCCTGACTTGTTTTACAACTCAGCAACAGAGAAGATCTTGGTGACGATAGAAGGTCTATCAAACATGATTTAATGTCATGGCTTTGAACTGAGGCAACAGTTTACAGAAGCTGACTTGATCTTAGAAGTACTCTCGAAAACAGATTACATTATAGTGATTGTACATTATCTAGTGTACATCAATATCTCCATTTTCAAATCAACATAAACTAAAATAACGATGCTTACAAAATGTATATCTATTTCGTTTCAGATGGTCTGGTTAACATTATTGAGTGACTAACTGTGATGAAATAATGTTTACACTAAATATTTTAGAGACTGAATACAAAGGTATTTTTGAATCACATAGGTATCACCTGTCCAGCTACTTGTGCAATAAGACATACGAATGAAAATGGCTATTCAAAGATAACAAGGTGATCGTGATTGACCTAGATAATAAATGGGATAAGAGGTTAGAGTTACTAGTTCATTTGTGCCTAGGTACAAATACGAAGTTTCCAATTGACAACTGTGGGAACCTTGACGACGTAATAAAAATAAAAAAACTCACTTAAGCAAGCTAGCTTTCAGTTGTAGACATTTTGCAACATCTGTATGAGTGTTCGTACAGAAGTCCAACTCTGTGATCAAAGATTTCAGAGGTTATACACGTGTTTTGATCGTCCTTGACAGCAAGGTCAGAAGGCAATAGTAACGTCTTTGAAGAAAATCACTTAATTCCAGATTAAATGAAATCAGAGATTATTTATCACTTGAAACAAAACAAAACTAAAAACAAACACTTTTGACGAGTTTAGAGTTTTCTTTTCAATGGAAGGTTCCAACTTGACAGCAAGTAACATATTACGATGTCAATTAAAAACTCAATTGTCGTCATACATTGAAAATTCTTTTTTGTTCAGTGTGTTGCAATACATCCTAGTGATTGTATGACCTGATCAATTTTGTAAGTGATACCATTCCTTATGATTTAACAAATAATATCTGTACATCTCAAAAAGTCAAAATGTATATTCTTTTTTAACGTGCATTTTTAAAAATTTGATTGCAGACTTTCTTTTGATCATTGTCAGTCCAGTGCAAATAGAGTTTTACCCTTAACCACCAAACTCTCTTATAGGTTTGTTATTGAACTCATCCTTGAAATGGCCGGATATCTGTTTATTCATTTGCGGCATGTTAAACCCATTGTCTTTGCGATAGTCACTAGTGTTGTAGAACATTATGAGGTCGTCCTTTCGGGATGAGCCTTGTCTAGGAGCGACGTAATCCTTCTTGTCACTGTAAAAATTGTCTGTCTCGACATGAATGCACTATAAATCTATGTCTGTCATGAGTAGTCTCATCCTATTACCGTATTTACTTTTCAGCTTGGTGTAGTAGAATTCGGAAATCAGCCTTTTGACTATTACCAATTCATCTTCTATTGCTGTCCTCCTGGCAAAAGTTATATCTCTCTTACATTATTATTTTCATCTTGACATGATTTAAAAAGTACATTTTTTTCTTGTGATTTTCCATTCGCTTTCCGAACACCGAATTATTCATCAATTTGAAGAGGTCTTTTCGAAATCTTTAGTAGCTTCTTATCTCAAACTTGTATTGAGCTCAATTAACGATTTCGATCAAGGCTGCTGATCAGACATGACAATTCTGTGCATCTTTTTACTTTCAAACCCAATTGCAGGTAAAGCTTTTAGACTTCTATAATCTATTACATATATATTTCTTCTATTTATTTATTTTTATTTTTTTTATGTACACAATAGTTTGCGACTTGAATAGATCATTTCGTCTAGAATACATTTCTCTGGAGCTAACGGGTAGAATTTGTAAATGTGAAATAAATATGTTGGTATCTCTAAATCAACTTTTAAAATCCACTGTGTGTCACTAACATCAGGGATACTGAACAAGTTTTTCTCTAGCTGTCTAATTTGTTCATCACTAGCATATCGGAAGTATTTAACCGGCCTGTATTGGCTCATTGCCCAATTATTGAAGTTCCTGGTGACTAGATACATGATATATGGCCTTGACTTTTACCTTTCGAAGTCACCATCACATTTTATGTTTCCATCATCATCAACATGCTGTTCGTTATTTGCCTAGGCATATATGTGTAGTATCATGCTAATACTAACTCTGCTTCCACTATCAATCATCAAAAACATGTTATAGTCTGTCAAAAGTTCAAGTTCGATACTCTATCTTTATTTTCTGTTTATATTTATTCCTATCGTGCTTGCTTATTTGTGATTAAACCAATCTGGATATATCTTATATGTCAAAATAATGGTATTTGTCCATTCAATCAAATAGAATCGACATGTCAACATGCTTATCTTTCTCTTTCTCAGTCACTCTATGTATTTATTTTCAACTACGTCATGCACATTCACGGAGATGTCATATTGGACTTAACTTTTTTCATGCAGTGTAATGTTATGGAGCATCTCTCAAACCAATTAGTATTTCTAAGCCAAAGTTTGTTTTGATGGTCTATATAGATGATCATTCCGTGTATTAGCTAGCACAGATTCAACTGCATGGAAAAAAAAACATGACATCTGTATTATTGACGTTGACCCAAGCCTTTTTCTTTTTAATCCATTCAGGTAAATCTTTATATGAGATTCGTTTAATCGATTAATACCTGACTACATACAGTGATAAGTGTTCAGTCCTGTCTAACATCCACATCGTAGTTCCACTTATTTCATGTCAAACTTTGGTATGTATAATGTCCAGTGAAAGCTCAAAGACATTATCCATTTCATTTTTATTCATTAGGTTTATAGATCTTGTTCTATGGTAAAATTCATGTATTCAGTTTTGTCTCATTCATATGATGGTCTCTTCATGAGTCTGATCATTACGTCTGGCTGAATATTTACTGAAACAAACTGATAGATTTTTCCATATATGATTTTTTTAGGTAGATTTATTGTCATTGTCATTTTAAAAAATTCAAGTCTTGATCGTTTCCACAACACAATCTATACTCATTTGCATTTCTCTTGAAATAATTCCAGAGCCTTGTAGTGGTGATTCTGCTAATGTTTTGATGATTCATACGTCTCAATTCTTTATGACTTGGTATTAGTATTGAAGGATCCTTTAAAAAATTTCTAACACGCATTGGAACAGGTTGATCAAGTATAGAAGTCTTCATCTCTGATTTATTTATCTGGCACAATTTCAGTATATTCTACTACTGCCGAGACTTGAAATGTGTGTGAAGAAACATATTTTTCCATACATTTGAGCAAAATTTCCACCTTAGTACCTAAAGCCTCTACCCCTGTGGATAGTACATAGGAATAAAACCACATACCAACCACAAGGTATGTCTGCAATTCCTATTGGCAAATCTTTTTTCTACACGATAGTACCTTGTCCTCCCATTTAGGACTTTTGAGTTGCTTGTTTCACGCGACTCTTTATGCAAGTCATTCATAAAACCAGCACCTTCACGGGGCATTTCAGGCTGAGCTGAACTGCTTCATTTGTACACATTGTTGTACGTTTGTTTGTTTACCATTGTGTCACGAGGCTCTCATTGCACGTATTTTGCACAAAACCAGATCCTCACCTATCAATGTTTATTTTTCTTCCGGTCTGCCGTTTTGTGCTTCAGTATAAAACAGTGCTGTATTTTAATGTTTCTCTGTCTGGTTGTCTGTTTGTGTTTCAGTATAAAACTGTACTGTATTTTATATATTCTCATTTCTGTCATGCAATACTTTATCCACACAAATATTGGCTCTCAATAAACGGCTCACCCGTTTGTTCTGGTTGTTTGACAAAAGCATTGTACATTTTCAATTATTTATATCCTGTTTTGAATATATACTTCATTTGTCTGTTAAAAGTTTATGTGTAATTTTGTTTCAGAATATTTGCGGCAACATGCGTATTTAATTGTTCCACAACATATAAATTTACATGTGTAATTATCATACTCTTTCAGTACGTAAGATAGGTTTTTGATTTATCTCAATCAACCTGTTCCTAAATAAACAGTCTCTGCATCGTTGGTATCGGTTATTTCTGCGGAACATCTTGATTCGTGATTTTTTAGTACCACAATTATATAATTTTATCAATTCCATTTAATTCAGTTAAAATATTTGAATATCACGTTAGTTATATGAGAGTTCTGGCACACATCTCTGAAAATCCAGTAGTAAGAAACAAAGCCCAGTAGTAATATTTGGGACATGGTGGTATTTTTTGCTTTTATTCTGTATTTGAGGAAGTGGTCCAACTATGAGTACATGACTAATAGGAGATCTGGAATTTGACTTAATCAGTCTATCATTTTTGTTTTATTTGTTTTGCATGTGCACAGCCGACGCCCAAAGAATCCTCGCTAATTTACATTTAACTAGAGGTCCAGAACTGTTATAAGTTATCTGCTAAAAGTAACTTATGGATAGAAGTGATAAACACAAAATCTGAATGCATTTTTGAGATCATAAACGAAAAACGATGAGATAATTGATGAAATAAAAATGTGAATGGAAGGAAATCAGAACACAAATGAAATGCACACAGAATACAGATTTGGCAATATTGCCCCGTTTCAGGGTCTGTACATCTGGACATATCTCAAATAATTTTGATAGTCAGTAGCACTGCTTTCAAGATCAGTGGTAAGAACTATACTAACATGTTCAACATTTAGATGCATAGATTTGTATCAGACCCTGTGGCTATAACTAAAGAATGCCATTGATTCAAGAGCGAAGGTCATAACATGGGTTTTCAAACTATAAGAGCCAGTGGACATGAAAATTAAGGCCAATAATAACTTTAATAACTTACAAGAAACTGGCCACTGCTTACATGTCAAACATGCCTCCCTTCCCTCCACTCCCCCTCCTCCCGCTCCAGCTCCCCTACTCGAGTTTTTGCAAGATTGGTGTTGCACACTGTATCCACATACCAACAAATAACATGACTCTGTGGCCAACTGTTCTTAAGAAACTGAAGTCATACCAAGTTGAATATTGAGGCTAATCTAGTGTATAGATGAATGGACGGGCACGCACATTGACGCCAAAGTTATTTCGATGTAGATCTTCCGCCAAGGGGGAGATGGGGGGGGAGGGGCTTGACACAAAACAAACTCTGAGTGTGGATACAGTTGGATATTTGGTACGAATTTAATAGAACTGATCTGTTATCCAAGACATTAGATTCAAGTTTAAAGTTAATATGACTTAGATTTTCGTATCGAAATCAACTGGCGAACAGAAAAACGAAACCACATGATACTTGATTTACTTTTATTAGATTTCATTGTATGGGTGTTTCTCAAGAATAACTTGGATGGAAGCAGAAAGATTTAAGAAGCAAGCAAAGAGCAGCTTTCCTGAATTCCTGAAAAAAATCTTCTTTGTAGTATAGTGCAAAAAACATTTAAAGCTAGATTAGATCTTCTATTATAATTTTTTTTTCAAAACATATTTTTTCAGGGTGCTAAATGGATACTTGCTGCTGTTTGAAACGGGAAACACATCAACTATAAAGTTTTAGATATCATTATGTGGTATCTGTCTGTGCACCTGCACAGTTCTATCAAAGCTTGAAACTGGGCATGGACAAGGAGCATAGAAGCTGGTGTTATAGTGACATACATATATTTAATTGCTGTTCTGTGGCGACCATAGATTTAAATAGGAGTCAAAATGATCATATATTTAGTTCAGGAGTCTTTAAAATGAGACTGATCCCATGACATTAGAGTTTGGAAGTGCATATTACCGGCATTAATTCTTGATTGCATAGATTTGGGACTATTTACTGTATTTTCATTGCAAGAAGATCAAAGATTTGTAATCCAACATCTAAACAGCTTCATTAGATTAGGACATTACAACTAATAGGATATAGATCAGTGTTAGGAATCAATATCGTGAAGAATTTTCTTTTGAACAAAAATACAGTTTAATCTTATATTGTAAGGAATACTTCTGCCGAAGAATGTAGAAAATGTAGAAAATAAAAAGAGATTTAATGAACTCAACACCCTCCTGTGCCTGTAAAAGGTGCAGTGGGGTCAAGGTTGCTGTACACTGGAGTGCAACAGTCATGAGCACGCCTGTATGCTCTTAACTGTGATAACAGAAGGGGACAAAACAGAAGGGATATATAGTTTTAATGCTGTTTGTCAATAATTCACACGCTTGTCTCGAATCCATATTAGTCTAGTTATATAAATAATATCTGTCTTTTTATATCCCCACCGCACCACACCCCAAAGTATATATTTACTTCGAAAATGATGCCTACAGAGCTTTGATTTCTGTATGTTAATGTGTGTAGTCATCTTTAGAAACGTACGCCTCCAGCGGTTTTTGTATGTGAATTACGTATTGTCATACGTGAATGAGAATGTTCTTTATGTTATCATGGAAACAAAATGCAGTATAAGTAGTATACAAAATTAGAGCTATGACACATAGTGTACAAGCATAAGTAGTATACAAATTAAGAGGATTAGACCATAGCATAATTCAATGGGATTATTTACTTAAGCTGAGGACCATTATATGGGGGAGGGGAAAAAGGGGGGAGTGGTGAGTGGAGGGGTAAATGTAAATGAGCTGATTGGATTTTCGTACCACTTAAATCAGTTTTCATTGAAAATTTGTTTTTGCAATGTTTATATCAAATTTAATGGAAAGCTAATTAGCACATTTTTCAGAATCTGCTCAATCATGGCAAATGAAATTTTTGTGAGCCTATTTATATGCACATGGTTGTATTTTTAATTCTATTGAAGTCTGTTTTCAATGTTTCCTCAGTCTTTTGCTCTCTTTAGTTATCAACTTTTAGCTGATTCCTTGATAAAACAATTACTCAGAAACTCTGTGACCTATGCAGATGAACTTTAGTTTGCTTTTTCCTGTTTCACTTTTTTAACCAATTGGATGAATGTTTCCAATTTAAATTACCTTTTTGTAGAGCAAGGGCAACGTCTTTCATAAACGCAACTCTAGTTGGCAAGACAAAATTTTGTAGATATATATATATATATATATATATATATATATATATATATATATATATATATATATATATATATATATATATATATAAGTCTATGTATTATTGTATGTAAATGGTAGATGAGCCTGCAATGACCTCTTTACGCCTGTGTCTAGTGCTTCACACGCATGTGCCTCATTCTGGAAATTTCACGCATGTGTCCCATCTGTCACACAGGGGACAAGGGTCTTAACACGCATGATTATTATACATAGCTCTTTTCATATTGGATTCATGTTAAGGAAATGCATTTATGGTGCATGATTCTTACTTTTTACCATTTCGGTATCCAGGCGAAATAAACAAGATGCTATAATGAACCAAACATGTGTACTTAATTTCGGTAGTACACAACTCGATGTGTGTTTAAGATTGAAGTCAGGTGATGAAGCTAAAACGAAAATTGCACATAGGTCCTCCCTTTAGAGTGCAGTAAAAAGAATCACTTAAAAAGAATATTCATGTGAACTGATTAAAGTGAGTTGGCCTCACGGGAAATTCACATGAGGCTAACATGAATTTCGTGCTGAAATCGTATGATAAAGTTCATATGAAAATCTCGTGTGCTGGATTAAAGCGAAATTCACGTGAGGCACAACGTTATCCATGCTTGCACAATGAATTAATGAGGCGTAAATTGTCATCTCCTTTTTATACACTAACACATCGTATTTGACCTCAAATAGTTAATGTAGGACATTCTTGAAATTACCAAACTTATTTCTAAGTCCAATGTGGAGAAGGAATATTTTCTTTCATGAGCCAAGTAATACATGGGAATGTATATGTTTTAGTAGTGATTTTATTTGCAAAATGTTCAGTAGTGTGTTTCTTTATTTAGCGTGTTGGATAGAGCATTATAAATATGAATTCTTGAGGGGTTTATTTCTTCTTTGAATTTGTAGTTAACGTTCAACTTCTACATTTTGTTTATACTGCTGATACGCTCATTGGTGGCTCCAGCTAATGGTTGCTTGAGGTTGTGAAACGCCATAACAATTCAAAAGTTATGAAAGTTTCTTCTTTCTTTCTGATAAAGTCGGCCAATACCTAAATTGTAATTATTGATTGATGAAAAAGTCCTTTCGTAATCATACCTGTTTCAAGTTCAAGTCTTTACAGTCTAAGAGAGCCGTAACAAGAGCAGCCATCCAAAAGATTGTCAGTATATACTACTGGTGGGCGGAGTTAAGGCAGATAGACCCTTTCTAATTAATGAAATTATCAAGTGTTACTTATATTATCATTTGGACTATGTTTTAGTTACCATGCCATGGTGGTTTGTTTTCATCGAACGCTAATCGTTAAATAGTTTTTTTGCAAAGAAGTTGTGAAACTTCAGAAATAGAACAATGCCTCAGCGGACGTGAAAGACAACAGAAAATATATGCAGCTAATAACGAAATGATTCATCAGTTCTGATGTATAATCAAAAGTTCAAAGAAAAATTCCGCAACTTAGCCAAGAAAGTCAAACTTCCCATATGACACCTTTCCAGCATTTTCTTCCAGAGCTTCAACTTTGATTTCGGTCCCACTGATGTATTAAGAAATAGAGACATGACGATTTTGTCCCTTTCTTTGGAGGAGTTTGATACATAGGTTTCCTAATTTGGTACATGAATCGTCTGTAACATATTTGGGATCACGATCTGTAGAGATATACAAAGTTATATTCATTTCATCCGTCTGAGAATTTACCGCCTTGCATCTCTCATTGAATTGTGGCTTGCCAACCATAATATGGTCACCTATAGCGGCAATCTTTAGAAATAGAAAATCACACCATTCTTCACCCACATCACTGACGTATAGTTTTGATATTGGATGGTCACCGTGGATAAATGGAAGCTTAATTAAGGACCCATATGTGTATCTGCACACTCTTTCAACAATAATGTCTGGGTTGTGCCCAAACATGACAGCTCCATTGAGAACCGCCAGGCTTGCATCTTGTGGAATGATGATCATCTTTTGCGTGAACATCTTTCTCACCGCCTCCTGCAGAATAGGAGATTCGGAATAGCCGCCAACCATCAAGATTGTGCGAACGTCTTGTATAGCTGGTTCACTAAACAACTTTTTTAGGTGCTGAACAATGGCATCGCAAGACTGGTCGAATAACCCCATGACAACGTCGGGTTCTATATGAAGTTTATCTCTCACCCAGTTTATTTTTCCCTTGTACTTCATGGAGGAGATGACATCTTTTATTTGCTTTTTATGTGTTCTCTCGAAGGTTTCACAAAATGACACAGGAACTGTGATTCTTACTTTATTGTTCATGTTTGGCTTGAAATTCCGTTTCTTCACTTCAAACTCCCTATATAGGTCTAGAAGATCGGATTTGTCATCCTCATCTACTTGATTCAAGACACCACACCCGATAATGTCTGTGAGAAGATTTATAAAGGCTTTGTCCACATTCGTACCTCCCCAATCACCACCATTTGCCATGCACAACTCTCTCAGTTTACCACCATCAAGAACTTCGTGTACAGTTATGTCTATGGTGCCACCTGTTGCATAAGAACTAAATACTTCATTGACATAGAATAGTCTTTCGTAAAATGTGAAAAAAAGGGTTGAGACGGAGACAAGGAGGAAGTTTGAAGAGAAGAAAAAATAAGATATAATTCTCGATGTGATCCTATTCACTAAATTTAAGTAAAATGTCGCAAAGTGCTTTTATTTGCAATTGTACTTGATTTTAAAGTTTTCTATCAAATACAATCTTTAATTGTGATTTAAATTTTTAATTAAAACAGAACATGCAAATGACGAAGAGTTTCAGTATTTACGAATCGGAATCCATGACAAATTCTACTTTACTGTTTCTATTAAGATTCCCCTAATTAAAATTAAACAATTCTTACTATTTTACCTTTTAACTACATAATGCACTTTATTCACATACCTCCAGCATCGAGAACCAGATATTTGGATCCAGGCTGGAAAGGCTGTAGATCTGCATCAACTCCAGACAACCGTTCAGTCGGTACGTGACTACAAAAGAGAGAAGCTGCCTCGGGTTCGAGAGCAATCAGAAGCTGATCATCTGGAATCCCTGCCTGTAAGTTTTAGTTTAAATTACTGATCATTATTTCCGTAATATTACTTGTAAAAGTCTTTGTAACACACACACACACACACACACACACACACACACACACACACACACACACCGGACTTTCATAATATATCGCTCTTATTACGAAAATCTGTTGGCGGAATAAACTATGTTTCAAACGCAAATTTTAATTCGAGTCTCTCTTTGATTACAGTCCCGGTAATGTCTTATGGATGCAATCTACCGTTGTATATTAAACTAATCCCTCTTTATCAAAATCTTTATTTTCCACCGGTGATTGTACTAATGTTGGGATATCCCTTAACAAACTTACAAGATAATGTAACTATTCATTCTCGGATACACACATAAATAGTAATGTCATCATGAATTTCAGCTTCACTATCATTTTTAATATACTTCTGCTCAGAGTTGTCCCTGAAACCATTTAGCTAAGTAAGTTAACCATACAAAGATTGGAAAGAATAAACATAGCTAGCAGCATTCATCTTTCTAAGCCTTTCAGTGTGAAGCAACAAAAGAGCCTAATTTTCAAAATTTCGATCCCGCAGCAGCCAATGTGCGTATGTGTCTTGCAATCTTCAAACAGTGTGTGTGTGTGTGTGTGTGTGTGTGTGTGTGTGTGTGTGTGTGTGTGTGTGTGTGAGGCGGTATCTTGTGAAAACAACTTATAGACAACAACACTGATATAATCAAAACCGGTCACGACTAAGAATTGAGCCATGCCACGAGTTTTGGCAGGTATCGCCTAGCTTCCTTTCACCGTGTGTCTAAGAATGCATGAAAGTGATTTATATATGACACATATATTTAAGCAATCAAAGTAGTGAGAGTGTAAATCGTTCCAAGTAGAAATCTGACTCAATATGCAAATTTAGGTACATATCACCTTTTTTGCACGAACATTATGCATCCTTGCATATATTGTGGGATTTCAACTTTAGCATATAGGTGTAAATTCATAATCATATATATATATATATATATATATATATATATATATATATATATATATATATATACATATATATATATATGTGTATATATATATATATATATATATATATATATATATATATATATATATATATATATATATATATATATATATATATATATATATACCTGCCACTGCTAAATAGAAATCGGGATAGAAGTGGCGTAGCAACCACCCAAGCAACCCCCGCAACTGAACTGCCAGAAGAAATTCCCTTTTAATAAATTTTTTTATTGGGAGGGGGCCCAGAATTAAGTTTTGCGGGGGGGGGAACCAGAATTCGTGCTGCGGGAGAGCAGAGTATCCAGAAGAGTGTTGATTTCCGCTACTTGCTTTCGCTCTTGTACAATCCTTTTCATAGGGGTAACAATGACCGACCGGATAAAGGCTTTGTGCACTGAAGTATGCAATAATAACTACAAAATCTCGCGGCACTATTTCAATAGTCGGGGCTATTCAAGGTAAATGAGCTGAATTTTCACTTTTGTCATCTTCGCAAATAATCATGGGGCAATTCAAACAAATAGCATTGAATTCGTAAATGTGTATGCATCTTAACAATGAAGCTCATAGATGGAGACAATAAGTAGGTAAACCTCAAATAACCCTCAAGACCCTGAGAGGCAATTTAAAACAGGAATTTAAGGCGGGGGGGGGGTGAGGTGCAGGATTTAGCCTGTAAAGCTATTTTTCTCCTTTATTGTGGTTTTTCAAAGCAAGTAGTTGACCCGGCAATTTCAACGGACTTCAATTTATCGATAAAAATTAAAGTGGCAACTGTTACATCTATTGCTCCGTATAGATGGCGCTGATTTCATATACTATGTACACCAACGAGTTTGCATGGTACCACCATTTTTAAATTTTGTAGTGGAGGGACTTCTTAAACTTTCGAGGTTAAGCGCGATTTTGATCGAAAATCTATTATGATATAGTGATGAGGAAATCTAAAAATAAGTTTATGCCTTTTTACAGATACTAAATAATGAGAACAATTTAAAAATAAAACTGGAGAACTCAACCTTTTCCGCAGCTTCTCTCATGAAGTGTTTGGCAACATCATTCCAGATGGCGGGAACTGTCAGCACCCAGCGGATGTCAGTCCGCTCTATTCCGGTAATCTTATCATGACAGCTCTGGAATAGATGATCTGCCAAGTATTTTATGCACGAGGTAAAGACAGTCATGGCTGGCAGCTTCTTTCCATCATCAGTCTCCAGTTGAAAGTCTCTGAGTATCTAAAAGTTATATATATATATATATATATATATATATATATATATATATATATATATATATATATATATATATATATAGATAATAATAATAATAATAATAATAATAAATATGTATTAACTATAATAAAATCCTTATCGACGAAAACTTGTTAAGTATCGAGGAAGTTCGTCGTATATTCTATAATCAGCCTGACATCTATGTGTTAGTATTAACTAATTTATTATTCACCTCTTAATATCCTGATTCATTTCAGTTGTATTGCCTTCAAAAACTTAAGGTAATTTAGAGGAGCTACTTCTCTGCTGTTCACAAGCCTATAAAGGGCTTCCTCTAGGCCTTCCATGAAAGACCAGTCCAGTAAGGTCACTCAGAAGAATAATAACGTGCTTCATTTCCAGATGTTCTCGGATGATCCTAGCCGCGCTAGCTCTCTGATTGTCTTTCTGAAACTTAAGTGCATGTCAGTGAGCTAGGGGGCAATACTATGGGGCAAATATGTTATTTCAACTTACCATTTTATTATATAGTGTCATCTTGAACCTCCGAAAGTGGTACCACACTTTCTCCTCGCCATCCTCTGACAGAGCAGCATACTTATCCTCCGCTTCATATCCAAAAGAATGGAATGTTTTCTTCGGGTCAAACAAAACACACGTCGGAGCCTTTAGGGACAGCAGACCACGAGAACCAATCCAGCTGTTTGTGCATGTCTTCCATGGCTCGTTTTTGTAATCTTTCGAAAAGGAGAAGGCATAACCAGAGTAAGTAGTACCGAAGTCAATGGCTGCCACAAGCAGATGCTCTCTGAGGGAAGTCGCCATATAGACTTTCCGATTAGCGACCAAGATTTATCCTATTCAAGAGTGGTCTGTAATCGAAATTTATATATGCAATGAGTACTTAATTTAACAAACACGCATGCAACATTATGTATGCAATTAATAAATCAAATTATTTCATGTGCCACTAACTTTGTTCAGTAAATATGTTGTCACAAAACCGAAATTTACACTAAACCTCCACATTGTATCATAGCGGTTGGATTACTTCTAGCAACATAATCAAGCTTTTACGAAGGAAGAAGGTTTCAAATTAAAACAGAAATGCTGTGCGTCAGACTTACCTCTGAGTTAGATTTTAAAGTGTCATTTTCTGACGGGGGGGGGGGTAGTTTGCGAACTTAAGGAATACTGGGCCAGACAAAAAGCTAAGCTCAATTATGAGTATATTCTATAATAACTGAACAAAATCATAAAACATATTTCTGAGAATCTATCTACAACCTCAAAAACGTATTTATTATAGCGAGCGCTTTTCAATATATCCACATGCAGATTATACAGTGTATTCTTTTTATTAAACAAAGTCAACCGTAAGTTTGTCGCGAAAATGGAACAGCTGTGTTTTGGGAAAACGCTGACGATGTACAAGCAAGATAATCTCCAATTAATCAGACTGATTTCAATTCGTACTCTTTAACAGAGAAATACTGCAAAACTAATCACAAAACAGTTAGGTGAATGTGCGTCTTTGTGTTTATGTTTCAGCATCGAAGACGTTTAAATCACGCTAGATTTAAAGACAACTCAACATGACTAACCTTCATTTCCGTTTTCTCCACAAGTTTTCAGGAACAGTGTAAGACGCAAATCAACCGTTTTCACCAGAATCATGCAACCAGGTGTAATTTATACAAATCTAAAAATTTAGGCCCCTTGCGTTTATTTATTTCTTTTTTCTTTTTTATTTGTTTTCAATATGACGGCTAATCCATTATATATGATAAAGGGAGGGGTGGTATAGTCCTGTGGATCCTCCCCCAAACCTGTACTGATACTGATTGATGGTTTGTCGGACAATCTCGCCTATTCTTTAAAATGTGAAATTTCATGCAGACACTTTTGTCCGCACACATTGGTGCACATTTTAGACACTTACCAGCATTTCTCGTGGCTGTTGAGTTTCGGACGGCTGAAGAGTCCTTTCGGCAATATGTACAGAATATTTCCGGATCAAATCCTATGTTTGACAAGTTGCAAATACACGTGGAATGACACAACCCTACCTACTGTGGCTATTTTGAATTTCGTGGCTATGTTGGGCGACAACTTGGAATAGGCTTTTTCTTGACAAATTGTGCTCAACAACGTAGAATTCCAAATTATTGCGGTCTTTCTCGAGAAATTGCATGGTGAGGTTTTCGGCGTGTTTTGAAGTCAAACTTGATCAGAAAACATCTTTAGAGATTTCCATTGGTGAACAGGAATAATGTCTGCTTCGCACGATATAAATTGAAAACATTGGACACATGAAAATATTTATATTTTTACCTATTTTGGAGGGCGAGTCTAGGCCGATTGTTTGTCCTTTTCGAAGAAACATCCAAACAGTGTTTTAAATTGTTGTATGATGTCTGCATGCAACTTTTGGGAATGTAGGCCTAAAAAGAATATTTTCAAGAAATAGTGTGTGTGTGTGTTTCATTGTTTCTTTTTATTTTTTATTTCTGAAGCTGAATTAATCACTTTTAATCATTTTGGCCTAAACAAGATAATATGAAGGTAGTAAAGACGTATTATTATTGACACTTGGAGCCATATTTCACAGTTATGAAGCCCATTCCGAGTTGTTGCATGATTCATGCAGGTCATTTTTAGCAATTTCGGCATTTAAAAAAATTGGAAGGTATTAAAGGTCTAAAGGAACTGCTGCTATCGCCCAGTGAAGCCGTATTTCAAAACATAACTGTCAAAGAAATCTCACGAGTTATACTATTAACATTTATCACCTAGTCGCATTCAAATCGCTGACATACATCAAAACAGTCTTTGACAAGCCGACATTTTAGAGTCGGCAACCGCCAATCAGTTTCAGTACAGGTTTGGGCGGTGATTTATCTGTGGATAGATTAGAACTTGAAAGTCTCCAAATCCCGTATAGGTACAAACATTACGATTAGAATGTAAGTGATAAGCTAAAATATAAATATTATTTCATATTTGTCAAAACGTTATTCAGAATACTAAATATTAGTATTATCGAAGCGCTTATTGACACAGTTCCTTCCTTTTGATTCTGCGTAATGATTTAATAACTTATAGGGCATCAATCCGTATCTTTCATATTCTATTCAACTTCAGTAATGAAAATATTTAGAACTGCATATGAAATCTATTTAGATAAATACTGGCACGAATTTGTTTCTATTCTATTGAACATATGTTGATCCAGATTAGTATACAAGAACATTCTAGAGTCGGCAACCGTCAATCAGTTTCAGTACAGGTTTGGGCGATGATTTATCGGCCTAGGGGTGGCACTGTTCACAATATTACTTGAAGTTTAAAACAATCTCATATATACTTAGTGGTGGCAACTGAGGAAAACAAACATCTTACTTGTCTATTTATCCATATATATATATATATATATATATATATATATATATATATATATATATATATATATATATATATATATATATATATACATATATATATATATATATATATGTATATATATATATATATACATATATATATATATATATATATATATATATATATATATATATATATATATATATATATGTCTTATTGTGTGCATATCATTTCATCTGTTGGTTTTACAATCTGCCTTCACTTCTAAATTTTCATGCACTCATATTTTGACGAAATGTCAAAAACGCTTCTTCTTGGTTTTTTTAAAATTTATTTATTTATTTGTTTTCCAGGAGCATCAATTGCAGCTGTCTATAAACCGTGTTTCAATAGCTTCCGTTTTGCGCAGGTTTATGAGGTACTTCTCACTATTTCTTTCTCGTTCGTTCCGTTTTTGTTTTTGTTTTGTTTTGTTTTGTTTTTTCGTTTTTGAATTTGCTAACTTACTTCCTTGTCCATTTGATCTTCCTGTTTGACTAGCGTTATCTTAAAATGTTAATATGTCTCATTCTTGACAAGAGCAAGATTGGTAAAATTATCCACTAATTTTGATTTTAAAAAAGAAGGTTCAGTATTTTGGAGCAAAACTTAATTAGTCTAATCCAAATTATACTTACCAGGCTTTTAATTTACTTCTATTTTATCAGCAAGCCTGTTCTACCTGTAATCCATTTATTCTGGCGTAGAATGCATGTGTAGAATTAGGGTGCAGTATAGGGGAACATAAATACATTCAGCCATTTCCCGATATAGTATTTTTATTTTTAAAAATCTGAGGGTGAAGACATTACTTTTCCACTTTAAATCTACTTATAAAGAAATGAAATGAAAATTTAGACGTTTATTTTTTTCCATATACCTTTCCAAAGTACCCATTTTGGACCTCTTTGTCCGATAAAGTATAATATGGGTCATATGTGACTACAGATAAGTGTAGGTATCAACTACGCGTAAAAGTTTACCAACAATCTACGTACAGGGAGAATAATTCGATACTGTACAGATATATACATATCTATTAATTTAGAAGCTAGGTTGGACGAAGAGCTGAGTACTTATTGTATGATAACACAAATCAGTTTTGTAAATGATGCTATACAAATAAGATTTCGGCTCAGTGTTGACTGACATTAATATGTGGTAAGATTAAAGCCTGCGGCTCATGTAATGCGGACTTTGAACGGAGCCTAATCTTTAGAAGTTCTAAGCGCTTTACAGTATTAGATAACACATAAAAACATATATAAAGACACGATTACAAAAACAAACACCATGAAATTAGAAAACAAAAAAATGCTGAAAATAATTAAGGTAAGGAAACATTATTAACCCTTTAAGTCGTTTCTTGTAGTCGAAATAGGTGCGCTTCACGAGCGCTCTTGAATAAGATCACAGTGTCTTTGTGTCTAAGTGCAATGGGCAGTTTGTTCCACGTAGCTGTGCCCTGGTATGCAAAAGAACGCTGTATGACTTCGTTTTCATAGTGGGAATAATGAGAGCGTAAGTATCTTGCTGGTGTGTACACATGGGTGAGGTCAGATAGGTATTTTTGACTGGAGCCAGTCAGCGAAATGTAGCATAGACAGCAAATTTTATGTTTGATTCTGGATCGAATTTGTAGCCAGTGTTGGGTACAGAGCAGGGATGGGGTGCTCTGTCCGTGGTACTCTAAGGATGACCCGAGACGCTGTGTTTTGAACTTTTTGAAGTTTATGAAGTAGATACTAAGACGAACCAGATAGAAGTGAATTACAATAGTCCATTCTTGAATGTACTAAGGAACACACAAGTGTTTTAGTGGCATCAACTGAAAGATAATTGCGAATGGAAGTTATGCGTCTCAACTCCAGATATGCAGTCTTGCATATGTTCATGATATTAGAGAGTACTGTCGAAAGTAACACCTAGGTTTCGTACTGACTGTGTGAATTTAATGTTGGTGCTGCTGATACTTATTGTTTGAGGTAAAGGATGGGAATGAGAAAGTCTTTGCGTTGTGATCAGAATGGCTTCGGTTTTATCAGCATTCATCTGCAGCTTGTTACATTTCATCCAAGACTTCACATCGGAAATGCACCTCACTACGCCTTGGATGGTAGCATCAACTTTAGTTGGGTGGCTAGATTTGTATATTTGGGTGTCATCAGCGTACAATTGATGAGACACCGGATGACGATCTATTACACTTGAGAGCGGCTGAGTGTAAAGAATGAAGAGAACGGGTACAAGAACAGAACCCTGTGGAACGCCAAAACATTGATCAACTGCGCTGGAGTGTTTTCCATTTACGGAAACAATTTGTGTCCTGTTGACTAAGTAGGACTTGAACCATAGTAAGGCTGTATCGTAAATGCTATGCTGGAGACGGTGAAGTAATATAACATGGTCTATTGTGTCAAATGCTGCAGACAAATCAAGGAGGGTGAGGACTGTAATCTTTCTACTATCCAAATCAGAGAGAAGGTCGTTAACTACTTTCAGAATGGTAACTTCGGTACTTTGGCTAGCGCGATACGCAGACTGTACATTGCTAAAAAGATTATTTAAATTCAGATGAGATACAGGTTGGGACAGAACAACTTTTCTAAGATTTTTTAAATGAATGGGTGGTTAGAAACTGGGCGTAGTTCTTTAAATCGTTATGGTCAAGTCGGTTTCTTCAGCAGAAGTTTTACAATGGTAGTTTTGAAAAATGATGGGAATTCCCCGGATGAGAGAGAAGTATTAATAACATCGGTTAGAGTAGGCAATATTGAATCTAAGCACTCAAGCAGCAGTGATGTCGGAATCGGATCAAGTTCATATGACTTTGGGGCACTCTTGATCACGATTGTACTTACTAAATCCATATTGACAGGCTCAAATGCTGTTAAAGGTGTCAGTGGACATTCTGTATCACACCTGTATGATGACGATGAGTCAATTGAAATTGTGTTGTCAAGCTTATCTCTAATGGTTTGTACTTTGACACAGAAGAAATTTGCAAACAGGTCCAGAAGGTCGAACGGAGAGATGGTCGTTGGAAGTGGTGCAAATTTGTTCCTTGACATTAGTTTCTTAGTACTCTCGAAGAGCTCTTTGCAGCTGGAACTTTCAGTGATCTTACTACTGTAGTAGACAGATTTTGCTGCATGGACTATGTTTGTGACATTCTTCTTAGCGGCTTTATAGATTTGCTTATGAATAGTGAGTCCGGTGGAAAGTCAAAGCCCCTAAGCCTTACGGCGTTCTCTTTCAGCAGTGCGAAGCTGGTTCCTAACACTGCTATACCATAGAGAACACTTTTGAATTGATACTCTGCACTTGGTTGCTGGGGCATATTTGTCAAGCAATGAACGCATGCAGTTATCAAGTTGTTCTGCTTTAGGAGGTAACAAAGTTGTTAGGTTGCTTAGATGTCATGCATTATTTGGGTTATATTTATCATACGGAGGTTTCTCTTAGTAGCAAG
Source organism: Margaritifera margaritifera (assembly GCA_029931535.1). NCBI lineage: Eukaryota > Metazoa > Mollusca > Bivalvia > Unionida > Margaritiferidae > Margaritifera > Margaritifera margaritifera. The sequence goes on along the minus strand of JAQPZY010001657.1, from coordinate 2,041,396 downwards.
CAAAGATGGAGGGTTACGGACTGATACGTCAAGATGGCATATGACGCAGAGGTGATTTCATGCAGGTTCGTGGGACACCAATGAAGACTGTAGGATATTATCATCAGGTCTATGAAGAATCCAGTCTAAAATGTGACCATGTTTATGGGTGGGTTGGCTACCTGACTGTTTGAGGTTGAAAACGTGAAAGGAATCCAGGAGTTTTGATGTGTATGGGTTTCCAGGACAGTCAAAGTGAAAGTTGAAGTCTCCAAGAATAATCAGGTTGCTACCTATCGAATTTCCATACTCCGGGAGATTAGGAAACTGCATCAAAAGAGAGATTCAGTCAGCTTGTTTTTCAGCTTGTTTTTTCTACTAGGAGGGCGGTAGAGGCAGAAAAAATGGACTGACCTTTGTTCCAGTGTGAGTCTGGTTTGGACCAGTTCAAACGATGTGTGGTCGAAATTGAAGGTTGTAGTGTGGTTAAGACGGTGGAATAGGAAGTTCTTTGCGATGACAGCAATAACGTGCAGTACTCGTTGTCAAATTTGATTGATATGATATTTGGTGTATAGAAACAATAGTTGGTCAAATTACCAGTAAATGTATCTTGCAAAACCATGTAAATCTATCTATCTATCGATCGATCTATCTATATATCTATCGATCTATCTATATATCACTGCAATTTCGTATCAAAGGAAACGGAAATAAGGATATGAATAGACGATAACCAAGTTTATATGTAAAGATAGATGGATGGGTGAATGGATCTTAGTGTTTGTTTTGATTTCAAACACAACAAATGTGATACAGTCTGATAGTACAGAATATCGTTTGTAAAGTATATTTCCCCTACTTTTTGCGAATTCATTGAAAATGCGGTAAAAATAAGAGGAGGCGTTTCTGCAAAAAAGTGGCTGATTTCAACTTATGGTGGCACTGGCTTTCGAAAGATGCGAGAGGGCCATCTGGTGAGCAGTTTGGGTACATATTTTTCTGTGTTATTTGGCCCGACTGACATTGACGTAAATGAAATGTTCCAACTTACCTCAATATGCAATATTTAAAGCCCATTGCCTGCGACGTGAGATACAATATTTTCACAATTGTATTTACTAAACAAAATGTATAACGAAATCAATCGACCCATTTTGGGCATTGTGTAGGTTTCTTAGCACTTCTGCCAGCTTCAGGTAGTACTAAACAGTTTCGTATGACTGGCGATGGGGTACATTTTGGATTGAAAAGACATCCATACTTCACTAGGTACTTCTAGTTTCATATGATCTCACTATTTCTTTCTCGTTACTTCCGTTTTTGCATGTTTATGGTCTTGTTTGTTTTGTTGTGTGTGTGTGTGTGTGTGTGTGTGTGTGTGTGTGTATGTGTGTTGTTGTTGTTGTTTTTTGTTGTTTTTTTTGGGGGGGGGTATTATTATTTATTTATTTTTTTTTTTATTTGCTAACTTACTTCCCAATCCATTCAACCTTCCTATTTGACTAACGTTATCTTAAAATGTTAATATGTCTCATTCTTGACAAGAGCAAAGTTGGTAAAATTATCCACAAATTTAGTTCTTTTTTAAAAAAAGGTTCAGTATTTTGCAGCAAAACTTAATAACTCTAATCCAAATTATGCTTCCCAGGCTTTGAATGTACTTATATTTTATCAACAAGCCTGTTCTGCCTGTAATCCATTCTGGCGTAGAACGCATGCGTAGAATTAGGGAAAATATAGGGAAAGGTGAAAACATTCAGCCATTTCCCGATATAGTATTTCTGTTTTTAAAAAATCTGAGGGCGAAGGCATCACTTTTCCACTCTAAATCTACTTATAAAGAAATGAAATGAAAATTCAATTGTTTATTTTTCCATATACCTCTCGAATGTACCCACTTCGTAATTCCTGGAATAGACAACTCTGAAGGACAGAAGATTAGATGCGATAAAGTGTAATATGGGTCATATATGACTACGAATAAGTGTAGGGATCGACTACCCGTTCAAGTTTAGCAAACAATGTACGTACATAATTCGATACTGTGCCGTTACATGCCTGTCTAGTAATGTAGAAGCATGGATGGACTAAGAGCTGAATACTTACTGTGCGATAACACATAATCATTTTTATAAAATATACTGTGTAAGTAGAAGCTTGATTCAGGTTTGACTGTTACTAATATGTTGTCAAATTAAATCCTGCTCCTTATGTAATAACGTGCAGTATTCGTTGTCAATTCGATTGCTATGACACTTGGTGTTCAGAAACAATAGTTGGTCAAATTACCAGGTAAACTTATCTAGCAAAACCTATGCAAATCTCTCCAGCTATGTATCGATCGATCTATCAAAGGACACGGAAATAAGGACATGAATAGACGATATTCTAGTTTATATGTAAAGTTAGATGGATGGGTGAATGGATATTAGTGTTTGTTTTGATTTCAAGCACAATAAATCTGATTCAGTCTAATATTATAGAATATCGTTTGTACAGTACATTTTCCCCAACTTTTTGCGAATTCGTTTGAAAATGCGGTAAAAATAAGAGGAGGCGTTTCTGCAAAAAAGTGGCTGATTTCAACTCGTGGTGGCACTGGCTTTTCGAAAGAAGTGAGAGGGCCACATGGTGAGCAGTTTGGATACATTTCTTTCTGTGCTATTCGGCCATACTGACATTGACGTAAATGACGTCAATGAAACGTTCCATATTACCGCAATATGCGATCTTTAAAAAATCCCATTGCCTGCGACGTGAGATACAATATTTTCACAATTGTATTTACTATAAAAAAAATGTCTAACGATATCAATCGACCCATTTTGGGCATTGTGTACGCTTCTTAGCACTTCTGCCACTTTCAGGTAGTACTAAACAGTTTCGAATGACTAGCGATGGGGTACATTTTTTGTTTATTGAAAAGAGATCCATACTCTGTCTCAATATTTCTCCCTCGTTATTTACAGTGATGTGAACAATGCATGATTTGATGTTGTATATACGAGGGGAGATTATAAAGCAGAAACACGTTTGTGTTAGCAGTGTTCAATATTAATTTTTGGCCTATAGTGTGTTTTAGCGGCTGCCCATTTTCTCCTAGGTCCTTTTTATGTGCTTACGTAGCGATTTTGCGGGAAATCAGTCCTCTCATACAATACTTTCCCATTCGTTATGTTTGTATCTCTCATTTGATTAGTATAGGTTCTCTATGGGCTTGAAAACAGCTAGTTTTACGGATTTTTACTTGTTGCGGAGAGAAGGGATGGTGTGAATATAAAGGGGTTACTCACCGAAGGATCAGTTTTGTTGATCCAATCTTTAAACTGATTTGGTTTCTTCATTTTTGGACAAGTATGAAATCCGTACTGAATGAAATGTATTTTTTCTCATTGTTGGAAATGATGTTTACCTCTTCATCAGGTTCATGATTTTACAAGAGTTGTGATGAACAGATGACTGTCATAACCTGACAAGTTACAATTGAATAGTAGGATATATGTTGGGTGTATAAAAATCAAATTGCAATCTATGAATTTTCCCGTTAAGTGATCATGGTCATGCACTTTGTCTTTTAATATGTTGCTATCACATAGAAGACATGCACTCGCTGAGTTGAAAAGTTTTCCGTAGGTTTTTGCATTGTTCAGTTCGTTGTAGACTAGTCTCTCTATCCTACCCAGCAAGTTATAAAACACCTGTATGCAATCAGTATCTCTGCAAACTATTGACCTGTAATATTTGTAAATTTAATTGACGTACATATAGAAACCTGATAGGGCGTGCTGAGCATTTTTGAACTGTCTAAGATGTACAGATTTATTTTGATGATGATAATTTCTGCATTTGACAGCTGATCCCTTTTCAGATATGATATCTAACTAGTTATATTCGCTGTATCACAGGTTTTCGTGGTCAGATAAGTTTGTTCTGGTGAATTGAAAACAAATCAACCATTTTAACAGACGTATTTCTTCCCATCATATTTGCTTACTCGTGATAATGCCAATCTGAGAAAAATCTTGAATGCCAACTTAATAGTATTTTTTAATACATCAAATAGAATCAACATGTCAGCATGCATATCTTCTTCATTTTCTGTAACTATAACAGTTCAAATGCATATATCTTTAATTATTTCCTACACATTCCTAGAGGAATCCTTTTCGAGATCAATTTTTGTGGTGCACTATTATGTTTTCGGACATATGTTAAACCAATGACTGTATATAATCAAACTGTATTTTCATGATCAATCTATGCAGTCATTCTGTATACTAGTACAGATTCAACTGCAAAGAAAAACAAAATATATGTCATCCTTATTATTTTTCACATTTATGCAAAAGCCTTTATATCTTTCAAGTATTAGGTGTGTGTGTGTGTGTGTGTGTGTGTGTGTGTGTGTGTGTGTGTGTGTGTTGATCTTTGTCTACGTGCAGCGTTAAATATTAAATCCTATCGAACATCCACTTCGTGCTTTCGCTCATTTCCTGTCCAAATGTGGATTGCAAAAATATCGAACAAACACTCAATGACATTTCACCTTTATTCTTGGTTTTGGTAGGTCTTGATGTATGGTAAAATTCCCTATATTCAACTTTCTCTCCATCTAGTATTGGCCATTTCATAAGTCTGATAGTCATGTTAAGTTGAGTGTCGTTGAAGATATCAAACATGGCTTGATTGTTACGACCGTGAAATCTGTACTCGTTTACATTTCTCTTTAACGAATCGCGAAGTCTTTTAGTGATGTTTCTGTTTTACATTTTGATCAATCATTGATCTAAATTCCTACTTATAAACGTATTAAAGGAGGCCTGAAAGTTTATCAAGTTTTAAAGTCTTTATATCTGATTTATAAACTAATCGAATTTAATGTATATTTTTCTACACTTCCTTTGTTTGTATTTACTAGCTAAATATAAATGTTGACATAAATATTTGCAGAATGCTCACCTGTGTAACTAAAGATTATTCTCCTGGCGGTAATCACATGGACGAAACTATTAACGACCCAAACAGGGAGATTTTTTATTTGCAGTTCTTTTTCCTGTGCGATAGTACTTGGTCCTTATTTAGGAATTTCTGTGATGCTACATTCACACGGCTCTTATGCAAGTCATACATGTCACCAGCACCTTCCTAACGCTTTCTAGCTGACCTGTACTGCTTCGTTTGTGCACATGGTGGCATATTTAACCTCTTGTTTTTCAATTGTGTCACGCAGCTCTCAATGCGTGCACATAGCACAGAACAAGCTAATCCGGAGCGTCGTTCTTACCTTTTGACTTCTTCAAAGTGTAGTAGGAACTTATATTTTGTCATTTTGTTTAGAAATTAAACCTATCACGTAGTGTTTTGATCTGCTTGTATGTGACCAGCTTTAAGTACTAAAGTGGTACTCAATTATATATGTAAAATATTTTAGCGGATTTAAGACTAAAACCAACACCTTGGTTTTGGTACCAAACGTTTATATCATTGCGTAATGAACTCAGTTAATATTGTTGTATTACTGATCAGCTATGAATATTTCTACTGTTACGAATAGTGTGTGACTATGTTTGTGTATAAATATGACTCTGCATCTAAATTAATTTTATCAGCTATCAATATTTTTGATGTTACGAGTACTGACGCTTTCCGTTTAATATGTATGTGGATAGTTCCTGTTATGTTTGAATTCCCAGTCTTATTGATGCATCCTTAGAATGTTCTAGAAAAATAACCTCAAAAACAGGCGAAAAGAGAGACAAACGTAAAGATACCTGCTGTCATTGTCAACAAAAAGGACATTGGTTTACAGAGTGTATCATTACCTGAAAATGAATTTAAAGCAAGACAAGTAGAAACAACAAAAACAGCAGAAGAACCCAATCCTCTGAAGAAATTAAAAAAGAAAGACAGTAAAAGAAGAAGAAAAAATGGACTTTTGTGATGTGCTTTACAATTTCAAAGTAATTCATGCGAATATGCACCAAAAAAAGCTTGTGTCTCTTTGTCTTGATTTGTTTTTTTTAGTATGAATAAGATAACTCATACACACACATGTGATGGTCACTCTAAACAATGTGTTGGATAGTAGATAACTGGTTGTTTAAAAGTAAATAACTGTTGTTTGCTAATTGGTTCCTTTTGTCTGATTGGTCAAGTAGTTTTTAATTTGTGCAACAATACTTCGAATCTAACTGATCCAGCACTTTTTGGAGTACTGGATATAATAACCGATCTGAGATTTGAATTTCTGGAAATTTCTCCATGTATTTATTTGATTATGCGTGGTCGAAATCCCTAGGGAAAAATATATATTGTACTATATTTAAATTTCTGTATGGTCCAGTTTTCTCAGTACATCCACTACTCGCAAATTCCAAATATTATAGCCTCAGTGTAAAATTCCTATATTTCAAACTGACTAGTAATCCCAAAATGTTCATATATTACCTACTGACTGAATAAGGCATTTCGCGTATCAATTCCTGTGGGATATTGTTCTTGAATAAATTATTAGTTATTTAGATCGTGTGATCGTAGTATTATCTTTAAATATACATTTTAAAAAACTTTCCATATATCTAGAGTTTAGTGTTAAATAACAGGAACTGATCAATTTACTATCCATCTATAGCGTGCCTAAAAACAATCTATCCAATGTTTCACGAAAAACTCGACCTATGTTTGTATATGTCAGAAATCTTAGCTTGGGTATAGTCCGTCATAGTTTGCATTGTTTGTCTTCCATGTACAGGTTTTGTAACAATTGACCTGACTTTTGGAAGAAAAAAATTATGCGAGCATCTATTGGTTAGAAAAGAACAAAATGTAACAATTTATGACCTGATTTTCGTTCAGTTGCTTTCGGACGACGACAGAGATGGACGTAAAAGTTGCTTACATCAGGCTTTGCGTAAAACCAGAATTTACAGTCCATGTTAGAGAATTGTAACATTGTAATGTTTTGGCACACTTCTTGCGGAAGCCAAAATTACAGACAATGCAGACTGAAAGAATACCTAATATATTTTTGTGGCACACGTGCTAAATCATACTGCGTTCATTCGACAATGTTTCATTATAACAGTGGTTTTCAGAAACTGGTTAATGAAGAAACTTACTATCCTTATAAAACAGAAACACAACTGTATGCCCATGAGAATTGAAACTTTAGGATAGGTAGAATGTCTAAAACGCCCACACCTCTTGTACTTCCTATAGGATGAATAAAAATTAAAACTTATGCACATTTCTAACATAGGATTTACCCTTTGTCTTCATAAACTCATAAAAGAGTAACACAATGTTAATTTATGCTGATCCTATAAAGCCTAAAATAATGAAAAAAATGGCGGCCTCTTTTTCTTTCTTCTTTCACTCCACTGGTAAAATTATACGGGATGATAGTTTTGTTTTAAAAAAGGAGAGTAGGGGAGGACATTATAAAAAGGGATATAGATTTTACTTTATTTATAATAAGGATCATAAGATAGTAGGGGATAGGGGAGTTACTTTATTGATAAGGGATTTAAATTCTATTTTTTTATACTCCTTCTTTTAAATACTACAGTGCGTGTGTGAGATGGTAGTTTTGTTTAAAATAGGGGGTAGGGGAGGGTAGGGACTTTATAGATTGGGGTGAAGATTTTTACTTTATTTATAAGGGGGATAATAGAGTGTTAAAGGAGATAGAGACAAGTTTTGTTTATCAGGGATTTAAGTTATTTTGAATTTATGGGGGATAGGAGTTTTATTTTAGTCTTAATGGGAATAATAATAATAAGTGGAGATAGAGAAGTTAACTTTATTATAAGGGATTTAAATTATATTTTATACTCCTTCTTTTACATCCTACTCTTTCCGTTGGATAGTACGTGCAGGGTATTGGTCACTACACACGGCCTGTCGGATAGTAGAGAAAATGTGGTGTTGGATAGCAGACACAAAAACAACCCCGAACAAGTAGCTCAGCGTCAACAGCAATGAAATCCTCCTCTTCAAACCAGCAAGAAAATCTTTTCATCCTGCATAGCCACTTCAAGCCAACACCAGGTTCTTGCCGATTTGGCGACTTTCTTTGAATCAGATGACAAAGTTGACCCTGCAATTTCAGATTCACTTGCTGACACTATTAATACCGTTATTCGATGTCAGGTCCATGCAGATAAGGTCAAAGAAATGCATGACATGTACAAGAGACCCATTTACTGTACCAGTATGGTTGTGCCCGAATGTAACCCAGAAATTTGGAACAAGCTCCAAAAATCTACAAAGGCTACAGACATAAAATTTCAATACGTTCAGAATCATATGATATCTGCAATGGTGCCAGTTGTCGATACAATGAACTCCTTGTTGGCCAGACCCTAGGACGACAGGACTCGTACAAAGTGCCTGGAATGGGGTGAGGATGCATTCAGTCTGCCTTCTATAGTTCAGAGTGACTTGTCCCACAGACTCCGTTTCTTCATTAGACCTGATTTGAATACTCAATACCGGTGATTATTTGGTGCTCAAAGCAAAGTCTCCGACTATCTGTTTGGGGATGATTTAGGCCAAAAAACCAAAAACATTAATGAGGCACAGAGAGTAGGCTCACGTATATCTCAGTTCTCTGGTTCAAATCTGGGTCGCTGTCACCAATACAACCCGTCGCAGCATTATTCCAAAGCTGGACAAACACATACAGGGAGGAAAACATTTTTTTACAATTTCGGCGTCCTGCGAAAAACTCGAGGTAGAACAAGGCGTCGACCAGTTACGAGACATATCAATAGTACCTAAGGATTCTGTAAATACTTGCAATATTCTTAAGAGTAATTTAGCCAGTAATGCCCACTAGAACTGGGAGTTTCAAAATTGCCTACCAATTTTGCTGAGGGGGAGAATTTCTCAGTTTCTTCATAACTGGAAAAATATTACTTCTGACAGGACCATACTCAATATTATCAAAGGGTATGAAATTGAATTTGCTGAATTACCACTACATCTTGTGTTTCTTAGGGATTTAAATTACTACTCTCATGAAACCAACATCATCAATTATGAACTTGGAACATTATTACACATTAAAGCGATTGAGAAATTTCTACAATTTTCATTCGTCCTTAAAAAGATGGAACTTTAGATTGATTTTGAATCTCAAAAATCTCAGTGCTAATGTTGAATATTATCACTTCAAAATGAAATCTTTAAAATCTGCTCTTAACATAATGAAGTCGAATTGCTGGTTTTCCTCTGTAGATTTGAATAATGCATACTTTTTTGTCATAGTGGCTCTACAATACAGAAAATATCTGAGGTTTATTTGGCATGGCCAATTGTACCAGTTTACTTGCCTTCCAAATGGTCTTGCAACTGCTCAAATGATATTTACAAAACTTCTTAAACAAGTTTTTTCGACCTTCGAAAAATAGAGCACAGTAATGTGGTTTACAGAGATGATACTTTGCTTGTGAGTGATACATATAGCGCTAGTAAGCCGAATGTTCTAGAAACAGTAACTTTGCTTGATGATTTAGGCTTTACCATCTTCCAAGAGAAGTCTGTCTTAATCCCAACGCAACGCATAACTTGTGTTGGGTTTGTTTTGAATTCCTAGGATATGATTGTTCGGTTGACAACAAAGAAAGCAACCAAAATTGCTGATCTGTGTTGTAAAACTTTACATAAACAATGATGTGAATATCCATAAAATGGCACAACTCGTTGGGCATTTAGTTGCTAGTGAGTTATGCTCCTTTGTTTTACAAATCTCTGGACATTGAAAAGACCACCATCTGAGATCAGCTTGCGGCAATTTTGATGCATTGTTTTCTCTGTCTGAAGGAAGCAAAGATCTCTTAAAGTGGTGGTATAAGATTCTTTAAACGGCTTTTTGCCCTGTAATATTTGGGGAAGCACTACTTGTACTTCACAGCGATAGCTCACTCAGCGTCTGGGGGTGGGTGGGTGGTCTGTTAAAGAGAAAACTTTTCATATCAGTTATACCCAGCGTTGGTTTCCCAAACTTCTGAATCCTGTTCACAATCAGGATTACATTCATCCACCTGTCGACAAAGTTTTACATTTACCGCAGAACCCAGCCAAGAAACACTATTGACCAAAAAAAATGCGTCTGGCTGTTTTTCCTTTGTGCGGAATAGTCTCATCAGTAAAGGCATTTCAACAGAAGCAATCAGTCTCATACTTGCATCATGGTGGGACTTGACGAAAAAACAGTATTGGACTTATATCAAAAAATGGATGTATTTTTGTCACGATTGGCATTGTGATAAAGTTAACAATATCTGCCAACATAATCCTGGATTTCTTGATGGCACTTCACAATTCAGGAATTGGATATAGCTGAATCAAAACAGCTAGGTATGCACTTTCTTCAGTGGTCACGTATGACAATGTAACGCCGGTTGGTACTCACCCATTAATTCGTAGATTTCTTAAAAGTGTTTCCGTTCCCGCCCTACGCTAAAAAGATATTCTACAACATTGGATGTGACTAGTGTTTTGCGTTATTTGAAACAGATTTTTCCACTCCCATTATTGTCTTTGAAACAACTTACTTGTAAGTTGATAATGCATTTAATTACCAAATTACCCTTATGTCCAAGACTGCCATTTCCGTGATTAAATTCCCGTTTAGGTCCTGAGTGCCATTCCCATATTAAATTCCCGTGTGTCCAGAATGCTATTTCCATGTTAAATTATTCTTATGCCCAATAAATATTCCAATGTTAACTTTCTCTTATGCACCGTAAACTGTTTACCCTGTTTAACATGAGAAGCCCCATATGTTTTACATAGCTCCACTATACTACTGTAGTACAAAGCTGGTACATTTAAAAACTCCATTGCATAGTCATACACAGCTAGTACATTGGAAAACTCCATTTCATAGCCATACACAGCTAGTACATTGGAAAACTCCATTTCATAGCCATACACAGCTGGTACATTGGAAGACTCCATTTCATACCCATACACAGCTGGTACAACTGGAAAACTCCCCATCATAGCTCGACAAAGCTGATACATTTGGCGCTTTAAGTAAAGTCGCTAGCAGTGAAACTTCATTCCATCTTGAAGTAGTTTAGTACAATCTTTATATCTGGTATTACAATGTAATTTAAGACGCTCATTCTCTCAAAATTAACATTTTTCACATATGCGCATTGTCACCAAACAAACTGAAGATCTTCATATAACAAAATTTTAGTCTAGTATATTCAGTACCGTATTGATTACCTTTAGCTAAATAATTTAAAAATATCCCGACGGTTTGTGACATATTTGAAGACTATGACGCCATATAAACAAATTATTCTAAATCTATCACACCATAATATACTTTCTTCATGGTTAAATTAAACAGTCGAAAATTGACCGTTTGCCGCACAGTAAATTATGATTGAGAAAATAAGATGATAACACATGCTAAAACTTACTTAATATCTAGGTTTAATGATAAGCGTTTCGCCCAAATCTCCTCAAATTTATTAAATTTGAGGAGATTTGGGCGGGACGCTTATCATCTGTCATAGGTTGTTATGTCGAAATATACTTAAGTATGGTCTTTAAGTATGGTCTTTAAGTAGGGTATTTAAGTGTGGTCTTTACGTGTGGTATTTAAGTATGGTCTTTAAGTATGGTATTTAAGTATTGTCTTTAATTTGCTACTGAAACGTTTAAACTAAAAAGCTTTCAAATATCCTCTCATTACCTAATTCTTCGTTATACACTATTCGTCCTTGTATTTTTTGCCGTCTTTTTTTCCAACTTGATGAGAATCTAGGTACGGACAGTTTCTTCATTCATCAGTTTGTGCTTATTTATGATGTTTCATTCTGCTCTCAACTCTGATAATTACAAAGATTTATAAATGATTAATTACGACAACAACTTTCATGCATCAATACTTTTGCTTTCAAACATAAAAACAACCGATTTCAACTTTTAAAAGGCACAATCAAATTTTCCATGGAATAAAATGGACGTTTTATAATTGTTTATTTAACCGATCAATACGGTTCAGCTGAGGAAACAGAAGTAGAGTAACTGAGTAAACATGCACTCACTAATCCAGACCTTTCAGATGTTTATACATATGAGTACATTATTATAAATGTTATTAAAACCTTTACCACAGCTAAATTTGGAGAATTTAGTTTTGAAAGCAGCAATTGACAAAGACAATTAAGCTAGATATGTTAAAACAAACAATTAATTATTTACAGAGTGATATCAGAACGATTTATCCAAATATTATACAGAATTATTTATTTGCATCTCTCTTCCACGTAGTCTGTCTGATATATATATACCCTCTCCCCGATCCAGGACATATATAATTGGATCTCTCTTCCACGTAGTCTGTCTAACCTATATACTCTCTCTCTGATCCATGACATATATAATTGCATTTCCCTTCCATGTACTCTGTCTAACCTATATACCATCTCCCCAATTCATGACATATATAATTGTATCTCTATTCCACGTAGTCTGTCTAACCTATATATCTTTTCCCCTATCCATAACACATATATCGGTGATTACAAGTACAAAAACACAGGAAAAAATCGAAATATCAATTATGTTAAGGAACAAATCAGGAAAACAAAACTCGAGACAGGGCGGCAATAATAGTTCAGCTGGCTTCAGACATCATAAGATTTAATGATTCTCAACCTTGGAAGTATTCGATCGGTAAAGGGAAATTGGAAAGTATGACCGGCAAAGTTCTTCAAAGGCAGTATTTCAGACAAAATAAATGTTCTCAGTGAAATTCTTGCATTTTTGTTTTTCACGTGTTCAAATGTGTTATATGTGATGAGAAAAGACAAACATTTTCGTTCCAAACAATAAACAATTCTGCAACACAATCTTGATATGTTTTAATATTTTATTGACACATACGAAATATATAGTCTGTTTTAGAAAATGATGTAGAAAACAGAAACGCCCAGTAAAATACAATCGTACAGGCGCTAACAACCATTTCCTCTCCTTCAAATGCTGCAAATACTGCGCACAATCTTGCTTCCTAATAAAAACAATAACATTAAATTTCCAAGTGACAAGTTATAGATTATTATACGGTAAAGAATGATGTGAATATGATCCGGCCATTGTACATGTCTGTATTGTTAACATTCATATAATTGTTGGAACAGACAAAGCACAGATAAGAAAACTGATGCTGCTGCTCCCAATGAAAGATTGTGTCATGTATCTTTACTGGCTTTGAGAGCAGCTGCTATTAGTTTTCTTTTTGCAGGCACCCAATAGAGAGTGTAGACTTGATAGTGTCAAACGCTTTTCATTTCTGCTTGATGATAATATCATATAATTATTAATAGCGTTTAGTATCAGAGAAATTCTAAATTCTTTATGTAATTTTTCTCGATGATGGGAAACTGGAATATCAATATCAACATGGTTAAATTCAAACAATTTAATACACCTTTTGCTTAGATGGCTTAAACCCTTGTACCAAAAGAAAATAATGACCACCTACATTTGGATGAATACACAGGTAACATTGTTTTATATTTACTTTTGTAAGAAAAAAAGCATTGTCAGAATATTTGACTTAATTGACAATACAAATCAATATTTAATTTTAAATCATCGAACGAAAACATACTGATACTTATTAACTTACATACTAAGATAACATAGTAGCAGGTAGCGCTAATAGAGAAAAATGCATTATTAATATAGTTCATTGATTGAGAAAGCTGCATCATCTCGGGTGTGTATATCTTTGTGATATCAGCAAAGCAAAAGAGAAGATAAGTGTCGAGTGAGCTCCATTCACGTATATACTCATAGTAGATTATATAGCTTTCCCGATAAAACAATAATTATTGGAATTACTTTTTATAACGTAAGAGATTACAGGTGAAAAGGCGCCCATAATGCATACTGATATGCTACCCTATATCTGAATACAAAACATGCATATTCTCATGGATGTGCTTACGTTGGTTTTACTTTGTCATTGTCAGCAATTATACCACCATCACCACAACCCCTACTTTGTTTTTGGAGAATTTCGTTGACTCACGTGGTGGAGAGTAATATTGCAATTCATCAGTTTTTGCGTACCGAAGCATTTCACCGATGTGTATGTTCAAACTGGATGCAGACAATATGAAACTCGTTGATTGTCAACGATCCCCACGTGACAATCGATGGATAGTTAGTATTGCTGATAAGACTGTTGGGTTTTTTATGGCTGGATAAAGTCTCAAAATATGCATCATTATTTTAACACTACACTTGTTTGGATTCCACAGCTAATGTTAACTTCTCAATAGTTGAGGTGTGCTTCATTTATGTGACGTCTCGAAGTAGTTTCAGCTTTCGGACTGTGGTGGTAAGGAACAGAAAAACACTAGTATGTGATATAGATGTCCATATCAGATCGTCTAAAAATGATTTGGAGCTATGCATCATTTACAGGTATATAATAAATGATAATTTTATTTGGATATTCCCTCGTTTGAGACCTCTTATACCTCATAAGTGAAGCATGATACTTAGAGTCGTAAAAAGTGTGAATAAAATTTTATCAAGTAATTATTATTTACACACACATACTGCTACAAATAAAAGAAACGATAGAGCATTGGCTCTATATTTGAAACAATGGCAGTACGGTGAGCTACACAAGATTTAAAGTATGATTTCCTGATGGAATCGACAATGCGGGTTTTTATTAAAAAAGTAAACAAACTAAGAAACAAGAAAATAGTCATTGTAACAGAATGTTGTGTATATACACAAGAGGAAAAAAGAACTTCAACTTAGATGCATAAAAGACCTTCCTGCCGTGTTATCAATTTATTGAAAAGTAAAATTGTTAAGTATAGATAAAAAGATAATAGTCTTATCAAACTTCCTACCAATACGCAAGTAGTCTTCATCTTGGGATATATGACGACCAATGCATTTTATTTTTCTCTGTCAAAACTCGCATTCATCAACTGAAGACCAATATTCCAAAATTCCTCTATTCTATATCCCTCTTTCATCTTTGTTCCATACTTGTCACAGTCAATAGACGAAAAGAAAACTTTGAAAATCCATATAGCTTTCTCTCTGTTTATACATGCACAATCCTTAAAATATATAAATGTAAAGTGAGAAACTCTAGATTTCAGGGTTTTTGAAATCACTCCTTCGTTTGTGTGGAAACAGAAGACAAATCTTTCCATGCTTGCTAAGACAATGCAAGTATCT
This sequence comes from Margaritifera margaritifera, assembly GCA_029931535.1. Lineage (NCBI taxonomy): Eukaryota > Metazoa > Mollusca > Bivalvia > Unionida > Margaritiferidae > Margaritifera > Margaritifera margaritifera. Next base: position 2,026,171 of record JAQPZY010001657.1, on the reverse strand, counting down.
TACAACACTTTCTTTTTTTTAAAAATCCAATGAGCATGAATTATGATTCGTAAAGATTTTATTACACAAATATCATGCATTTGATTTACCCTAAAAATGTCAATTCCGCTTGTATCCTTGCTCCTGTGTTTTCTTCTTCGGCTGCAACTTCAATTTCGGTTCCACTGATATAAATCTTCAGACGGACACGACGATCTAAGCCTTCTGTCTCCGTTAAAGGAACTTTTATTGTTCCAACATACACACAGGACTTGTCAGTTACGTACTTAGGATCCAGCTCGACGGAAGCGTACACGCTTATGGTAATTTGCTTTTGTTTTGTTTTTTTTCCGCTGGAACACGTGCAGTCTCATATTGGGGTTCACATGTTTTAATGGGCTCGCCAATCTCTACAATTTTTTCAAATACACCGACACAAATTTCCTTACGGTCTTGTGTGATCTACATCTTTTCTCGTGGATGCACATCGTGGATAAATGGAACACTTTTGCTGAATCCATAAGTTAATTTGCAAATCCTTTCGGCAATCACGTGAGGGTTATATCCAAACTTAACGGCTCCTCTTAGAACAGCAAGGCTTGGTTCCAGTGGGATTATGACCTTCTTTGCCCCAAACTTCTTTTTGATAAAATCTTGAAGAATTGGTGATTCTGAGTAGCCGCCAACCATCAAAATGTTAGAAACGTCCTTAATCGCTGGACACCTGAATACTTTTTCCAGATGTTTACCGATTTGCTCGCATGACACCGAGAAGAAACCTTTGACAATGTCTGCTTCAAGTTTCATTTTATCACGAACCCAGCTGACTCTATCCTTGTAAGCATTATTCTCGGCAATGGCGTCATTAACTGCTCTCCCTCGCTCTTGCTTGTATGTTTTGCTAAAGGCAACGGGGACTCTCATTGAAATATGATCTGTCATACCAGGAACAAACTTTCTCTTCTTCAGCTCAAACTCCCTGAGGAGTTCCAGTTTATCCGATTTGTCATTCAGCTCAACTTTCACCATGACAGCTTTTCCGACAATATTCACCAGTAGATCATAAAAGGCTTTGTCTATCTTCGTTCCACCCCAATCGTCGCCACTGGCCGCATGGAGTTCTCGCAGAGTTCCATCATGATGAACATTATGCACAGTTATGTCTATTGTGCCACCTATGACACAGGAAAATAGAAACGTTTTCAACATTAGGCAAATTTGTGGTGCAAATATATTACTTAGGACAACATTTTGTGTACAAGCAAACAGCAAAATAGTAATAAATTTTACTAGTTGCTTTTATAAAAGAGGGTAGAAAAACACCATCTGCTGAGCGTTGCATATCTATACAGGCAGAACAATATCCAACAAAAAAAGCAATTTTCTTTCGTTGCTGAGGACAAATTCTATTTTTGCATTATGTGGAAAATATATTTTTTAAAAATCACATGACATAGATATGTTCATTGGATATGTGCAAAATGGTTTCACATGCTAGTTCATAACAAAGTATAACACCAACTGTATGTTACAATCATTCAAGGTACAAACCTCCAGCATCAAGGATGAGGTATTTATCGCCAGGCTGAAAATGTCCAGAACCATTCTCGGATCCAGCCAACATTGGCAAAGATTTGCAGTAGACAGAAGCAGCTTCGGGCTCAAGAGCGATTAAAATCTGATGCCTAGGAATTCCAGCCTGAAATATGACCAATATAAACAGTTCCTTGTTGCATAAAACTTTTGAACTAATTTGATTTGCTGTAAATTCAATTGAAAGATGCGCGCGCACTTAAGATAATTTATGTTTGCCAATAATTATCTCCTTTGTAATTTTTTGGTGTCGCATTCAACATTTTTTAGATGCAAAATCAGGGCAAAGCTGTTTCAAAGTGAATACCTATCTGTGTCCTACTGGCAATGAAGAGACGGGAAACGAATTAATTCATCAGAATGAACATATGGAACTCTCTCTCTCTCTCTCTCTCTCTCTCTCTCTCTCTATATATATATATATATATATATATATATATATATATATATATATATATATATATATATAATGACACAAAAATTGATAACGGCGCAAATACAAAACAGTTTCCCAGCGTTTCGAGCTAAACAAGCTCTTCGTCCGGGGAAGAAGCAATTTACATCCACACCAAACACAAAAGCTGAACTAATTCTGGACTCCTACATGTTTAAAACAAAGGATAAATAATAGAAGAAAGAAAGAAGACAAAATTAAAATTAAAAAACGGTCTAAAAAAGGTAAACTACATATCTAAGTTATGCTGGCACCATCCCAACAAAGTTGTGTAAAAATAATTAAAAGTGTTTATAGTGCGTATCACGAACAGGACCAAAGTGTTTTGACCTAATTGCAGGCTTTTCATATATATATATATATATGATGGGACATTTAGGCTCAAACGTTTTAACTATGAATACAATCTTATTATCACAGTTTCTTTTACCGATTGAAACACATCGTATTGTAAACTATTAACCCAGCACGGATCAGCTGCAGTGGTATATTCCTGGACAAGGTACTTTACATGCCTTGGAACCATATAACTTTCTTATGATAACATTTCTAAATTACCACCCTCTCCACCACCACCTCCAGCAACCTGAAAAAGCAGCATTATTTAGGATACTTTATCTGGAAGAGAACATCTGCTAATTATGATTTAGTAACTAAATTGTTTGACTACATAATTATCTCTACACAAAGTATCTCATCACCATCACTATCATAATTGAGAACTTTTTTCATTTGGTAAAGCACAATGAATTTTGGAACATCTGTATAATTCGCGGTAATTTGTATATAGTTTACGCTATTATGTCTCCATTTTGCAGATAGTTAAATCGATTCATGGTAAGATACTTAGATAGCCACGCATGTTTCTAGTCAATGTATTGCTTTTAATTAGGCGATGTTAGTTACCAGAATGGTGCTTGCCAATTTAGAACTGAATCAATTGTTGCTTTACATATGCTAATTGATGCGATTGTATTGCATGTAGTTCCAAGGTGTATTCGGATATTTGTTGCGAGCTACCCTGCATGTATCAGCTTTGCTGAATAGATTGACATTTTTTTTATCTTTTTTTATACATCAGATTGATTTGAAAACAGATTAGGTTACAATAAGGTTTATACATAATTTTAATTGTTTCTATGACACTCAGAAAGTATTTTAGCAAGGCAAGTCTCGTTTTGGGTTCAAAATCTTTTCTTCGTTTAGCAGAAAACTTTTGAACCTGCGAACCTGCCAAATTTTGTAAACTCTCAATAACCTTAATTTGTAATAAGCATAAAAAGGTCAACATTTGAGTGTGGAATCTAAAAGGAATACTCGTATTATAATTTATTTTAAATTTAGGAAGACTCAGGTTAGATATACCGATGGTAATACATAGCATCAAAGCAATTTAATTTAGTTCCCACAATGATGCAGAATAGTATTAATTGGTTATAGCCACAAAACTAGCTACATATGTCCCCTTCATTCTAAAACTCTGAGATCATACTGGAATTAATAAGAGACACAAACTACTTTTTCCGCATCTTCTCCCATAAACTGTTTGGCAGCATCATTCCAGATGGCAGGTACAGTCAGGATCCTTCGAAAATGTTATCTTTTAATCCACAAACCCGATCAGGACCCGGATGATTTCATATCATATGTAGATCAGTGAGTTTGCATGGTACCGCCATTTATAAATTTCGTACTGGAAAGACTTCTCAAACTTTAGAGAATAAGCGCGATTTTGATTGAAAATATATTATGGTATTGTGATGGCGAAAGCAAATAATAAGATGATCAATTATTACAAGGAATAAATAACGAAATGTAAATAACAATTATTAAAAGGTGAGAACTCAACCGTTTCCGCAGCTGTTCTCATAAAGCTTTTGGCAGCATCATTCCAGATGGCGGGAACTGTCAACACCCAGCAGATGTCAGTCAGCTCTAGTCTGGAATCATTATCCTGACAGATCTTGAATAGATCATCTACCAAGTATTTTATGCACGAGGAAAAGACAGTCATGGCTGGCAGCCTCTTCCCATCATCCGTCTCCAGTTCAAAGTTTGCTTTGAGATCCTGAAAGTTATATATATATATATATATATATATATATATATATATATATATATATATATATATATATATATATATATATATATTGTTAACAGTTTCCCAACGTTTCGAGCTAACCAAACTCTTTGTCATGGAAAGAAACAACTTACAAAATACAAAAGAAACGCGTAACACCATATCTGACAGAAAATCTGACTCACATTGGAAAGAAACAATTGACGTTCGACAATGGCTACTTTAAGCGAAGGTTCCTGAAAAAGCAGTATAAAAACATTAAGTCCTTAAAAAAGTCCTACGACAGCAACATTGTTGACCATAGTCTACTCGTTAAGTTGCTAGAATGCCCTCCGTGTTCATTAATCGCAGCCTGACATCTTCTCTGTGTTAATAATAACTGATCTATTAATCACCTCTTAATATCCTGATTCATTTCTGTCGCACTGCCTTCAAAAGCTTAATGTCATTGACTGGAGTTGTTTGTCTGCTGTTCACAAGTGATTTCTCTAGGTGCTCCATGAAGGACACGTCCAGTAAGGTCACCTCAGAAGAACAGTCACATGGTTCATTTGCAGATGTTCTCGAAAGATCATGGCCACGCGAGTTCTCTGATTGTCTTGCTCAAATTTTAGTGCAGGTCAGTGAGCTAGGGGACAATAAAGTGGGGCAAATATGTGATTCCAACTTACCTTTTGATTATAAAGTTTCATCTTGAACCTCTGAAAGTAGTACCACACTTTCTCCTCGCCTTTCTCTGACAGAGCAACATACTTATCCTCCGCTTCATATCCAAATGAGTGGAATATTTTGTTCGAGTCAAATAAGGCACACGTCGGGGCCTTTGTTGATAGCAGACCAGAAGAACCTTTCCAGCTGTTTGTGTATATCTTCGATGGGTCCCTTTTGTATTCTTCATAATAAGAGAAGGCGTAGCCAGAGTAAGCAGTACCGAAGTCAATGGCTGCCACAAGCGCATATTGTCTCAGGGAGGTCGCCATATAGGCTGGCCGATCAGCGACCAAGATTTATCCAGTTCAAGAGTGGTCTGTAATCGAAATTTATATGTGCCAATGAGACCTTAATTTAACATCCAACATGCAACAGTATGTATGCAACTAATAAAAAAATTATTGCATGTTCCACTTGCTTTGTTCATTAAATAATTTATCACAAAACCGAAATCACTAAACCTCCATACTGTATCATTGCGGTTGGATTACTTCTAGCATGCAACTGAAATCAAGAATATAAGAAGGAAAAAGTTTCAACTTAAAATAAAAATGCTGTGCCTCAGACCTAGCTCTGAGCAAGGTTTTGAAGTGTCATTGTCTGACTTTGAGTTTTTGCTCTGGGAACTTAAGGACTACTGGGCCAGACAAAAAAATAAGTTCAATTATGAATAAAGCTAAAAATAAAATGACAAGCATATTTCTCAAAATCTATCTAAAACCTCCAAAACTTATTTATCATGGCGAGAGTTATCAATATATCCATATACAGATTTTACAGTCTATGCTTTTAAAAATGTTGCCAACCCCTAAACACTGGGGCCGCGACATACTGAAATCAGAAGGGTAAAACAAATCTCATAAATGATTAGTGGTGGCAACTGAGAAAAACAAACATCTTTACATTCATTAAGATCTTTCGTCTATTTTCCAGTTAATAATCAGAGCACTACTTTACCATTCGGATGGGAATACGACTTGAAAGGTCGCTGTCCCCTCTGATTTCGGTATGTCGCGGCCCCAGTGTTGTGCTTAGGACGTGCCATCGCGGGAATACTGCAATATTTTATTCACTCTCCCGCAAAAATGTCAACCTGGAGCCATATAGGGTGCACCAATCGATTCAATTTAGACCTACTTCTCCTTGTTCCTTTTGATTGTCCTCATACGTTAATTAGTGTTTCTTTGAATACAAATAGTAAAGCTTCTAGCTGATACGATCTTACCACTGGTTCTGATATAAAACATTATGCTCCAGCCGCTAGTCAGTAATTGCATTGGTTTTCAGTAAAGTGACACAGTTAAGTACTGATGCATTAAATTAATACAGTTTTTGTACAGTTTTAGAGGTTCAATCGCTGCATATACACGTTCAAATTTACGGTGGACTCGTCTATTACAAGAATCGACATGGCGAAGCAAATGTACTCAGACAAGTACATCGATAATTGATAAATGACGTGAAAGGGCTTCAGATATAGCCGAGTCAGCTGTACACCTACAAGTCATTTTATTGCCAAATTTGATCAAATTCTCAGTTTTTCCTTAGAAATAAAGCAAGACTATTTTCAGGAGAATGCGTGATATTATGACTATTTAATCCTGCATGACTGCTTAAATTTATGTGAAACTCCTATCGTTCAAAACCAAACAATATGAGAAAGATTTTAAAACCCCTCAATTTCAGGTACAAAATATGAGATATTTAGTGAAATCGGGGTCCACCGATAACATACAGTGTGATTATTACATTTCACACTCAACAGGCTCTCAATAGTTTTCTGGTCCAGATTGCCCCTATGCGATGGTGTCTGTATATATCTGGTATTATCATACCTTCCCCTATATACTATTTTAAAATCCACTTTGCATGAAACAGATAATGCAAACTCAGAATATTTGCTACTATCCTACTAAAACCCTGATTTCCAAGCATTGTTGAACTTGTAATATTTTAGTCGATGGTTTTTAGCAGTGGGAGCAATTGCACTTTTCGACATTTTTGGCATGAATTGACCCAAAAAGATGAGATCTTCTGTTAAATATTCATCTTAAAACAATCTTGAAAAGCACAATAACAATTAAACAAGACAAAAATATAGATGCTTACACAAATATTTCTGCCGAAATCAATTTTTGGTTGGTCTCTCTTTCTTTTATCTCGCCTCCGTTAAAGGTCGGCTGATTTTTAATCAAAGACTTACCAGCCACCAGGAACCATCTTTGATCCCTTTATTACTTATAACACGTCAATAAATACCCCGCCTTTGGCCTTAAAATTTCCAACTTACAACAATAAGGTAATCAATTTACAGCTTGCTGTGTACTCATGTCAGCCGTTGTGTAACAATACTTAATCGGATAATCAGCACGCATCATTGCACCGGTCGTTGGACTGGTGGAACAATGCCTGTCCCCAGTAGACTTGTTGTGACTGGTTTCTGTAATGTGTGGATAGAATGTTTACTAGGGATTTTTCAATTCTTTTTAAAATCTTAAAATTTTCGAAGGCGGTAGATTTCAACAATAAAGCGATATGTGCTGTAGACGGCCTTTAAAACTGTATATCTGTACTACCGCCGGTAGAATCACATGTATGAGTCATTACACTCATATGTTTGAAAGCACGGGATAACTTGAATTCTGATTAGCTCATTTGAATAGAAGCGCTGAGGTTCATTAGGGGAAATGATACGGAGTGATTATGAATATAGAAAACCTATACAACTTAATTTTGTTCGGCTAGTTATGAAAAGTCTTAATGATGTATGCTAGAAAAGACATATAATATATGTCAACTGTTGCAGATAAACACAGGTTTAGTGAGATCCAGTGGTTATCGATATAGTATTTATCTGAGACAATCAACACCTAATCGGTATGATTTATTTACTAAAAGCTTCTAACCAGGAAAATCGGCTAGTTTAATAAAAGATACATTTCGTCACCTATGCAAACAGGTTTATTTCATTTTGTTTATTCAGCTTGCTGATTTGAACCCAGTCACATTGGCTAATATTTTTTCATTCCGGAAAATGGATCACCGTGAGGGTCTGTGAACATTCTTCGACGCCAGAATAGCTGATTCAAAAATGGGAAATATTCTTACGTTATGATGTTTCCAAGTTCAAAATTGAAAAACACAGAGATAAAAACAAGAGAATCAAAAACAATTGTAGTAGATGAATTCAGGATTGCAATTGTAAAAGTTTAATTTTATTTCTTTCTGTGTTGTTCTCTGACACTTTTTAAACTTATTTTCTGGCATTACTGACCGTGACGGAATATATACAACACCAGATGCAATAGAGGACGATCCAACTCTTATACATTCTGGACTTCTGGTGGCTCACAACTAAGGAAAGTAGTTATTCAGATTAACTTCCATAGTATCCTATCTCTCTGCCATTTGATTGGCTGTAAACAGTCACATGAAACTGATATGAAATGTTGTACACGTTCCGGGGACTACTTTCGGTTACCAATCGGTTTTTTCCGGTGCTTTAGGTCAAGCTTTGCTTCTCTTAACTCTACACAACGTAATAACAACAACAACAATGTCTATCCCCTACCCGTGACTTCATATGAAAATTTTCAACCCCAGAAAAAATCTCTGATTAGAAGTTCAAACACTGTAATCACACAGTCCTTCTTGCACGCCAATATTCACCTCGGTACCCAAAAGAAAGCATATGGCTGGCTTTTCGAGCGTTTCTACCTTAACAAATTACAGCATTTTTTGCTAAGACATCCTGATTTAATCAGCTGTTATTTAGGGTCATGGTCATATGACTTATGAGCAGCGGATCTCAGTAAAATGGACACAATTTATTGATTTATTTATTTTAAATATGGAAATGCGTAAAAAGCACGAACAATAAATGCAAAACACGTAAAGTATATTTGTTTAGTAAAATATCTTGTATTCTTATTTTGTACAAGTTAGCTAGCCAAGGGTCGTTGATATCCTTAGTTCCACATCGACGATGAACGAAGTGGATCTACGTCCCTTGGCTTAACGGGGCTGTATATTCTGGCGCAATGTGAAGAAGCACTCTGCACCATCGCCGCTAAGTATGAGTCTCTGCCATCTGGCGATTTCTTCAAATGTACTGGCCATATCATTGCTCCAGTACTGACTGAACTAATGAATAAGTGTTTTATTTTTTTTATTTTTTTTATTTATATTTTATTTTTTTGAAATTTTATATGCTGATTGTTCTTCAGCTTTATTTAAGAAAGGTGATCCCAGTGACCCTGCAAGTTTATTAACGATTCTTAGTAACTATTTACAACTATTTTACACAACACGTTAAAGGAATGAGTAGCGGAAAAGAGTGCTTGGGAGCTTTGAATATTCGAGCGTTGATTATATGTTACATTTAATACATTAATTTGTAAGTATTGAAGAAAATCCTGCGATAGATTATATGCTGTTTTTATAGATTTTAAAGGGTTTTTGGTTGGGTTGAAAGAAACCTTCGGTGTTACGCAATTATCAACAATAACATTAATTGCAAAATGCTAAAATATGATTCGAACAGTTACAAGTATGTGGAGGCATTTGTCACGGCAAATAATTGTCTAAGTCATGTATTTGAGTGCCCACTTGGAGTACGTTAGAGATGTGTTTTGTCACCATTAAGTTTTGCTTTGTTTGTAAATGGCCTTCAACCTGTAATATCAAAGTAAACCGAAGGAGTATTACTTAAAACAATGCAGATATTTTTTATTATTGTATGCATATGATTTAATACTTTTTGCTGATACATTGTATAAAGATCTTAAACAGTTTAAAAGAGTATTTTATTCCTTCGAAACTATCATTCAATCTTGAAAAACAATAATAATTATTTTTCGCAGGGAATGTTACCTCCGTAACTATGATAAATGGTATTACGGCTCTACGTAAGTCCTACCTGAATTTAAACAGGCATTTTACAAGCATTTAGGTTGCGCATTTTCTTCCAAAACAAAACACACGGAACATGTGTCAAATAACACTAGCCGCCCAAGCTTTAATACATGTGCATTCTATGAAAAGTAAATCATCTTGTTTTGAAACATTACCGGTCAAATTCTTTCTACATTCTTTTATACCAAAATCGTACCTATTCTTAATAGATCATCTAAAGTTTGGGGTTTGCATGAAGCACAAGATACCGAAAAGGTTCGTATGTCCTTTATTAAATACATATTGGGAATGTCCAAGTTCCCTCTAAAAGTCCTTGTTTATAATAAATTGGGGTGAATTAATATTACAAATGAAAGATATATTCGGATATTAAAATATTGGTTTCGATTCATAAAAATGCCAGATAACAGATTGCTGAAGCATTGTTACAATCTTACATTGAAATGAGGTTATGAAACGTTATGATTTTATTCAATAATGCCGCAGACATTACACTTTTGATTTATGTCACGTCATGACGTAGTTTGTGATGTCATAAGGTGGTATCACCTTATTTAGTATCGAACAAATATTATATGGATTTGTTATCCAATTTAACACAGCTGTAATGTGATACATTTGTTTAAAAGCCTCTAACTTTTGCAACAAAATTATGTCAAAATTACGTATTTGTACGCATGGTGAAAAATTATCCAATTACTTGGGAAAAATTATTCCTTATGCTATGGCGCTAAATATTTTCAGTCTGACTCCGTCAGTTTAAAACTCTCCGTTGTAATGCTCCTTTCATGCAATGTGGAAATATTTTTTTTGGTGAATATGTTTTCGGAGTCCTCTTGGAAACTTGTACAAATTACCCACATGTGGCCCCGTTGAACCCCCCAGTGAAGAGATCACTAGACAATATTGATATTCTAGTTGAAATAGCTTCTATAAACTGTACCTGATAATTATTTAAGAACATGTCTTTAGCTGATAAGTCATTAACAAATGAATTGGTTGTATTTTTAGCTTCCAACTGAGCCTCATTGTGGAGTTGTTCTAAGATTAAATATTTCCTCTCCTACGTTCAACATGTGGTTATTTTTTCTCACATCATCATTATCATAAATCACAACGACAACAAAACAAGACTTCAAAAAGTACATGAGGGAAACAACTACATGTATTTGCTTATATGATATATTAAATTCAGCGCACAAATAACCACGGAAAAAAACGTGCTTTTCTGCTTACCTTGGTTGCTTGATATAGACATTATCAGAAATTCGCAAAGCATCATGAGGTTTAAAATGTCTTGGAAGATAAACTCGCGCTATTTGTGTTCATTTACAATATGCAAAGTGATGCATTCTCACGGTATGAAATATTTTATTATGGTGGCATATATATATATATATATATATATATATATATATATATATATATATATATATATATATATATATATATATATATATATATCGTGTGTTGATAACAGCCATTGACAATTTTTTTTTAGTCTATTTCTGTCTCTTACTCTCTCTCTCTCTTTTTCTCTCAATATATATATATATATATATATATATATATATAAATTTATCTAGCTAGCTATCAATGTCTGATTGTTTCCATAACATTTGGTCGGTTGGTTTGCAAGTCTAAGTTCACTTCAGAATTGTCTTCCTGTTTTGTTTTTTTTTTTTTTGTCTTTTCTAAAGTTTATTTGTTCATGACCACCCAATGACATACTACGTATAAACTGTGTTTCAGTAGCGTCCGTTTTGTGTAGGTTTATTAGGTACTTCTAGTTTCATATCATCTCACTATTTTCTTTCTCTCACCTTTCGTTGTAGCATGTTTATGGAGTACTTCTAGTTTCATTTCTTTCTCTTTCTTTTCTTGTTATGCACGAATTGGCTAATGTACTACCTTGTCCTTGTTTGCCTATAAAATAAACGTCTAATCCTTGACAAGAGCGTGGTTCGTAAAATTATCCCTGAAAGTTGTATTTTTTAAAAAGAAGCTTCAGTAATTTGAACGCAAAACTTAATAAGTCTAAGCAAATTTATACTTACCAGGCTTTTAATTTACTTCTGTTTGATCCTCAAACCTGTTCTGACTGTAATCCATTAATGCTGGCGTAGAACGCATGCGTATAATTAGGGCAAAGTAACGGAGAACATGAATAAATTTAGCCATTTCCCGATATAGTATTTTTATTTAAAACATCTGAAGGCGAAGACATTACATTTCCACTTTAAACCTCTTTCTAAAAAATTAATGAAAATTTAGACGTTTATTTTTTTTTTTTCATATATCTTACCAACGTACCCACTTTGGGCCCCTTCGTAATTCCTGGAAGAGATCAATTTATCACACTGCATGACGAATGATTGGCTCCGATAAAGTGTAAAATGCGTCATAAGTGACAATGGATAAGTTTTGGCCTTGACTGCATGTACAAGTTTAGCATACGGTGTACGTATGCTAAAATGACGTACGAATAATTTCATACCGTACCGCTATATGCATGTCTATTAATTTACAAACATGGGTGGACGAAGAGCTGAATACTTATTGCGACAACACAAATCATTTTATTTAAAGGATACAATGGAAGTAGAAGCTCGACTCAGTATTGACTGTCAATAATATGTGGTCAGATTAAATCTTGCGGGTCATGTAATAACGTGCAGTACTCGTTGTCAAATTGTATTTATATGATATTTGGTGTTTAGAAAGAATAGCTGGTCAAATTACCAGGTACAATTATCTAGCAAAACCATACAAATCTATCTATCTATGTTCCTAACTACGTTGGTATCAAAGAAAACGGATATAAGGACATGAATAGATGATAGCCAAGTTTATATCTAAAGATGGATGGGCGGATGGATGGATGGATTGATGTTAGTATTTGTTTCCATTTCAAGCACCATAAATTTGATACAGTCTAATAGTATCGAACATCGTTGTAAAGTATATTTTTCCCTCACGTTTTGAGAACTCCTTGAAAAATTAGGTAAAAATAAAAATAAGAGGATGCGTTTCTGCAAGAAAAGTGGCTAATTTCAACTTGTGGTGGCACTGGCTTTAGAAAGAAGCGAGAGGGCCACCAAGTGAGCATTTTGGGTAACTATCTGTGCTATTCGGCCCGATTGACATTGACGTAAATGATACGTTTCATATTACCACTATTTTCAATATTTACAGCTCATTGTTTTCAATGCAAGTAGATGCAACTTACAAGAATAGGTTATTGATATAATATTTATACAATATTTGTATTTACCAACAAAATATCTAACAATATCAATCGACCCGTTTTGGGCACTGTTTACTTTTATTAGCACTTCTGCCAGTTTCAGGTAGCAGTGCTCAACAGTTTTGTATGACTGGCGTTGAGTAAATATTTGATTGAAGAGACATTCATACTGTACCTCAATGCTTCTCCCTCGTTATTTACTGTGGTGTAAACAATGTATGATTTGATGTTGTATGCACAAAGTGACGATTCTAGTGCAGAAACACATTTGTGTTAGCCGAGTACGAGATTAAGCTTTGGCCTACAATGTGCATGAGCGGTTGCCAATTTTCTCCTAGCTTCTTTTTATTTGTTTACCACAATATTTTCATTGCAAATGATTTTGTGGTAAATCGGTCCGTTTATAATCCACTTTCCTCTATATTAAAGTAATATATTGGATGCAAATGTCACCGCATTATGTATGAAATATCCCTGATTTGTTTAGTATAGATTCTCTATGCGGTTGAATACCTCGAATTATATGGATTTCTACGTGTTATGGAGAGAAAGGTTGATCTTAATATAAAGTGGTTAATCGCCGAAGGATTAGTTTTGCTGTGCCAATCTTTTTACTGATTTGGTTTCTCCATCTTGGACGAGTTTGGACATGTATGCATGTTATTGGTTGTGGAGCTTATTTTAATAGCGGGTGAGCTCAAAGATCAAGTGGTACATTCCCAACTGCAGGCGTCGTCGAATAATGGAATGTTTATCGGTAAATGATACAAGTTGTTAATTCTTGTTAACACAAGTCGAATAAAACTTTCGTTAATGCATAATCACGCAATTATTAAGTTTAATATACTGATGTTGAGCAACCGAATGTCAAATGCATATGCTCCCAACTAACTGATGAGAGAATATATACACTAAGTACCTTGTCTGCACACTTTAAAGCAGTATAGTTAAACACTGAGTCGCAGGAGGCTTCGGGTCATTTCTTGCCAGAGTAGTCTCGCCCAGGATGTTTATTTTCATTTTGGCATCGGGCTGTTTTGCACCAAACGTGGGATGTTTCGTATTTGTGGTTTAAAATACCCTCGGCTAAGTTATTACTTACGAACTGATTATAACTCATATCTCTGTGGAATAAAGTACAAATGTAATGTACTGTTCCATTGCATTCTTATATTTTCATGTATATTGATTCAAATAAAACAATCACACGATTATTTCCCTGCTAATATCCAAACTAGAGACCAAAGCAGGCAGAAAAAATATGAAAATAATGATTTTCTGGCATTTGTTTTATCAATGAAAAATAAATACATACGTGTCTTGATCAAATAATACTGGTCTACAATTTTTTAGAAGTCGTCTGCTTCAGAGATAAAATGTGCTATTTATTAGGGATTTTGATGTGCTGAATTCAAATATGACAATTAAACCAACTGATTGGATACTGTTTCCAAGATATTTAAGTTTTTACATTTTGCGTCTATGTATAGTAGGAGCCCAATCATAAATTGTAAACCTAGATCTTTTCATGTGTTTATGGTTGCTTTACATGATAATATTTCACCTGTCCTGTTTATGTAACACTTTAAAAAAACAGCAAAAGGGTTATATAAATATAATATATATTAAAACAAAAGTAAAAAGACTATTATGTATATATAAGTACATAGTTTAGTCCTTATTCAGTGTCTACTTGGCGAATCTTGGCTTGTCTCTTGTATTCATTAAATAGAGCATATCTTGTCACTGTCCAGCAATAGTCTGCAAGCATTGATGGGCTCCATTTGCCCTCATAGCGTTTCTCCGTTGTTGCAATGTCCTCGTGAAATCGCTCGCTATGCTCGTCGCTCACTCCTCCGCAGTTCAGTGGGAAACAAATCTAGATAAGAGTGCACAAAATTTATCTTTAGTGACATGTTGCAACCAAGGCTTTCGTATGCCTGGAGGAGGTTTTCCACCAACTCCCTGTAGTTGTCTGCCTTTTTGTTGCCACTAACTGGAAGGCTTTCCATGCCGTCTTTTCCTTGCCACGCAGTGCACGGTGAAATGCATCATCTCGAAGAAGTTCACGAATCTGAGGACCAACAAAGACACCTTCCTTTATCTTAGCTTCACTTAACCTTGGAAATTTTCCACGGAGGTACTTGAAAGATGCTTGTGTTTTGTCCATAGTCTTGACAAAGTTCTTCATCAGACCCAGCTTGATGTACAAGGGTGGTAACAAAATCTTCCTTGATTGAACAAGTGATGGATGCTGAACACTTTTCATCCCAGGCTCCAATGACTGTCGGAGTGGCCAATCTCTCTTGATGTAATGGGAATCTCTCGCACGACTATCCCATTCGAAGAGAAAACAGCAGTATTTTGTATATCCAGTCTGCAGACCAAGCAAGAGAGCAAGAACCTTGAAATCGCCACAAAGCTGCCACTGATGTTGATCATAGTTTATGCACCTCAAAAGTTGTTTCATGTTTTCATATGTTTCCTTCATATGGACTGCATGACAAACTGGAATTGATGGCAAAACAAAGCCATGATGCAGCAAAACAGTTTTAAGACTCGTCTTCGATGAATCAATGAACAGTCTCCACTCATCTGGATCATGAACGATGTTGAGGGCTGCCATTACACCATCGATGTTGTTGCAGGCTACAAGATCACCTTCCATGAAGAAGAATGGGACAAGATCCTTTTGACGGTCACGTAACATGGAAACCTAACATCACCTGCCAGGAGATTCCACTGCTGTAGTCTGGAGCCCAACAGCTCTGCCTTACTCTTGGGTAGTTCCAAATCCCTGATATGGTCATTCAGTTCACCTTGTGTTATGAGGTGTGGTTCAGAGGAGGAGGATGGGAGAAAATATGGGTCATTTGACATTGATGGTTCAGGAGTAGAAGTTTCATCCTCTTCCTCTTCCTCGTCTGACTCAAGTGAGAATTATTCTGGTGCATCAGGAACCAGCAGTCCGTCTCCGTGGGGTACTGGGCGTATAGCTGATGGAATGTTTGGATAATGCACAGTCCACTTTTTCTTCTTTGACACACCTTTCCCAACTGGAGGCACCATGCAGAAGTAACAATTGCTGATAGGATCTGTTGGCTCTCTCCAAATCATTGGCACTGCAAAAGGCATAGATTTCCTTTTCCTGTTCAACCACTGGTGAAGATTTGTTGCACAAGTTTTGCAGTATATGGGTGGGGCCCACCTCTTGTCCTGATCTCCAATTTTGCAGCCAAAAGGTGATAGACTTTCTTAACCATAGTGGTTATACTGCGTTTTTGTAATACAAAAGTCACTTCACAGCAAACATAGCAGAAGTTATCTGCATTGTTCACATAAGTACGCGGCATCTCTGCTCACTTTGGCTAAACAGAAATGTGTCCCTTTGGAAAATCAAACACTGACAAATAAGAGAGCACGACACTGTATGATTTGTAGAACTGATAGAGGGCAATTTCTTCAGCAGAGTGATGTAAGCTTAGTTATGATTGCATCATCCCTGACTTATAGGAATAACATGATGCAATTCATATCATGTATGACGCAATACCAGCTTCAGATTGCATAATTCATTGTTTTGCCTAAAAAGCAAGTACTGTCCAAACCCAGTCATAGATTTATTCATAGATCCAGTCAAAGATTATTTTAGTCATTGCTGGTTTAAATTGAGATCCCTTCCCTCACTCATCGTCCGCCATTCCCAAGTCAAGGGTCGTTTATACTGACCCAGTATCATATCTTTAAAACTAGAGCCAATCAACAATGTTAAGCATCATTTTCGTTCTCAGTGACCCTTAATTAGTAAAGTTTGAAATATATATTTTATCGACATTTATCCACACACCCACCCGCCTAAAATAATGAAAGTAAGTTTCAATAATATTATCTCACTTTTCATGAAACTAGTGCTCTTCGTTTAAATTATTCTTCACGTAGATAACCACGCAAACAATAAAAAATGTAATTTCCTTTGATTTACCGTTACTCAAAGAAAAGATTGTGGTACTCAGTCAATCGTATACATTGCAATTATTTTTCGATAAATGCTGAATCCTATGATAGACTCATTCTAATAATTTAAATTGAGAAAAAAGTGGAAACAATATATTTTTAATACCTAAAAGGCTGATACTTTTGGCAAATATTTGTAGCGAATATCTGAAATTCGATCTAAACGGAGAATGTGCATGATTGGCGAAAATATCAACAAAATTTAAACATCCGTCCCAACAATAGCTGGGAGAAATGAGGGTCTCTTGTCCATCCTTAGGTTTACTCACACGTGCATCTTATTATGATAACACTTGCATGGAATGTTCCTTTGATTCAAGATATCAAAATAAAAAATCTTTGCATAGCAGATTTTTAATTCTGTGAGAATTTGATTTTAAGGAAAGAGTGAGATGGTCTAAAGTTCTGCAAGAATGTTCCCACAGTGTGAGAAATCACGGATATGAGAGTAACTTTTCAGATGGATTGTACTAGTTACTACAGAGCATTTTTATTTTTTAAACCTTTTTTTTAAAAAGTTAAATAACTGTAATGAGTAGACAGAGAAGCTGCAATATAACGAAACAATAGCTTTATGTCCTTCTGATCAATGTAATATTCCACGATCATTGAATCACGAAAGTCTTAAGAACCAACGTTTTTAATTTACTATAACTGGTCCCCACATGGAAAAGTAATGAGACGTTAAAGGAAAAGTCGAGGTGTTGCTACATGGATATATCCGTCATTCCGTCTATCCCCAAAAGTTTTTAGAAAAATTCCGTAAAACCACTCAATATGTTTGCATATGTGTATCCAATGTAGGTGATCTCATTAGATTTTTAATACGCCAGACATATGGCAGAGCGTCTGCCGTATAGCAGAGCGTATTATGTAATGATTTTGTCTGTCCTTCGGTCTGGTACCAATTTAATTTCTTCACAATAACTCAAGTTTTCTACCATGTACAGTTACCAAGCCTTGTGGATGGCTTGCTCTTTGAGTAAGGAAGAAGCCTATTAGTGTAGTATTAAAAATTTAAAAAGTCAATATCGTTGTGACTGAAAGAAATGAAATTTTTTCTACATAAACATTTCAGTTATCGACTGTGTACCTTCACCATTTATTTGGGGGTCAAAAGTTCAGTGGCCAAGGTCACTTAAACTGAAAAAACAAAAATGACCTTTGCATAATAACTCTAGGTCCAGACCAGATACTTTGACTACAGTCGTGGAGGCGGCATTGCACTTAAAAATCACCTAAGGATCATGGAGCCAGATCTTAAGCCGCGGGTGAGAAGGGATTTTTTTTTTTTTTTTTTGGGGGGGGGCGGGAGGGGAGGGGAAAGGCTATTGATTTGGGGGCCAAACATCAAAGATCAAGGTCATTGTGGCTCAAAAAAACTTATTTCCCAGAATAACCTTTGTTCTTGAGTACATCTCTTGACCAAACTTTGTGGATGGTTTGCACTTAGGGTAATAAAGAAAACCAACAGAATATGGGGTCTAAAGGTCAGATATCACGGTCATGGTAAGTCTGATAAGAAAATAATGGTCTCTGTGCATTATGTTAACTTCAAAACTGCACACGCTGACTAAAAGTCGAGCTCATTGTGACCTGTTGGTCAATAAACTGAAGAGTCACCCATACATTGCTAATGACTACATAAAGATATATTAAACACAGGGCTGTCGTATAATGTAACATCCATAGAGTTCTTGTTTAAAAATGTTGCAACGTTTTGAACTTGAACTTTTTTGCACAAAAACGATGTTTGCTCGATTGAGCAAAAACTTTTTGAGAGAGACAAATGCAATTTGAATAGCATACTTGCATGCATATGTAGACGCCACGGTTAGATATTCGAACCATTACAGCAATTTCGCATATTTTCTACATTGTTTAACGTTTGTATTTATTATTTTATAAATATAAATCTAGTATAAATTCTTTCCCAAACTTTTTAAATTTGGGTAAAAGTGCTGACTTTGAACCTTATAAGGGAGAGGAGTTCTGGGCACACAATTTCTGGTTTCTTGGCCATATGTTGGAGCATTATTTAGAATGATGGCGAGTAAAGCAAAAATAGGTTGATAGGCCATATTTCTTGTGGCACCATCTTCTACTCATCCAGCCATTATAAATATATTCCAATTAATATTACCAACCATACCATTCTAACAAATACACCCATCAGAGGATTATTATATAATTTTCCCACTACAGTAATGTAATCAAATGTTGATGCTACTGACAGACCTGGATACAGTTTAGGCTTTGCAGTCTGCTAAGAATCTATTCAAGGGATATAGCAAAATATAACATATTCATCTAACGATAGGCAAAAACCTCAAACTTAAGTCCATATATATATATATATATATATATATATATATATATATATATATATATATATATATATATATATATATATCTGATAGTAAACCCATTAATACAATTTTTGCAGAATGTATTCATTTATTAGGCTGCTATTTGCTGTTACTACAATGAAACATTCTTTCAACAACTTCATCTGAAAAGTCCCTCAGCATAATGTGACTAAATTTGACAGAAAGTATTTTGACATGAAGGGATTTAAACTTTATACCAATGATGCCAATCTGCCCTAAAATATGACTATTATTACTAGAAAAGGAAAAGCTTCTTCTAAAACACCACTTATCAGACTTTTATGAAATTTGCCCTAGTTTGAAAGCCTTTAAGATTTTATTATACCAATGATGCTGTTCCGTCATCAAATATAGCTGCTGTTAGTAGAAATAGAAAAAAAGAGTTACTGAACTTATTTAACAAAAACACTGCTAACCCGAATTTCAACAACTTAACTGCGTTATGTGTTTAACTTGGACATCTCAGAAAGAGTGGTTTCTTAAAATACATTTTACTGCATTATTATTATTATTATCCCTGTGCTTTTTTAAGAAAAAGGGGCAAGGGATCTGTTGTCTTGCCGGGCCTGACGTGTTTGCATGAGTAATGTAACCCAGGATATAAACAGTTTAAGATTTAGACTTGTGTTATGTTGGCACTAGAATTCCTCAAGAAGTTGCCAGCATTGGTCCCCATAAAAACGCCAACATGTTCGATTGCAGTTTATCAGAAAAATGCTTCACTATATAATATTCCATGCCAGATCTTGCTCTTATTTAATTATAGTCTTAAACAATCATTTGCCATTGATTTATCAGTTTAATTCAAACAGAATATTGAAACACTCCGTGAAATTTTCATCATTCCAATCACATATGATATCGCCTATTTTCAGTAGCAAATGAAATCACTTATACAGTTTTTGAGAAAACCTTGTTCTGGCTAATTTACGAAGGACACCAAGATTTGTTACCAGACCCTTGTATGATAAAGCTCTCACAGAACAACACAAGGGTTGAATGAGACAAGAGTTTCATAATATTTTCATCATTTGCTGAATATGTCTTCTTTTCAATCGAATAAATCATTGATTTAATCCTAAATTATATATTTTTCAAGTTTCTTCCTACATAAATTAAATCAATATTCTCATTAATTCAACATTACAACCGCCGTGTTTCAGTGACGTTGCACTGTAACACGGCGGACAAGAGAGCGGAACCATATGTAAAATAGTCATGTATACATTTAATTTACTGTTTAGAAAGAAGAAAAAATTTCAAAATTTTCTGGGGTTTTATGGAATATAAAGAACATGAACAAATTGTAAAAAGTGGGTAGAATAATATCAGTCATGATGTAGTATTCTTTATTATAGTGACTATAATAGTTGGCTGATTTTATAATTCAGTGATTGTTGATATGTTTATAGCCTAACATCAAGGCAAAGATTACTTTTCATATTATTCAAATACTTTTCATATATTTTTCACAGATACTCTGCTAAGACACAACTTCAAATTGTTGAAATTTGTGTACAAGAACGCAAGACATGCTAAATTTTGTCTTTGACACTTGTATATTTTACCATATAAGATATAAACGAATTTAGCAAACATTGTTAATTGCTTAATTAACCAACTAAATCTTAATAATGTTGTCTTCTTGCGTATATAGCTAATAACGGAATGCGGCACCAACAGATGTATTAAGAAAAGAGCTTGAAATTACTATTAGTGGAGTATACCATGGGGATAATTTGTCTGTCTCATATTTATTTCATTAAAGTTACATAGATTTTGAAAGATTATTAAATAGTGTGCCTCTATAGAAAATTTGAAAAAAGATGCAAAATAGGTTACTTATCTAGGTTATCTTGGCCTATATTATGTCTCATGATTCGAGGAATACTTAGTAGAATTTCAAGAGATTCCAGATGCAAATAATGTTAATATTGATATCCAATATCAAGAATCGGATTCGTCCTCTGATTCCGAGTGATTGAAATTATTTTATACTGACTTTAGTTATAGCAATGAATGAGCACGGTATAAAAAATGAGTTTCGTGTCAATGATGTCACAAGTATTCCGCGCTGCGGAGTTCAACCGTGGGAAATGTAATGTGAACTAAACATTTTTGTCGGTCTTATCGCACTTTGCAATGAACAAATAAAATATTCATCTAGCAAGAGTGTTTCACAAGACCTTACAGAGATCGCTTTTTTGTTTATGCCACTAGATTATTATCATACATTTAAGGTATCTTGGCTTGTGAATGCAGTCCAGTGTTTTTTGTACTCCTTAACAAAGTTTCAAACAAAGACCAACTTGGAGAACAAAACGCAGTGGTATTGATTAATATTAGTGGCGAACCTTTGGCTTATTTTTCTTTGTACACTCGTACAATGCATAGTTTAAAATATGCTCCCCCACAGTGAGTAATTTTGGAACTATGCACGTATCGCATTTGCTTTAAAAATGAATTTTGTTATATCGCTTCTTAATCTATCTAAACATGGTATGTGAGTTTTGTTTAAAGTTCACCAAGTACATAGCATAAAGGAACTATTTTCGTGCGCAAGGTACTATTCACCGCAAAATAGATATATATATTTGTGTTTGGTATGAAATACTTAGAAATAAGGACCTTTATGTCAAAGCAACAACGGAATTGAACACAACATAATATTATAAAAGACATATTAAGATTAAATATATACAAATTTAATTCATGTGATCATCTGATATACTGTTCAGTAATAGTCAATATCTTGGATGCACAATTTTAAATGAGATTCATACTTTGGGACCTGGCCATATTGCATTCTAAAGTCTAGCTATGTGATCGAAATATCAGTAACAGTAAGATCAAAGGTATTGTTGCTTGCAGATAACACAAAACCGACTCGGCGTTAATAATGTGACACTTGACAGGTGCACGATGGTCGATAGAGGCCTGGCAAAACTTGTTAGGCCTAACACGATTTTGTACAATTCTTTCATAAAAACATCTGTTTATTGCTCAATTTTTCTATATTAAATCTGACTACACAAGCTTTTGTCTAACTAAACACTTATTGTACCAATATAAATTGTGTACTTGTCATGTGCACAATATAACCTGATCAAACATTTTATGTACATAATGCAAGAAATGTACATGTGTGCAAAATAACATTTTGCCACGATGCCACATTTTGAGTTCAGGTACATCCCGACCTTTACAGGGAATTGTATTGGCTTAATTATCCAACGACGTTAACTATGATGGCGTGTTACAATGTGCATATCTGTTCTACATTGCAGAGTTCTTTGAAAAGAAGGTTGAAATGTCAAGAAAAAAGTATCAAAATTGGCAAAATGGCATTGTGTATATATGTCCATTTTTGTTTGCATTATGTACAAAGTACAATGTTTAGTCAGGCTATAATTCGTCATGACAAATGCACAATTTTGTCTTTGTGCAAAAAAACGTGTTGTTCAGTTATAATCAATACATTTAAATTAGACGCTCAAAAATAAACCCAGCCAAATAGAATATATACATGAAGAATTGCAAATATTTGTTAGTCTTTACAGTTTTCGTTATGCCGCTATCGGCTATCGAAACAAAGAGACTGACGTTCTGTGAAGCGCTTGTAAATGTCACAAATGCTGAATTGATATTTAACGGTAACATCGCATGTAAAGTAGCTGTGATATTTACCGGTGACAGTAAAAGCTGCCTGGAATAATTTGTAAAACGTACTGTCGATCCTGCAACTATAAATGTCACAAATTGTGACGATTCCTGTTTTGTCAACCGTAAATGTCATATTGTTTCAGATAAACATTGTTTCTTTCTGTAAGGTTTTTGTCATCATATCAGCTCCTCTGAGGAGATAATACAGTCATTTGCTTCCATTGTCTGCCCGTCTGTAGTTGTTTTGCTGTTTACTCCGCGTGTCCGTGCATCCGTCAGTCCTTTTGTATGTCTATTTCTCTAGTGTGATATTTCACAAGGATCATTAGTATAAATCTTTTTCTATCTACCTACCTACAAATCGATCAATCTCCCCATATAGCTATATATCTGTCTGTCTGTCTATTGTTCTCTCTGTTGAATTTATAATATGTGTCGATGAGGTAAGTTGTACTTTAGTCATTTTGTAAACGACATATTTACTGCATTTGAGTTCAATGTCAGTCTTGTTGACATAGCATTTAACAATTATATCGGAATTTTCCATATCATGATGTGAGAAAAGTTTTTACGCACCGGAAATTTCCATTAGAGTTACTCATATTCTAGAATATTATGTCAGGTGACTTATCTATATATTTATATTTATACAGGTTTGGTAAACAAGATTTAATTCCTATGCTAAACTTCATGTTATTAAGATCAGTTTATTAAAGAATTTATTTTAGTGATCAGATGTTACAGTTGTGAAAATCAGAGAAAATTCAAAGAGAGGAATTGTTTATTTGAAATATTCATTGGAATTACTAAGAGTGCTCATTATGATTTTGGATTAATACTTGACTTTGGGATTTATGTGAATTGATTCAAAAATATTCTGGATTACATCATTGGGGCATATCAGGACATTTAGTACTTCTCATAACATTCAAGACTACTAGCACATTAGGGTCTTTAAGGCTACTAAAATTCATTCGTAATATTCTTTATTTATGACTTGTGATTAGGACACGTGAGATTATTGGATTATTGGGACTTTAATTCACGTTACTATAAGTGTCTTTTGAATTTTAACTTTAATTGTCTAGAAATAAATTGCTTCTTGATTTTACTTGCTGGTTTCACTTTCTTTCTGTTACATTATTTTAAGACCTTGAGTCGTAACAGAAATTGGGGCTCGTTCCGGGATGTTAATTTGTTTACATTACTATTTACATTGACTTTGTTTCGGAATTTCCCTTGTCCCTGGTAAAAACATTTATTTCACCCATTTGAGAAATCTTTAGTGAAACCAGTAAGCATTCACAATGTCATCTAAGGTTGAGAACTTTGTTTCAAGTCCTACCCAGGTAGGGTTAAAGTCTATGAAAAAGGACGAGTTACTTGAGCTTGCCAGACATTATGATCTTTCTGAAGCGAAAGCGTCTTTGGCAAAGAACAAGATAAAGAATATTTTAGTTCCATATTTGGTGGGAAAGGAATATTTTGGATAATAGTGCTTTGGGTTTGATTTGAAAGTCTGTATCTGGTTTTGAAATTAAATTAAGGGAGTTACAACTAAAACAAAAACCCAGATGTAATTAGAATTAAGAAAACTTAAGCTTCAGAAAGAGGAGAGGGTAATAGAAATGCAGATGCAGAGAGAGAGAGAGAGAATATAAGTTAAAAGAATTAGAACTGGCAAGCGGAACACACTCTTCCCCTTTACACACAAGTTCAGGTTTTGATGTTACCAGATATATTAGGTTAGTACCCCCTTACCAGGAAAATGAAGTAGATAAATGCTTTCTTCACTTTGAGAATATTGCTGAAAACTTTAAATGGCCAAGAGAGCATTGGACTTTGTTATTACAAAGTGTACTTATTGGCAAAGCTCGTGAAGTCTTTACTTCACTGTCAGTACAACCAAGAACTGATTATGATGTGGTTAAGGAGTACATATTGAAGGATTATGAGTTGGTACCTGAGGCATATTGACAAACGTTTAGGAATTGTTGAAAAGAATCTGGACAAACTTATGTCGAATTTGCAAGGGATAAAGAACAACTATTTCATAGGTGGTGCTCAGCCAAGAAGGTTGATCAAGATTACGATAACCTCCGACAGCTCGTATTAATTGAAGAGTTCAAGAGGTGCATCCATAGTGATGCTAAAGCCTATCTTGATGAGCAGAAAGTGGAAACTTTGGAAAATGCTGCTCGTATGGCTGATGATTATTCTTTGACTCACAAAATTTCATTTGGCAGTAATTCTTCCTTTCAGCAACATATTCCTGCATTTAGTAGAATAATGGTAGACTGTGTCAGTCCCGTACCTAAGACCAAGTCACCAGGCAAGCAATACTTGTTGACCATCATGTTTGCGTCTACAAGATTTCCAGAGGCAATTCCTCAGAGAAATATTAAAACTAAAACTATTGTGAAAGCTTTGGTGAAGTTTATTTACACTTTATGGCCTTCCTAAATCTGTCCAGTCGGATCAAGGGTCAAATTTTATGTCTGGAATTTTCCAACAAGTTCTGCATGAGTTAGGCATCCAACAGTTTAAATCTGCCGCCTGTCACCCTGAAAATCAAGGGGCTTTGGAAAGATTTCATAAAACTTTGAAGAATATGATTCGGTCATATTGCTTTGATACAGGAAAGGATTGGGATGAAGGTGTTCATTTGTTATTGTTTGCTGTTAGGGAATCAGTTCAAGAGTCATTGGGTTTTAGTCCCTTTGAACTATTTTTCAGACATACTGTCCGTAGACCATTGAAATCATTGAAAGATAAAATAGTTTCAAATAAAGATTCAAAGATTAATCTTCTTGACTATGTCTCTGATTTCACATATAAGTTGTGAAAGGTTTGTGAAGTAGCAAGAACTAATCTTTACTCTATTCAGTCAAAAATGAAATTAAGATATGACATAAATACACAGGAAAGGAGTTTTAAACCTGGTGAGAAAGTTCTGACTCTCTTGCCCATATCTCTAAATCCTCTTCGGGCTAAATTGTATGGTCCTTATACCGTTGAAAAGAAAGTAAATGACTTCAATTATATCATTAACACTCCTGGGAGGCGGAAACAGGACAACTTTGTCTGATAAATACGTTAATGGAATATTTTGACAGAGATAGCCCAATTAATTATTCAATTAATTTAGTTGTACCTGTCACACACAGTGAGGATGTAAACGATGGAATACAATCTGACTGTAGTGATTCTGGTTTAACCAACGTTCGGAATTCAGAAATATTGAACAATCTGGACAAGAAACTTTCACATCTACAACAACAGGAAAGAAATGAACTAAAACAGCTATTACATGAGTATGAACACTTCTTTCCTGATGTTCCAACACGAACAAATAAAATCTATCATGACGTTGACGTTGTAGATTCTACACCTGTGAAACAGCATCCTTACAGGATGAATCCTCTCAAACAGGACTATTTGAAGAAAGAAATTCAGTATTTACTGGAGAATGATTTTATAGAACCAAGTAAAAGTAACTGGAGTTCACCATGTATTTTTGTGCCTACGCCAGCTAATAAATTCCGCATGTGTACTGACTATAGAAAAGTCAACAGTGTCACCAAAACGGATTTATTTCCAATGCCAAGAATGGACGATTGCATTGATAAAATTGGAAATGCAAAATATGTCACCAAGTTTGACCTTTTAAAAGGATTCTGGCAAATTCCACTCACGGAAAGGGCAAACGAAATTTCAGCATTTGTAACTCCAGATGTGCTTTATCAATATAAAGTCATGCCATTTGGAATGACAAATTCTCCGGCAAGGTTTCAACGTCTGATGAATATGATAACATCTGGTCTAGATAATTGTGATGCGTACATCGATAACGTCATTATCTGCAATGACACCTGGGAAGATCACTTGGAAACCATTCGGAAATTCTTCGATCGATTCAGTGATGCAAATCTGACTATTAATTTGAGCAAAAGTGACTTTTGCCATGCTTGTGTAACATTTTAGGACATATTGTGGGACAAAGTCAAGTTTAACCTATAGAAGCTAAGATCAAGGCTGTCTCTGAATTCCCTGTGCCTGTTTGTAAAAAGCAACTGATGCAACTTTTGGGTATGGCTGGATATTATCGGAAATTTGGTTCAAATTTTGCCATAATTGTAGTTTGTTTGGTCTGATCAGTGTCAGGAATCCTTTGATAAATTGAAAGCCATGCTTAAGAATGCACCAGTTATTTCAGCACCAATTTTCAGCCAATTATTTAAGATGCCTGTTGATGCAAGTGATGTAGGGGTTGGTGCGGCATTGATTCAGGAAGACAAAAATGGTATGGATCACCCTGTGTGTTTTTTTTGTGGGGTTTTTTGCTTGTTTTTTTTTTTGGGGGGGGGGGGTTCCTAAAAAACTAAGTAAGCACCAGAAAAATTATTCCACATTTGAGAAGGAATGTTTGGCTTTGATATTTACTTGACAACATTTTGAAGTGTATGCTACCTCGGTTCTTTCTCCTATTTTTGTATTCAGTGATCACAAGCCCCTTACTTTCATCAACAAAATGAAAGATAAAAATCAGAGATTGTTGAGATGTTGTTTATTACTGCAGGAATATAACATTGACATTAGACACATCTGGGGAAAAGACAATGTGATCGCAGATGCACTTTCACGTGTATAGACTATATTGCTTTGTATTGTGTAATTGAGTTGAGTAACATTTATAAGACGTTTTCCTATGAAATTTTGATTATGTATATTTAAAAGAGAACTTTATTGCATAAGTCTTTCATTTTCTTTATGAGGGGAGGTGTTATGTGTATTGAATTTATAATATGTGTCGATTTGATAGGTTGTACTTTAGTGGTAATTTTGTAAACAACATGTTTGCTGCATTTGAGTTTAAGGTCAGACTTGTTTACCAAGCATTTAGTACTTAGATTAGAATTTTCCATATTTTGACATGAGAAAAATCAGGTACACCAGTAAAATTCTATTTAGAGTTCTCATATTCTATAATATTCTGTCATGTGACTTATCTTATATTTATACAGCATTTGCTAAACAAGATTCCATTCCTATTCAAAACTTCATGTCATAAAGAATTTTATTTTAGTAATCAGATCTTAAAGTTGTGAAAATCAGAGCAAATTCAGAGAGAGGAATTATATACTTGAAATATTCATTGGATTTACTAAAAGTGCTCATTCTCATTTTGGATTAATACTTGATTTTGGGATATTTGTGATTTCATTCAACAATATTCTGGATTACATCACTCAGGACATTCAAGACTACTGGCACATCAGGACAGTCAAGACTACTAGCACATTAGGACATTCAAGGTTACTGGAATTCATTCGGAACATTCCATATTTAGGACTTGTGATTAGGACACTTAAAATTATTGGATTATTTGGATTCTAATTCACGTTACTGTAAGTGTCTTTTGAATTTTCACTTTAATTGTCTAGAAAAATAAATTACTTGTTGATTTTACTTACATTGTTGGTTTCACTTTCTGTTACATTATTTTAAGACCTAGAGTCGTAACATTATAAATTAATTCGTTAAATAAATATACTGTCAACTAATTCAAAGCCCTTTTACTCAAATAACAACTGCTCTTACCTCTTCTTGTGTATTTAATTATGATAATCAAGGATAATTACTTACTCCCTTGGCCGTTATATTTTGTACTTGGCTTGCCCGACAGCTAGTGCGAGACCTTTGATGCGGATTTCGTCTTTGCAGCGACATAATCACGTGATCGATCCCCGATGTTGGAGTCTACTGGTAGTGTGTTATATATATGGACTCATCACCTTCCAAAATAAAAATAAAAAAACAAACGTAACATTTCCCAGCGCCTTGCTAGCCCCGTGTTGGCCTGGCTACGACGATCAGAGATTGGTATCACTAATAGTGATGCCGGTTCAGATAGCGTGATTTCCCTAAAGAAAGAGCTTAAGAAACGAAGGACAGGTTTCAATGGAAGACTTCATATCCTTGGGTGTAAATTGCTGAAAAGGACGGTAGTTTTACATATTGGTAAAGTCTGGTTCATGTCTACTTAGTTACCAACAGGTGAGATGGGGGTTGGGGTGCAATTCCTCAGGCACTATTAGAATATAATGTTTTTTTTATAGTAGTAGCAGTAATTGTAATTGTGATTGTTGTCATTCTTATTAATTTCTGAAAACTGGGACGAGGAATGAAAGTTGCATTTTATCCATGAGTTACTCTTACATTTACATAGTATACCCTTAGCAAGAAACATATAGTTTGATCAGTAAACCTTAACTTAGGCCTAATTGGGTGCTGCGCCAGTAATGTCTAATTGCTCTTTTCTGCCTATCCATGTAAGATAAAGGAACAGGTTTATATTCCAATTTTGCCTGTTTTGGAAACATGTAGAGAAAAGGTGGTGAATTATTCCTTTATTTATATTTGAAATATTTCTCCAACAATAAACATCTAGTTTGCAATTGGAATGTATTACATCATAAATTAAGTGGTGTTAGTTCTTTTAATCTTTTTATTTGTCAGAATTGCAGATAAAAGCAAAATAACCTGAATCAGTGAGCTATTGTCTACAAACTTCATAGTTGTCACAGATGAACTTAAAACAATATTATGTCTTTGACATTTGGAATAAATATATCTTTGATCGTTTCATCCATACAGTTACTCATTTTTTAGTAAAGTGCTGACCTCGAAGGTTCATTTCTTACATTGCAAAAAGAGCAAAGCGTATCCTTGGATAAATATCAGGGATATTACATTAATATTACATTAATATTACATTGATATTACTTTAATATTAAATTTATATTACATTAATATTACATTGATATTACATTAATATTACATTGATATTACATTAATAATACATTGATATGATATTAATATTAAATTGATATTACATTAATAATACACTGATATTACATTAATAATACATTGATATTACATTAATATTAAATTGATATTACATTAATAATACATTGATATTACATTAATATTACATTAATATTACATTGATATTACATTAATATTAAATTGATATTACATTAATAATACATTGATATTACAATAATAATACATTGATATTACATTAATATTACATTGATATCAGACTCCCTCTTTTACATTTCTACAAATTAGCATTCTAAAACATTTTTCGATGTAATTTTGGTATGAAATAAATACAGTGAAACCTCTCAAGACAGAAATTCCATGGGTTTTCGGTTGACTGAGGTTCTTAAATTTCACCCAGTTGCTTTGAGGATTGTTTAGGTGTATAATATCGGACATAGTCACATGAAAGGCAAATCCTAATTTCCTAATAATGATTTGAGCGGGATTGTTTGTTGTTTTGTTTGTTTGGGTTTTTTAATAGTTAAATAATAGACACTTTAATTATTTGGTATCCTAAAACATGAATAATTTTGAATTTTTTACAATGCTCGCTTATGATTATTTCTGAATCAACTAAGTTCTCTACATATATGCATACAGTCCAATAAGATAATAGTGACAACAATGTGTAAAAGGCAATACTTATATTCCTTACAATATATATAACATGTATTCATATGCTTCTTGGATACAACAAATAATGAAACCACAGAATCTCACACGCATTTAAACGTCTGTCTTTGAAAATTATATTGGGTAAATTTACTATTCAAACTTCTCTTTAGAATTTAGAGACTGTTCTTGCCTTTTTTTGGGGGGGGGGGGCGGGCGAAGGAGCGGGAGGCCGAGGGGTCTAAGGCGCTCGCCTTACCAGATCACTGACATCTCATCTATGTCCGCGTGGGTTTGAGTCTCGCCTCGGCCAACGTGGGTATGTGAAAAAGCTTGCCAGTAGCTTCCCATGGGTCGATGGTTCTTTCTGGGGTTTTCCCGGGTTCTTCCTTCACCAAATATAGCCTGTCATGTGCTGAAAAATGGCGTTAAACCCACAAAACCACAAACAAAACAAACTAACCTTTTTTGTTTTTTGTAGTCATTTCATGATGTGTGAATAGATTATTATCCTTCTTTAGACTTTATTAAAAGAATTTTCTAAAAATGTTCTGATAGATTTTTATTTAGTCTTGAACTGTGTGAGTGTTATATTTTGGCTGTATATCTCAGATTGAATGTCTAGTATAATTACAATTTGCATTTAATTAACACTAATGAATGATGTTGTAGTGTATATATTATCTCTTTCTATTACTTAGGCACAGAAGTGTTGTGTTATAATAAAAACAAGTGACAAAACTCTGTCCCTGACAACTATTTATATCGTGTTCTTGTATCATTTGGGTTCTAATATTTATATTGAATATGTGTTCCTTATTTCATGATATTTAAGATTTAATGATAAAGATTCATCTACAACCGAAAACACATTCTTATAGGGCAGATGGACAACGGTCGTGAAAGTCCCATTTTACTAAGAGATCACTTCGAATAGATCCAGAATTGATTTTTAAAAGAGGGAGAGCTTCAACGAGGTCACTAGAAGTAATTAAGTGACAATTCTGATTTTCGAGAAAGTCAACATATATTTCTTAAACAAAGGCAAGGGGAAAAATTGCCCGCAGTTTTCCTTGAACTCAAAGATAAAGTAAAATGTCGTGTGAGAAATATGGGACAATGATGGAAAGGATGTATGGGCGGCATCTTTACATTGAGCATATCATATAGCACGTGGCGTATTTTCGCGAACTAGGTCTTCATTATGGAAAAATGTGAACAAAAAGCGAATTTGTTATAATTATCATTTAGCAAGTTTATGTATGTTTATGACTTCAAGAAACTGGTTTATCTTCGAAATCACTGTCTTGGGATGCTCCAAAATCCGCTTTGGTTCTGCTATTGAAGTGATAGCTCTTACTGCACCCATTCGTCATTTGTTCTCTTCATCTACAATCCACTTGAATATAACATCGTGACAAAATTTGAACCTGTCCTGAAATATAGAAAATGCAAGTTGGTTCAAAAATATGATTAAAACGGACAGATTTATTTTTTAATTGTCCAAAGTCCAGAATTTTTGAAACTCCAGAAATTAATTGCACTGAAAATATCATCAGTATTTCATCATTAACTTGTAACCAATAAGTGAATTTTCAAAATGGTGTGTGAGGATTGGTCCCAGCTGGAAGCAGCGGAGAAATTTTTATCTATGTGTCTCGAACGTTTGTTCATATTTTGTTTTCATATTGCATGTAAAAAAATAAACATAAAGTCTGTGTTGCTCAATGTAAAATTTCTAAACAAAAGTTGCAACCAAGGATGATTTATACTAACGAAAGTATCGATGACATCATTCTTTTCTTTCCTCATTGCCTCTATAATTCCTATAATGTCAATGTT
Source organism: Margaritifera margaritifera (assembly GCA_029931535.1). Classification (NCBI taxonomy): domain Eukaryota; kingdom Metazoa; phylum Mollusca; class Bivalvia; order Unionida; family Margaritiferidae; genus Margaritifera; species Margaritifera margaritifera. The sequence goes on along the minus strand of JAQPZY010001657.1, from coordinate 1,993,784 downwards.
GCATGATCTCTCCATGAAATCTATCATCAAAAGAGAGGCTACAAAACATTCCCCTTCCTTAGCATCTGGCCTGTGAGAGAAATAAAAGAAAAAATACCACTAAATTAAACACGAATATCTATGTTTTATTAGTAAAGTGCAGAAGTCTTGCTTTGAATAAGAACAAGCTCATTACTGAAGCAAAACTTTTGGGATTTATGCTAAATAACAATCAGTTACTTGTATTTTTCTTACTTTTATGAAAAAGATTGTAGAAATCTCCTTCTCGACATAAGTTCCATATGTTTTAGTACATAGCATCCGTTAAAATCAGTTTGTATACATTTAACATCGAACTATATCAACTAGTACAAGAGAAACGTCAAATAAGAATATATATATATATATATATATATATATATATATATATATATATATATATGATTTAACTCTTGCTAAAGGTGTATCGATTTCTGATTTTAAATATAATATTTACGTGCAGTTGATGAGTGTGTTGAACTCCTCTATTCCTTCTCTCAGGCGTAATCTTTTTCTCAGAAGAGCAACCGTCTTGTTGATGTCAGATGAAATGCAAAAACTGCTTTCCTCAGCATTTAATATAACCTGAACATTTCTCACTTTTGCTTCCTTGAAAAAAATCGATTTAAATGTCATTATGTATTCACAAATGCGTGCTTTCTGCAGTAGACTGATATTGATATTGCATCGACATTTGCAAACAAATTATTTATCTTTCAATGACATTACGTCATTTTTCCCTACAAATTGTATTAGTAAGTAAAGAGTGAGCTCAATATCAATATTTACATGGACAAGCTATTTTTGATTTACTTGTGAGAACATAAAACTCTGACGATCCATTATTTATATTAAAAAAAAAAATTTTTTTAATTCATATCAAGGAATATATTTTTAAGCGAAATCCACATTCCATTTGAGGTTACATAACTTTATTCCACCGGGAGTTTTTCAGAGTTACAGTTTAACTGCACACGTATCTACTTTCAAAGAAAATATGGTCTTTCATCCCGTTTTATCAGATATTTATACACACTACCTTATCAATCCCTGTTACGTTTAAGTTGCATAACAGATGGTCCCTCTCAATAGTAATGTCAACGCACTCTATCTGAATCAATCCGATTTCCACTTGAGCCTTCGGTTTAAACTGGATGAGATTCTACGAAAAGAATGGCAAAAGATGACTGTACCCGACGCACAGATCAAACATTAGATGTATATACACTGAATAGCAAAAAAAAAACCAACCTATTCACATCAAATCTACAGAGTTGGACTCTGTGTTTAGCTTTGTGTATTGCCTATTTTCTTTCACAAGTGATGGAATCAGAAGTTGGATACAGTGCACGCATTATATGGAGTAGACTCGACCGAAACAATTTTTAAGATGCCATGGTGGAATTTTTACAGTTAAATAAACGTAGATACAAATACAGACGCGCATACATACATACATACATACATACATACATACATACATACATACATACATACATACATACATATATGTGTCCTACGCAACATACTGATGGACAGATGGTCTTAAAAAGGCAGAAAATCAAAAAAGAAACATATATGAACAAATTTACCCGAAACAAAAAATTTCTGTAACACGTTTAATGAGTGAAGAACATATACGCACCATTTTGTAGATCTGTTTATCGGTAAATTTCGAATAATCTCAGCATATACCTCCAAGCTATTATGAATGAAATACTTTGGAATTTCGTGGTTTAAATAATTCCTTCAAACGAGAAAATTGGTTTATTACTTTATATATAGCAAGGTTTCATATGTATTGAAGAGCCTATACTGAATTTATATATTGTCATTACCTCTCCAATGATGATAATCAAATGAATTTTGCGTTCCAAAGCTATCGTCCATAATACTTCAGATGTTGTAGGAAAGTCGCTGAGAATGGTAAACTCCTTCTTCCCTGTGGCCTTTTTTAAAAGAAATTTTTATGATATTCATCAAAATTTACCAATCGGTTAGAGAATGCTCTATGGTATAGGTCGTTATATATTTACTTCTTAATCTCTTAAAGCCATATACTTGAAATATACAAGCATTTATAAAGAAAGGGCAGTATGACAATAAGAACCACAACAAATTGTACTTTGAAATACAAATGGTACTGCTTGGGAGTGGAAACAAAATTTACTCACCTCAAAAAAATATGTCTTCTCTGATTTTTCGATGTAATCGTCCTCTCTTCTTGAACCTATGAGAAAAATATATCTTGCATTAATTTGTTTCGAGAGACTAAATTTCAAAGATTGTTTCACATGAAGTAATTGAGTGTAATTTAATTCCCATCTATCACAATTTTTATTCAATGTTTGCAGTCCAAATAAAGAGAGAGAGACGAAAAACAGACGTATCTCTCAACATACATATTGTTCTTGTCCCATAATTTTCAAGCAAACCTGGTAATGTATTTTATACAATAACAATAAATATTATTTTTAACATAAAATTCATTAATTTAATAGCTATAAGGCAGTCATAACGTCCAAATACTTCTAGCTTGAACAATTTCATGAATATTCTCTGATATTGTTTTGTGAAAATAAACAGAAAAGGTGCTGCACAATCTATGAAAAGGACATGTCAGTACCCTCCACTCGTCAAGTAGTATATGCATACTGTGTGGCTATAAGGTATTTTACAACTGTATCATATTGGCTTCTAATACTTGTACTTAGTTAATATAATTGACCTCTTGGACTTGAGGAGAATGCCACGCCCAATAATTAGCATAGCTACTTCCTTAAAAGCAGAGTTTTCTCGTTAAAAAATAGCATGATAATTGGATGCTTGGCAGAGGATGTTTATTTATGCGGCGAAAGTTTCATGCAAATTGGACTAGAGATGTTCATGATATAGCCAATAATGTGTTAAAAGTGTAGTTAACAAACAAACATCAAAACTGGACGAGAGATGTTCAAGTTATAAAGATTTAAAATTGTATATATGATATAGTACAACCCTCACTGGGCATGCATAATCACAAGTGTAGCAAAACTGTTTGATAAACACCAAGTTCTATGATTGGATTAGTCAGCCGAGCATTGGAATTTATGATATGTGCTTGTTGACTGACAGTCGCCCCGCTAGGCCGAGAGGTCTATTTCTCTACATTTGTTCAGATCAGTTAACTTAATTTCGAACAAAATTGTTATTATGTTATTTATATGATTGGATAGTTCTGCTGATATTTTTGTTTTCATTGTGAATATGTAAGAACAGATGGTGAGCAAAAAGGTGTCAATAGGAAAGGAAATGAGCTTTACTCACGTATAACTTTAGTCTTCTTTAAGTCAGGATCTCCTATATACTGATAATATAAAAAGGAAATTTTGAAAAATCAAATTGCTGCAATATAATAATGTGAATTGATCCCTCGACCAACTTTAGAAGATTGTAATAATAATAATAATAATAGGTACAGAAACTACTGCTTTTATAGACTGGATACTGATAATAGAAACAATGAAATGCAATATATTTAACTTATATTAGGTACCATAGTTATAAATTTACTATATAATCTAGCCCAGTTACGCATCAATATGCGTGTTAAAGTGATTAATAATTCAAAAATGGCGTGATCAATTAAGAGCATGCGATTGGAGGTATAAAAAAAGGCTTGACTGAAATAAAATATCTTAATTTGCACGACTTCTTAGTATGCCATTTATGTACATACGTTGGATACAATCGGAGGAATAGATAGATAGATAGATAAATAGACAGACAGACGGAAAAAAATTATATATTAATAGATTTTCTAACAACGATTTATTTATACTAACCTTGAATACGGACAGCAATCTAAGTTCACCAGTTTTGTCGTCCAAGGAGACATAGTTTTGATAAATGTCTCTGAATTCACATATAGGAAGCAAATAATCTGCAGAGAGGATATTCTCATACGTGATTTCCCTTGGAGTTACTTTCGAAGAAATAAGACAGTATTTTAATCTATGCTTGCTTCTCCATATTGTATATCTCAGATATTTATGAAATAAACATACATTAGTCTATTTTTTGTTTGAAGGAACAACATTATCCGTCATGATTATAAACATTCTTGATATTTTAGATTTACTTACAGTTAGTTTTGGTTCTTGTTACCGATACAAATGAATAGTTTACTAAATCAATACTTCCTTTCGCTTTTCTTCTTCGATAAAGTTTTCGTTGTTTATAATGGTTGATGCAAATACATGTAACCTTGAGATTTTCGAAGAATGAAAGCAACACTGTAAATTCTAAGGAAATCAAAGTTAGATACAATTCAGAAAACACATTTTATGTAGTTTCAATCAAGATGGAGAAGACAGTATTACATAGATTATGCATAACAATACATATAATACACGATATGTCTTCTTAGTGAAACTCCTATTGTAGAATTGCAATTTTTATAGTATAAACCCTTACAACATTAAGTGATAAATCAACATAGGTAATGCAAAAACAATAATAAACGCAAATGAGATATAAGAAACTCACCTGTTGATAGACCTAGTTCTTCAATATTTGAATATTCTGATGAAATATCAGGTAGGACGAGGGTTGTGTCTAACTGATCGTAAGTGCTTTCGATCTCGGAAGTTTCTGGAGTTCTTGTCCTTGATAGAGATATTGAAATATGTTAAAATTTTGTTATCCATGTCCTAACATATGCCTTCATCGAAAAAAATATACATTAAATTGTGATACATGCAGACGAAGTGAGACATGTTGAGCTTCTTACTGCTTTGTAAAGGTGTTAGTACAATTTAATCACCAGTTTCACGTGTGCTTATATTACTATGGTGATATCGAAAATCTGTTCTGTTAGAGAATCATATCAAATAGTAGATGCATAGTCATTATAGGTTGTGATATATGTTTATGCCAGTGTTAAATTATATTGCAAATTATAAATTTATATAGATGCTTTAAACAGAGATTGGCAGTAAAGAGTATATGAGAGCGCAAAATATTCTAAACTTATCACCATCTTGTGTACGGTTCCAAAACACTCAAAGCCCACTTGTTTAATGTTTAAATTATCACTATCTCCTACGATGATATTGTTTGACAACAACTCTTGCACTGAAAGAGCAACGAGAACACCCCGAACCCACCTGTAAATTTTAATTTAGTACGATCTTTTTAGCAAGGGCGCCCATACACTGTAAATAAAAAATACAAACGATCCACTTATAAAAGGTTAAATTACCGCACTCTTATATATGAAATACTTGCTGTGCTTGCCCCATTTGTGAACACACAATAATTTCCACTTTTGAACATAACATAAATAAAGATAAACAGCTTTATTGTATTGAAAAGCAAGTAAACGTAATTAAACAAAGGAACACCCGATTTTTTTTCTCTTTTTCTTCCGCGCCCATGTTTCCGTACTATTTCTTTTCATATGCAATACGAAACTATAGACTTGTCTACATTGTGTAAACAGCATGATATCCAGTCTGCATTCTAACTTTATCAGCCACATTAATAAGCTCGTTGTCACAGGTCGACAACAGAACTCAAATTACAATGATTTGGTTCCGTCTTTCTCATTCAATTTGTTAAGTACAACATACCTAGGTGTTGGTGGTTTTGGAGGCCCTATAGTGCTAAAAACATGTGTAGATCAGTGTGTGCGAGAGATAGATGGATAGAGAGACAGATATACATACAACTGAGTTTAGATTTATATTTGCAGGCTTTTTAGCCCACTGAAAAACAGGTTTTGTAACTGTGCGACTTTAATTATTATCATTGTGAATAACGACATGTATGTACGCTAAATGCAATACAGAAATCCAATACCTGTTGCTGGAAATTTACATAGGGATGAGTCACCAATGCCAAACCTTTCGTCCAGCAAGTCGATCGGAACATCACTCGGCCATTTCCATCCGGTCGTTTCTTTCTCGACTTGACGGAAAAGGCCGAGAATGTTCTGACTGCCAGCAAGCAAGAGTTGGGCGTAAGCCGCATAACATCATAAAAATCAATGGTCTCTACCTTTACTGCACAATCTTATGGGAAATACGTGACACCTGTCATGTCTTTTCATTTGTAGGAGTTCGTTATAGACCAGGGGAGAAAACTCTTGCTTGAGAAGCATGAGTTGGTTGTGACGTCAGAAAAATCAATACGCTACAGCTTTAAGATACAACCCTACTGGAAAAACATGACAGTTCTCATGCTTTTTCATTTGTAGCGGTTTGTTATAGAACCAGGGAGAAACG